>JAODJX010000027.1:7950809-7961063 GCA_026776945.1 Isichthys henryi
CCCACTGGGAGGAGGCCCCGGGGAAGACCCAGGACACGCTGGAGGGACTATGTCTCTCGGCTGGCCTGGGAACGCCTTGGGATCCCCCCAGAGGAGCTGGATGAAGTGGCCAGGGATAGGGATGTCTGGGCCTCCCTGCTAAGACTGCTGCCCCCGCAACCCGACCTCAGATTAAGTGGAAGATAATGGATGGATGGATGGATGGATGGATGGCATTTCAATGTCAAACAATAAAAATTTGCAGTGAGTATGCATGATACCCTATATTAAGGACCAGATTGTGCATCCATCTTCCAGCTGCTCATCCTTGTACTAGTCAAAGAGGAGCCTAGCACCTAGATACAGGGACATAACAAGGGTGGGATCCAGCAGGACAGGATGCCACCCATCACAGGCTATATGAAAGCACATATTCGAGACACATGTAAGCCTACATGTTACTCCATGTCACGTAACACACCACAATTCTGGCCTACAATTGGAGGATTGAATCATGCAAGCATAAGTTTCTTACGGCTATATTATGTCTTAGTTTTAAGCCAGAAGACAATGGACAAATTTATTTTAGGGAACAATACCTTGAAAAACAGAATGGCAGAATGCATTAGGACATTTCTTTTCAACTGAATTATATAAAAATATCAGTGTAAGTCTATAATTTATTTAAACCAATAAAGACTGCGTTATTTTAGATTTTGGTTATCCTGGGGTGGCAAGTGAAACCCCTTGATGAACAGGTGAATTAACTTGGTAGCTGGGGAGTGATACACAAAAAGATCCATATAAATAATTTTTTCTTGAAAAAATTGCATTGTAGGATAACATGCTGAAGCCAGATCTGAGTTCATCACCCTTTTATGAAGGTAAACCAACTAACAACAAATATCAGCAAAAAGCATAGAAGAATAGTGGAAGGTCACCTCAATAGGTGGACAGCGAGTCACTGTGGGCGTGATGCAGCACATGCCATGGGGGCTGTCATCTGTCCTGGGAAGGTGAGTCAGATGAAATAGAGAAATGCCCAGTAAATATTGGCAGGCGAACCTCCACCTGCAACACTGATTGTGGAATAAGTCTCATTTACTATGACGTGACCCCTGATGAGAAGCCCATGCTAAGTGTCAGGATAGTGCCTGAATATTGGACTTATTTTGGGTGAAAAATGACAGTTGTATGTGAGAAAAACTTTTGTGTACCTATATGTGCCTGTGTTCATATATATCCATTCATTCATATATTGTTTGAGTATGGTAGGTGAAAGGGTGATATCAGCTGATTTAATGCCACTGACATACCTAAATGTCCATATGGAACAATTCAGAGGGCATTGTTCCACACTGACACTAAATCATGCTTTAGTTTAACACACTGATGAAATACTAAATTCATTGCACAAATGAATGATAAAATATGAAAAAAATTGTGTCCCATTTTGGTTTAAAATGGAACACAGCATATTATTTCTTAATATTAGGTGATTGCACAATATATGAGATGGGTGCAAACTCCTCACATTTTCCAGAAGACTTAATTGCACAACTACACTGACATGTAGTTAAATTTTCTTTCCATTCTTCCTTCTGCACAAAAAAAACAACAAATAATGAGTGTTCTTATTTATAGTATGTATAAGGATTAGGTACAATCAACAAGAACAGTATTTACAAAACAAAGTATTTTTAATTCTTGGCTCTTTCTCTTAAGGAAAGTGATTAATCACGTTTAAAAATTCAAAACGTGAACTCAGCATGTCATACCTGGCTCGTCCGATTCTCGTGTGTGCCACGCCCCCTGATTATCCACGTGTGCTTCCCCGATCTTGCCCAGCTGTGTCCTATTATTTTCGCCCAGTCTTGTCTATGTGAGTCCACATCTTGCCTTGCCTTTCGTCCGTCATTGATGTTTGATGTCTGTATCATTGATCTGTCCTGCCCGTAGCCTTCTTCCCCTAATAAATCCCCAGTTTTCCCCGTATTCCGCCTGCCTGTCTGATCCTTTCTGCCAGCCTGCCCGTCGCACACCCGCGATCTTGACAGAATGACAGACCCTTCAAAGTAAGCATCTTCCGTGACCAAGGAGGATTACATCAGTCTCATTGACCTGGTGCTATTTTGGATTGCCCAGCCCGGCATCTGGGAAGATCCCCCGGTGTGGGATCTCGTAAGCCAGAGCTGGGTTATCTTGGACTGGCTGTCTCTTGAGGAGGACGCGCACCTGTTAAGGAGAGCTCTGCCTCCGGCACCTATGCCCGAGCAGCCTTCTTTGTCTCTGCCTGCAGCAGCTGCTCTGCCCGAGGCCCCTCTGTCTGTCCTGCCGCCTGCTGCAGCTACGCCCTCTGCCCCTCTGCCTCAAACCATGGTACCATCCGCACCTGCAACTGCAACCCCTGTGACTCCTGTCCCAGTCCCTAACCTCACTCCAGTCCCCCCAGCTCCAGTCCCCGAGGAGGTCCCGGACAATCTAACTACCGCTCCTACCTCCTTGGAGGTGGAGGAGCTTGAATGGGACCCCTCAGGGACCTCCCTACTGACTCCTTATCCCTCGCCCCGGCAAGGTTGACCCTGGCCTATTACCCGCATGTCTGTGTCCCAGAAGGGGAGAGGGAACAGATGAAAGGCCGGGGTCCCACCCGCCCTGCCCCCTGGTTCACCCTCGCTCTCCTTGGCTGGGGCTTGGGGGGCGCCTGCTGGTCCTGGGGCTCCAGTCCGGCTGTTGCCTGCGGGTCCCTCTCCGAAGCCTCGTCACCCCGCCTCAGTCCCGCCTCTGACTCCTCGTCGGTCGCCTGCGGGTTCCCCTGCTGCAGCTCCTCCATCGCCTGCGGGTCCCCCCACTCCAGCGCGTCGGGAGACGTCGCCTTGGCTAGCTGTGGCCTTGCTGTCGCCTGCTGCAGCTCCCCCTCCCTCCTTGCCTTCCCCGGTGTCCCCTCCGGCTTCCTCTTCGTCTTCCCTGGTGCCCCCTCTGATTCCCTCCTTGTCCCCTTCGTCTGTCCCTCGCCCTGCCTCCTCTGCCCCTCCGAGGTCCCCTCCTGCTTTGGCCTCCCGGTTGCCTGCGGCCCCTCTGGCTGCTGCCCGTCGCCCGCCGTGGCTCCCTCGGGCTCCCCTATGTCCCCCGGCCTTTCCCGTCTGGCCTCCCGTCTCTGTTCCTCCTGTCTCTGCTCCTTGTCCTCCTGTGTCCCCTCTGTTCACTCCCGGCCCTTTTGTTCTGCCTGTTCCAACCGTGACCCCTTTCCTCATCTGTCTGTCCACGTTCCTTGTCCTTTGTCAGGTCCTGTCGTGGCTTTTGCCCCTATGCCTGTTTTGTCTTTTGTTTTTTTTTTTTTTGTGTTTTGTTTTTTGTCTTGTCTCGTCCGTCACCTCCCCTGAGGCGCGCCCGGAGTGCGCGCCTTTGGGGGGGGGGGTTCTGTCATGCCTGGCTCGTCCAATCTTCGTGTGTGCCACGCCCCCTGATTATCCACATGTGCTTCCCCGATCTTACCCAGCTGTGTCCTATTATTTTCGCCCAGTCTTGTCTATTTGAGTCCACGTCTTCCCTTGTCTTTCATCTGTCATTGATGTTAGATGTCTGTATCGTTGATCTGTTCTGCCCGTAACCTTCTTCCCCTAATAAATCCCCAGTTTTCCCCGTATTCCGCCTGCCTGCCTGATCCTTTCTGCCAGCCTGCCCATCGCACACCCGCGATCTTGACACAGCCATCAAACAGGATTAAGTCCTTTGTTTGGCAATATTCCTGTTATTTTTTTTGGGCAAGCTATCTGTATATTCTAAGTGAAAGAGCCAAGAGATAAAAAATACTTTGATTTGTAAATACTGTTCTTGTTGATTGCAGCTATTCCCTTTTAAATACTGCAAATAAAAATGTTCATTTTTTTGTTAAGCTCTTTTTTGGCATCTATTCCGTATATTGTGTGATCACTCCATATTGAAAAATACAATGCTATGTCCCATTTTGAACCAATATGATACTTAATTGTGTCATATTTTCCAACCACACAATTGTGATCTCAATTTAGTATTTGATGGGCATGTTAAATTAAAGCACAATCATGTAGCTCAAAAGACTAACAATGCCCATCAAGAGCTGTTTCTGATCTACGTGTCACAGTCAGGACAGGAGCATTCAGGTAAAAACACATTATTAACTTTTACAATTCCAGATGACCTATCCAGTAATTCTAGAAATTATTCAGGTTGGTGACTGTGGGATGAGTATGGTTTAGATGGGCGGAGCAAGTACTGGGGCCCTCAGGAGAATACAATCCTGTATTTCCAGCAGTTTCCATTTTAGTTATTATCCTGGGCTAGGTTGTACATTGTTTGTACACTGTTTGTGCATTGACTTTTTAAATTTGAGAAATCAAAAAGGTTTTTTTTTTATAAATAAGCTTTTTGTGTGGCCGTATAGGATTCCGTCACTACAACTGGCATGAAAAGGAACCTATTAAATGGAGTCAGGTTTCTTGTATCATGTGGTAGTGACAGAGGAGTTAGATGCACTTCATTGCATCTCTGTTCTCCAGCAACACCTGACACTAAGTGAGAGGAGTGACAAATTCCACCTTGATCGAAAGATAAGCACCTTTAGAGAGGTGGGAGCCAGCTAGATTGAAGGAGAAAACCCTCAAAAAGCTGCAGCTTATTTTTTAAATCTGAACATCAGGATAAGAATGATTATCCACCCCTCTTGCATTAAGTGTAATTAAAGAAAGTGAAGACTTTTTTTACACAAAAGATGTGATTTTTTTAATATAAATGTAAACCTTGTTATCACATAAACTTTTCCAAAATATTAAGATTTCCTCTGATTCCCTCTGCATCTGAAATAAATATTCTTTTTTTATTTTAACTTGCATTGAGATTAATTGGAGTAAAATGTATCTTTATTAACAACTCAAACAATATTTTAAGGACTGTTTAAACTTTGCAGACACATTGTATGGGTGAACATCTTGAAATTATCAAATTTTGAGACAAACAGACTCAAACCTGAAGCAATGCTGTATAGTGGCAGCAAACGGAAGGGTGACTGCAAATGACATTTAACTTTCTGAATGCGATCAGGCAAAATGTATTTCATGGATCTTATTGCTAGGTGAGGATCTACACCTGATTTAATTTTGAGACAAATTGCTCCCAAATTAAAGCAACAGTACTATGTGACAGCAAAGGAAGGAAAGGGCAGCTGTAGACATTTTGAGTAATGTTTTTGTAGCCTACATAAGATCAGTGACACAGAAAATTGCTGACAATGGCAGGTCTGTTGTTTGCTTTAAGCTCCAATACTGTAGTAGTACAAGCTACTTCAACCCTACTTGTTTCAACCCTATTTTGTTTTTCTAACTTAATTTACTGATCAAGTAAAAAGTTAAAATGATGTATACAACATTTCTAACGATTGTGTTAACATTATATTGTATTAACACTGCATTCATGCATTAATATATGTTTCTCCACATTTGGACTGAACCCTTCTGTTGCTCCCTTCTGTTATATTTTTGTAATTTATTTTGTATTTTAATTTGAATGTTTTTCTCTTAATATGTTTTGCAATGTGTGTCACCAGATAAACAAATGTAAAACCAATGTCAGGATGTAACATAGACAGGAAGCTATGTTACATATTATTGCACTATCCAGCCTCCAACTACACATGCTGGTCAGGGTCATGTAGGCGGTCAGTCTAGAGCCTAAGACAAAGAATCTAAGGAAATGTTTTTAAAACCAAACATTCTTCCTTTGTTGAGTAGCTCCCCTGACACAGGTCTCCTTACGTGTCTGTCGTTATGTATAAATCACGGTCATCCTAGTTAGGGTGTTCTCAGTGCAGGTGATGCAACACAGCAAATGAAAACCGAGGAAGCCAGTGGAACAATGATGTCAGTGGAGTTAGGTTCCCAATCAGAGGTCATGCACTATGAAGTGGGATGCTGGCTGGAGTGTATGAGCTGATGCTGTCAGAAAGCCAAAAGGATCCAAGCATCATTGTGAGTAAAACCTTAACCTTAAACCTTGTAAAACCTTGGATTGCGACTAACTCGGTCTATGAGTGTTTTGCAAGACAAGCACAAATTTTTTATAAATTTTAACTTGATAAACAAGCGAGGTCTTGCTGAGCTGATGGTTCTTCTCTCTCTCTCTCGCTGCGGGATTGTGGGCAATCGTGTCCCATGCTCGGTATCAGTCGGCGTCACTCACTCATATAGTCAAAATTTTCTAGAAAAGCACCAACTGAATATGGCTGTAGCAGTGCAAGCGATGAATCTGTTTAACGACAATGCAATGTCACATTTCGGCGAAATCAAAAAGGAGACAAAAGCAGCTGTCATTGGATAGGTTCCTTGTTAAAGTCACAAAAAGAAAACGAACAAGATATAATGATTCCGTTATAGTGAAAGTCGTCCTACATAATAACACTCCTCTTCTCCTTTCTCTCATCTCCCTCACACCATCCACGATTCTTTTCAAAGGTAATGTGGAGGTTAATTTGTTTTATATATTTTTACTTTATATATTGTATTAATAATTTTTATATGAATATTTTTGGGCGGTTTCCATTATTTCTTATGGGAAAATTCGCTTTGATATATGAGTGCTTTGGATTACAAGCACGTTTCTGGAACAAATTAGGCCGGCAAACCAAGGTACCACTGTATTTCCTTTTAGAGGATGGACAAGAGGTGGAGGTAAAAAGCTTTTCATAAATAACAAACCAAGACAAGATAGGTACAACATGCACAAGACTATTTACTGTTTCAATGTTCAATTAGGATGAATAACTCGAGGCTTAAGTGTGCAGCAGCGAAAACAGGAGAATAAGAAACAGTGAAGAGAAATGCAAAGAATAAGCTAACAGTGACACAAGTCAGTAAAAAGTTACAAATTAAGTTTGTTTACTGTTTATTGCAAAATAGTATTTCTTCTTCTGTAGCTAGAGAATGGGATGGTCCTCCCCAATAACTATTTGGAAATGTGCAGTCTGTCACATTGATTGGCACAATGAAGGCAATGTGGAAGTCTTGATTTTGTCAGAGCAGAATATCTCATTATCATGAAATCATAAAACTTCTTCTGATAGGAGAGCCTGTACAGTAAATAAAATAAGCAAAATAAAACAAACTGTCCAGGAATATGCTTCTAATCTGAGAATATCCATGACATCATTCAGTTACACACATGGTTACACACATGGTTGTGTTGAACTCCTACCACTTCAAACTTGCACCTGTTTCCAGAGAGTCTTGAACATCACAGAATGATTTGTTCTCTAGATGGTATTCAACAGGAACATTATCCAGATATGCATCTGCATATTTGATTTGAGATATACTATTGTTGCAGTGTGGCATAGCACAGGCAGGGAAAAGATGACGATTCACTAGTGGTTCTAAGACAAAAGGGGGGTTATTACAGAAAACAGAACACATTGGGGTAAAATACAAAACAAAAGTACTACAAGAGGTCAAAACTATCCATTCATCCATTAACATCCGCTTATCAGGGGTTCGGGTCGTGGGGGTAGCAACTTCAGGAGAGATACCCAGACCTCCCTCCCCGCAGCTACCTCTACCAGCTCTTCAGAGGGGATGCCAAGGCGTTCCCAGGTCAACCGAGAGATATAAACCCTCCAGCACTTCTTGGGACTACCCCGGGACCTGCTCCCTATAGGACATGCACAGAAAACCTCTCTGGGTAGCTGCCCAGGAGACATCTGCGGCAGATGTCCAAATCACTTCAACTGGCTCCTTTCGACATGGAGAAACAGTGGTTCTACTCAGACTCTCCCGGATATCTGAACTTCTCACCTTATCTCTAAGGGAGATCCCAGAAACGCTGCAGAGAAACATGATTTCAGCCGCCTGTATCCACGATCTCATTCTTTCGGTCATTGCCCATAGCTCATGACCATAGGTGAGGGTAGGGATGAAGACAGACCAGTAGACCAAGAGCTTTCCTTTCCAGCTTAGTTCTTTCTTAGCCACGACGAACCGGTTAAGCGCCTGCAAAACTGCAGACGCTGTTCCAATCTATGTGTCCAGCTCTCGATCTGGCCTACCCTCACTCATGAACAAGACCTCGAGATATTTGAACTCTTCCACTTGAGGCAGTACCTCCTCCCTGACCTGAAGAAAGCAATCCACCCGTTTCCGCCTGAGAACCATAGTCTCAGACTTATAGGTGCTAATCCTCATCCCTGCCACTTTGCACTTGGTTGAAAACCACCCCAGAGCATGCTGGAGGTCCCCAGCAGATGAAGCCAACAGGACGACAACATCCGCAAAAAGCAGCAACACAATCCTGAGGCCACCAAACTGGACACCCTCAACAGCCTGACTGCACCTAGAAATCCTGTCCATAAATAGTATAAACAGGACAGATGACAAAGAGCAGCCCTGGCCCAACCCGCGCTGGGAACACGTCCGACTTATTACTGGCAATGCGGACCAAGTTTCTGCTCCATTCATACAGGGACCGAATCACCCACAAAAGTGAGCCCTGAACCCCATACTCCCGAAGCACCCCCCACAGAGCACCTTGGGGAACCCGGTCGTAAGCCTTTTCCAAGTCCACAAGACACATGTAGACTGGATAGGCAAACTCCCAGGCCCCCTCCAGTACCCTCACAATGGTATAAAGCTGGTCCAGTGTTCCATGGCCAGGATGAAAACTGCATTGTTCCTCCTGAATTCGAGATTCTACTATCACCTTCTTCTCCAGTACCCCAGAATAGACTTCCCAGGAAGGCTGAGAAGTGTGATCCTCCTATAGGTGGAACACACCCTCCACTCCCCTTTCTTAAATAAGGGGGCCACCACCCCGGTCTGCTAATCCAGCGGCACTGTCCCTGACCTTCAAGCACTGTTGAGAAGGCATATCAGTCATGACAACCCCACAATATCCAATTCAATTAAATTTTATTTATATAGCGCTTTTAACAACAGTCTTTGTAACAAAGCCCTTTACATTTAACCGGCCAGAAGTCTTATGCCTACCAATAATGAGACCTTTGAATCTTTCATTCCTATAAAACACTCAGAACTTTTGAGCTTAATTTTCTCCTGTAAATCCTCTACTAGCCTCGTAGACCCAATTCCTAGAAAATTCTTCAAGGAAATTGCACCGGAGATTAGCACTACGCTGTTAAATGTGTTAAACTCATCTCTTAGGCTTGGATATATTCCAAAACCTTTTAAAATGGCTGTTATTAGACCCATCCTAAAGAAACCAAATCTTGAACCTAGTGTCTTAGGAAACTATAGACCTATCACAAATCTTCCTTTCTTTTCAAAGATCATGGAAAAGGTTGTAGTTCGTCTGTTGTCTTCTTTCCTAAAAAAAAAAAAAATACCAATGAATTATCTCAGTTTGGCTTTAGACCCAACCATAGCACAACTGCTCTAGTCAAAGTAATAAATGATTTACTTGTGGCTTCTGACCATGGCTGTATATCTCTGTTGGTATTGCTAGATTTACAGTAACTGCAGCATTCAATATTGTGGACCATAATGTCCTCTTGGACCGGTTAGAAGGTGTAGTTGGCATTATGGGGACAGCACTTTCTTTGTTCCGCTCATATTTAACAGGTCAGTATGCCCTTGTGAACAATGAATCATCCAAGGCCACTAAAGTTAAATATGATGTCGCACAGGGATCAGTCCTGGGCCCGCTAATGTTTACCATATACATGCTACCTCTTGGTAACATTATTAGAAATCATGGTGTTGGGTTTCATTGTTATGCAGATGATACACAGTTGTACATATCTGTTAACCCTGATGATACATTACTACTATCTCGGTTAGAAGACTGTCCATTAGATATCCGGTGCTGGATGGCAAAAAAGTTCCTTATGTTAAACACAGAAAAAACAGAAGTACTGGTAATTTGTCCCAAGGCTGCAAGAAATAAGTATCACCACCTCAACATTGGTAGCCTTCCTTCACAACCTAACATGGTGGTTAGAAATCTTGGCGTTCTTGTTCATTCAGATCTATGTTTTGATGCTCACATAAGAAGTATTACTAGAACTGCATTTTATCATGTACGGAACATAGCCAAGCTTCGTAAGATGCTCTCACTCCATGATGCAGAAAAATTAATACAGGCCTTTGTAAGTTCCAGACTGGACTACTGTAATGCCCTCCTATCTGGTTGGCCATCTACATCCTTACATAAACTTCAATTGGTACAGAATGCAGCAGCCAGAGTTCTAACAAACACTAAAAAATTTGATCGCATTACACCGGTCTTATCCTCCCT
>JAODJX010000027.1:7968507-7979578 GCA_026776945.1 Isichthys henryi
TTTTTCGCTGGTACTTGTGACTAGTGACATGGTGTATTGCAACAGCAATAAAGGGTTTTCATCATCATCATCATCATAAACTGGAAAAAAAATTAATTAATTACATTCCAAAAATATGAAAAAATATTTATTTTTTTGTTAAGAATGCATCAGCTCTGGCATACAACAACAGTTCCAGAGGACTTCCAGGAGAGCATTTGTGAGGTCAGGCAGGCATGGCTCGCAGTCTCCACTCTAATTCATCCCAAAGGTGTTCTAGTGGTTTGGGGTCAGGGCTCTGTGCAGGCCAGTCAAGTTTCTCCACACCAGACTCACTGTCCTTATGGACTTTGATTTGTGCACTGGTGCGCAGTCATGTTGGAACAGGAAGAGGCCATCCCCAAACTGTTCCCACAAAATTTGTGCCTTACAGCACTGCATCTGTTGCCTTGCATTGCACTTGGTGATGTAAGGCTTGGATGCAGCTGCTCGGCCATGGAAACCCATTCCATGAAGCTCTCTTTGCACTGTTCTTGAGCTAATCTGGAGGTAACATGAAGTTTTGAGGTCTGTAGCTATTGATTCTGCAGACAGTTGGCAACTTCTGCACACTATGCACCTCAGCATGCGTTGTCCTCGCTCTGTGATTTTATGTGGCCTACCGATTTGTAGCTGAGTTGCTGTTGTTCCCATTTGCTTCCCCATTGTTAGATTAGATTAAGATTAAGATTAAGAAATTTATTGTCATATGCATGGTAAAAACAGTGAGTTACACCATAAAATGAAAATCTTACTCCACATGTTCTGTCGCATCGACCTAAACATAGAACATTAAACACAGAGTGACAATACAGTGTACATTACAAAAAAAGCTATTGTGCAAAAACATAAACATTCAGAAATAATTAACAATATTGTGCAAAAGAGCAATTAAATAAGAACTGAATTGAGTATGAAGTTCAGAGACTGGCCTGTGTGGTGTACAGAGTTTGCAGAAATTGTCCTGTGTCTGAGTGTGTGTGCATGGGTAGAGAGTGATTATGGTTCTCCTTGTTCACGGGGTAATTGTCCTGACCGTCAGTGTTATGAGGGGGGAAGAGATAGTGGGTGTGAATCATTCACCAGCCTGATGGCCTGTGAATAAAAACTGTTCATTAATTTGGTGGTTCTTGATTTCACACATCTGTAGCGCCTGCCCGAAGGCAGTAGTGTGAACCGTCTATGCTGAGGGTGGCTATTGTCTCTAAGGGTGCTTTTCCACCGCACAAAGTACCGTACTTTAAGTACGGTACTTTCGGTACTTTCGCTTTTCCATTGACTTCAGGTCGAGTTCCAGTACCGAAAGTGCCAAACCAGCTGGGATACTTCTTTGGTCCTTTGGGGTGGGACTGGAAAACGTATTTGCTGTTGATTGGTTATGCAAAAGCCTGCCACTGAAACACAAAATACAACCGGCATCTTTTGAAACACAAAGTGAACACCGAGAAACAAAATAAAAAGCAGTAGAAACAAAAATATTTAAAAAAGTAAAATAGAAGGATGGACAAATACAGGCTTTAATCCATATGGTCAGATAAACAGATCCAACAGGATTTACATGGCACGACTCGAAATAAAAAAGTATTTGCGTAATAGCAAGCCGCTTGGAAGAAATGGGGCACACATGAAACACCGAACAATACCGCTTGAAAATAAAAAAACTTAAGCAGAACTACAGAAAGGTGAAGGATCATAATAACATGTTTAAATTCAGCGAAAGAAATACCGTGCCATGCTTTGTGATGTCAGTCAGGGGCAGTCACTGATGATGTCATTTGGCACCAGTACCAGTTTTTATGCCAGTGGAAAACCGGCACAAAAGAAGTACCATACTTTTGGAACTTTATGGTAGTACCGAAAGTATGGTACCTGGTGCGGTGGAAAAGCGCCCTAATGATACTATGGGCTTTCCTGATGACTCTGGAGTGGTAGATGTCCTCCAGTGATGGTAGAGCTGCTCCAATAATGGTTTGGGCAATTCTCACCACTCGTTCCAAGGCTTTCCGGTCCTTTGCAGTTGAGTTCCCAAACCAAACTGTGATGTTGCTGGCAAGAATACTCTCAATAGTACTTCTGTAGACGTTTTTAAGAATTCTGGTTGCCATTCCAAATTTCCTTAGCATTCTTAGGAAGTACAAACGCTGTTGAGACTTCTTCACCAGCTGATTGATGTTGTGAGACCAAGTAAGGTCATCACTCAAGGGAACACCAAGATATTTAAATGTTTTCACTCTCTCCACCTCCTTCTCTGGAATATGCAGTAGTGTGTGATGTTTTTGTTGCTTCCGTTGGTCTACAATCATCTCCTTGGTTTTGTCAGCATTTAGGGAGAGATTATTCTCCTGACACCACTCCACTAAACTCGCCACCTCCATCCTATATGCTGTCACATCACTACCAGTAATCAGTCCAATTACCATTGTATCATCAGCAAATTTTATGATACTAGTGTTGTTCTGTGATGCCGTACAGTCAGAAGTAAAGAGGGAATAGAGCAGGGGACTATTTAGGATCCAGCTGCAGAGACTTCTTGGTAGGCCGAGAGTGAGTAGTTTGTCTGTAAGTTTTGATCGTATGACTGTATTAAATGCAGAACTGTAATCAATAAATAAAATCCTTGCATAGCTGTCCTTTAGGTGTGAGAGCACTGTGTGAATGGCAGTGCTGACGGCGTCGTCTGTGGATCTGTTAGCCCGATAAGCAAAGTAAAGAGGGTCTAACGTATCTGGTATGATGTTCCGCATGTGTGCCATGACTAGTTTTTCAAAACACAAGGCAACAGGACGATAGTTGTTGAGACAAGTCACTGTTTTTTTCTTTGGTATAGGTATTATGGTTGTTGCCTTGAGACAGGTGGGAACTAAGGCCTGTGTAAGGGACAGATTGAAAATATCTACATAGACTCCTAATACTGAGGAGCACGCTCTGAGTACTTGGCCTGGGATGCTGTCAGGTCCAGCAGCTTTCCTCAGATTTATTTTTCTCAGAGTCCTGCACACATCTCCTGATGAGACCGTGAAAGAGGGATCTTGTTTATCACCAACTTTCAGCCCATAACTCTGTGGCTCATCGTTGAGAGCTTCAAAGTGAGCATAAAAGTCATTCAGTTCATCAGGTAGCGTGGTACAGACAATCATTTCCTCCCTGTTTTTATTTTGACAATCTGTGATTTGATGTAAGCCCTGCAACATGCGCCGAATATCACTGTTGGCATAATGATCCTCCTGCCTCTGCTTGTATTGTCTTTTGGCTTCTTTGATTGATCTACGTAGGTCATATCTGGCCTTCTTGTAGTCAACAGTGTTGACTGAGGCAAATGCAGTTGCCGGGGCATGCAGCTTAGACCGTACCTCACAGTTTGTCCATGGCTTTTGGTTTTGGTAAGTCCACATCGTCTTGGTTGGTACAATGTCTGAAATGCAGTTACTAATGTAACTTGTCACCATATTCCTCCAGATCAACACTACCGTCCATTTGTAAATCAGTGGTTTTAAATACCTCCCAATCAGTACACTCAAAGCAGTTGGTCTGATTCCCCAGTCCATAATTTTACTGCTTTATTTACTGGGGAGATTTGCTTTAAAACCTGTCTATATAAAGTATACAGAAATAGGGAGATATGGTCTAATTGTTCAATATGAGGGTGGGATACAGCTTTGTAGGCTCCTTTAACATTGCTGTATTCATGATTCAATATATTATTCTCTCAGGTCAGAAGGTTAATATATTGATTATATTTTGGTAACACCCGCAATGATAAACATAGCATCGGGATGCACAGTTTCTTGAGTGTTAATAATGTCATGTAGTAATCCAAGTGCTGCCTTATCATTTGCGTGTGGTGGAATATAAACAGCCATAATGAAACAGTGGTAAATTCCCTCGGTAGGTAGAACGGTCTGCATTTTATTAACAAAAATTCCAGATCAGATGTACAGTTCTTGTTGATTATCTGAGCATCCGAACACCATCTGCTGTTTATAAAAATGCAAACTCTGCCGCCTTTTTTCTTACTCGACTCATATGGTCTGTACAGTCCACTCGAAAAACTGAGTATGCGTGTAGATTGACCACCGAGTCTGGCATATTCTCAGATAACCAGTTTTTCGAGAAAATGAGAGCGCAACAGTCTCTGATATCCCTTTGAGTTGTAATTCTGGTTCTGAGCTCGTCCATCTTATTTTCGAGGGAGCAGACTAGGAAGAGGTGGTTGACTTAGCCTAGCTTTTAGCCTAGCGTGTAGCCCACCTCACTTACCTCGTCTCCACTTCAGTCGCTTCCTCTCTGGGCTGCGCTGTGTACTCCGGCAGGGTGTAAGTATAAAATCCCGATGCAGGAGATAGTCCAAATCTGACAGACTGAACTTTATATAATGTCGAGCTTTAGCAAGTTCCAGAAGTGTTTGTTTGTCGTAAGTTATTATTCCAAATGAATACTGTACATTAAAAACTCACGATATAAACACTATAAACACTACTCGGCACTGGCTTTCATCACCTCCCTGGTCTCCAGTTATTTCTCAAATCTTATGACTTGGACAGCGTTACTTGGCACTTAACCATCTCCCTTATTTGACTATCCCTGCCGGCCCCTTGAGGATGGGCTCCCCCTTTGAGTCTGGTCCCTCCCAAGGTTTCTTCCTTCTTGAGAGTTTTTCCTTGCCACTGTCGCCTTTGGCTTACTCACTGGGGGCTTTGGGTGGGGATGCTGTAAAGCGCTTTGAGACGATGTAATGTTGTGATAATGCGCTATATAAAAATAAATTTGTTTGTTGTTGTTGTAAATAAAACAAACATAAAAAAGTGACAGGAACACGCAAAGACATCTGCCACGGTGGGCGCCATCTAATACCACTAACGGTTAACTGTGGAATATTTATTAGCAAGGAAATTTCATGAATGGACTTATTGTACAGGTGGCACACTATCACAGTACCATGCTTGAATTCATTGAGCTCCTGAGAGTAGTAAAAGCAATCTATTTGTAGAAGCATGCCTAGGTCCTTGCTTTTATAAACCTGTGGCTATGGAATTCATTGATTTGGAGGGGTGTCCCAATACTTTTGGTAATATAGTGTACTTATAACATTTATAACAGAGAAGGGCAGATCGTCAAGTGTGAGAAACAAATTTTCACATTTGATTTTGCATTGAATTTTCTTTTGCTATTAAGCACTTGCATTACTGATGGACTAGCGTTATTCAGTGGTACTGCAGCCTTCTTTATTTGAACTGATTTTTTTTCAGAAACTCTTCATACTCTTCAATGTCTTGTCTTAAGGAGAGCAATCAAATTTGTTATGTTGAAATGTTTATTTGTAGATCCTACTCGTGAAATTTTAGTAGAGCAATATTTGCAATCGGTGCATCTCTAAGAATAACCAAGTAAGGTATAGCTTTTCCAGTGTACCAAATGTCTTTTTCCCCTGGTTTTATGATCAAATAATACCTGATACTCACAATTTTGGGTCAAATCACATACTAATATATCTAATTGTCTTTAAATAATTTTGTATTTTAATTTCTGTGATACTGAGGCTTTTGTTTACATTGCACAACTCTGAGGCCAGACATAGACTGTATTCTTATGCTAATTGAGTGAATTTAGGTTGTCTGTGTATGAGTATACTAATTCAGTCTCCTATACATGGGTATGTGACAAACCTTGTGATACTATGTGGCAGCCGTGTAAATGAGAACTTGAACAGCTTAAAGTAATAGGAATCTACATGTAGACTTCGGACTTATATCCTAGTGCAACTTCCAAGCATTAAAAACAGCAGGGCCAGCTATGAGCTGCATAGATGATGCTTTATTGTAAATGCTAGTATTTTGTGAAATTTATTTCTTTTCATGCATAATCACTCACAAATAGGCAGACCTCAGCCTGTCCTCACTTGGAAATGACTGTGCCTTCTGTGGATGCTCCTTTTATACCTAGCATGATACCTTAATCTGTTCAAGACATTTCCATGTTCCATGGCCCTCATAGTGAGATGTTGGCCCTGTCCCAACTGTTCTGATATTGAAGTTTTTAACTTCCAGTCTAGCACGACTACCATACAGACCATAATAATATTCTTTACTGATGACATTAATAGGACAATCTCCCTGATAAAATATCTGTGACAGTGCGAGTTAGGTGTCAGATAAAACCAAATAGCTATCACTTCAATGTTTTACTGTAACAATGCTCTTTGCCATCCCTCTGCTTGACTATGCTGCTAAAGCAGCTTCCTTTTTCTCTGTCGTTATACTTATTTGTCTGCCATCAGTTCCAACCAGTTCTATCATCATTATGCAACTTGGGTGTCTCATGTGCTATCCTTAGGTCTCTGCTAAGTTGTATCCTGACTGGCTTTGTCTTTGTCTGAAATATGTGGAGGGTATAGATGTTTTGCAGAGATCCATCTTCTTACCTACAATCAATTAATAAAGTATTCATTTTTTTTTATTTTCTCAGGGTAATAAGACTGATATATGACTATTTTGGTTCATTTGTCTCCTCTTATGATTACAACTCAGATCCCAGTTTATGTTTAAATAATACGTTGGTATTTGTGCAAACAAAAATACTTAGGAAATCTTTGGCTTTGTTCCATCTTGCTCTTCTGTGAGAGTGAAGCTTGGGGTTGAAACACAGGGTCAGCTATATATGTCTCAGTTTTTGGAGTTAAGGGTCTTACTCAGCAGCCTAAATCTTCCTGGCCCAGGATTCAAACCAACAATCTTCTGCACACACAGATTCCTAACAGTGCCCCAAAATCCCAGGAACTGTGGGTGGTATATGGCCTTGCAGGTTAGGTGTCTGTGAAGTCTGTGAAGGTTGCTGGTTGAAATCCTGTAGCTGGCAGAGTGATGCCTCTATTGGATCTTTGAGCAAGGCCCTTAACCCCACTTGCTCCTGCGACACTTGTTGACCCTGTTATCTGATCCTCACTTGTATGTCGCCGTGGACAAAAGCATCGGCTGAATAAGGGAATGCAAATGGGGAGAGCCAGAGGCATAGCTCCATCAAACTTCCCCTCCACCAAGCAGGCCACCACTCATACTACAAACACATGCTCCAGTTACTTTTTACTGAATTGATATTGGTATGGTTATATTCACATTTAGTATTGCCCAGCATGAGCCAAACTGCACGGATATAATTTCAAATTTTCCTATTCATTTCACATGACATGTAAACTGTAAGATTACTATCAACTGGCCAATTTTCCTAAATAGGTTTGTACCTGCAATCTTTACAGCTATATTTTTGCATAGTTTTCTGCATAATTTGCTATTTTGATTCTCCAGAAAATAAAAAATGGCAAATGCTCATTATTATTATTATTATTATTATTATTATTATTATTATTATTATTTATAAAACATCAGAATGCATCATTTTAAGCAATTAACATGGCTGTTTGGATAATAATAAACAAATGATCAGCCAGTTTAATGTCAAGCAGTATCAGCATAACTTATCAGCTACTGCAAATCAGCATTGTACTGTTCCCAGTGGACAGACTTTCTTAATTGCAAATAAACACCCAGGCATATTGTCCTTCCTCTAGAAGTGCATTGTAGTGTCCAGAAAGTAATACTCAGAAATGTAATCACAATTTTACATGTGGTGGCTCAGTGGATACCATTGAGAAGTGCTTGTCCTATCTAGGGTGTGACTTGTGCTTCTTTGGAAAAACGCCAAACTTTGATAACCCTGAACTGCATAAGCCCTTTTTGGATGAAAGAATGGATGGATGATGGATAATTATTATTTAACATAATTTTGTTTCCAACAAGTAGACTAATTTATGTAAAATTTAAAAATTCTAAATTGTATATTTCAAACCAAGAGTTTCTAGCATGGTAGAATCATGTAGACACATTGTGCAAGATCCCCCGGCATCTATTCGTCATGACATCTTTCGATGATTTTGGATTATTAGGTCAGTTTGGGAGTATTAAAGACTAAGAAAATGAAGCTAATAGGACAAAATAGGAATTCTGTCATGCATGAAGAGAAATGCTCTGTGGGAAGCGACACCAGCGACAGCACTCTCAGCCTCAGATAATGGACTTGCTAAATCTCTACCATCTGCTGTTGGTTTAATACACACTAAAGGTCAAATCAGCACTGGTCCTTTCTTCCTCTCCTCTTTTGATGACAAGATGGAGGGAAACAATGAATTTACTCATACCTCAAAATATTCTTTGTGATTCTACTATGACAATAAGCCCATAAGAAAGATTGTTGACCCAGATATGCTATTCTTACTGCTTAGGTAATATTAGACAAGCACCACAGACCAGAACTTTTTTCTTACCATTTCCCACAAAATGTCTTAGTGGTTTTAGTTACATTGTGTGTTTTTAATGTAGTCAAATAGCATTAAATGCTACAATTCATTCACTTGTCACTCATTTGAATTTTGGAAACATTACATATTTTAATGCATAATTAAAAATAAAACTCATACCAAAACATATCTAAGACCATAAGTAAATTTCTTTCATTAACTACTATCAAAAGCTTTATTCAAGTATCTGCAGCATACTCAAATTAATGAAACAGCTTTTTACAATTTTAGCCCTCTTAGCATTAGATTGGGCAGCATAACTTAGCTCAATCAGCATTGTACAACTGTACTGCTCCCAGTGGTCAAAGTTTCTTAATTACAAGTAAACAATCAGGTGAACTTTCTTCTTGGAAGCAATATATTCCTCTATTTATATAACGAAAGAAAGACTTGGGTTCAAATCAATGAAAATATACAGTGATTATCTTTTCCACCACCGCCTCCAAAGTAAAATTATTTGTTAAATGTTTTATGATTCTGAAATTCTTTCACATTACTCATTTCTAAGAATTAAGCCTCTCTCGACTCAATTTGACTAAAAAGATTTTAAAATTAGTCATTGTTATGGCTTACTGTTTTATTATAACACACTGTCCATAAACTATTGATAACTAAACCCTTATATTATTCTAATCATTGTATAATATGATTTTGTGTTCTGTCTTTCACAATGAGCTAAAAAAAAGAGTCTGCTAGTGTACAAGTCCATGTGACTAACAAGAATTAGTGCTCATTCTTGGGTCATCTGGGCCAATTAGAGAAGGATTGTTCTTGACAGCATTTAATGATGTATTCAACCACTACATACAAAACTGGTTGAAGTTCATTTACAGGTTTTAAGGTGAGAAATATTTTGAATTCAGCTAATTTGCCAGTATAAAACTGATATGCTGATGAATTTTAGTATTAGCAGGAACCATGCAATCTTTTGGAGACTCTTCAGAGAAGCTTTTGAATACATTTACTTATTTAATTTGTGTCTTATCTGAGTTTAGCTGTTAGACAAAAGTTTGAGAGTTATCCAGACTCTGATGTTCTTCATACTATGTAAATAAAGATGGCTGGTACTGACAGATGGACCAGACCAACCAAGAACTGTAGAGGTGCTTAAATCCAAAATTCAAAAACCGGAACATCGTCACAGGAGGGCTCTTCAAGTGAGGGAGACAACATTTTGCAATTTTTGTGATAGACCTGCTCATTTTAGTAGTAGAATTAGTAGTAGTAGATGTAGTAGTAGTAGTAGTATCAGTAGTAGTAGTGATAGTAGTAGTAGTAGTAGTAGTAGTAATTGTACAGCACACCTACTATCCTAATAGTTAAGGCTCAAGAACTACAAAAAATGCCTACAAGTTAGTCAATAAGGCCCTGTTTGAATTTCCTAATAAAGACACGGTAATTGTTGATTTGACATCTTTTTTTTTTGTTCATCGGCTCTCCTTGAAAAAAGTAAGTACCTTACCCCCCGAAACATTTCTTAGCACTTGTTATTTATGGATTCCAGAACAACCATTGGGGCCAACGGGCCCTTTTTTTTATAATGCGGGTAGTAAATAATTTGTATGATTATGTCATAGTTTATGTGATTCATTGTATAATCCCTGAAATTATGAGTTTATATGATTAACAATGCAGACCAGAATACATATGGAAGATGCTTCTGATAAATAGGAGCACTTATAAATAATATGAATACAGTGGTATCTTGCTTTGCGAGCATAATTCGTTCCGGAAACGTGCTTGTAATTCAAAGCACTCGTATATCAAAGTGAATTTTCCCATACGAAATAATGGAAACTCAGATGATTCGTTCCACAACTCAAAAATATATTTAAAAAATTATTAATACAAAATATAAAGTATAAATACATAAAAGAAATTAACCTGCACTTTACCGTTGAAAAGAATCATGGATGGTGTGATGGAGATGAGAGAAAGGAAAAGAGGAGGGTTATTTTGTAGATTTTCATTATAACTAACGGAATAATTGTTATCTGTTGGCTCACTGGAATCTTTTTCTTTTTAGGCGACATTAACAAGGAACCTATTCAATGACAGCCACTTTTGCCTCCTTTTCGATTTCGTGGAAATGTGGACATTGCATTGTCGTTAAACATCAAGTTAAAATTTATTAAAAATTTGTGCTTTTCTTGCACAACACTCCCAGACCAAGTTACTCGCAATCCAAGGTTTTACTGTCTTCTGAAATATCTTGAAAATAAACTGTAGATCTCAAAATCTGTATAAGCACTAAAAGAAGCATCCAGCAGGTTTGCCAGTTGGTCACAGGTACAAATCACTGATTTTGTTGATTTAGAGAACTACCTGATGAGTGGTGAGCACTTTTGCCAGAATTCTCCTTTATTAAACATATAATTTACTATTCTGAAACATGCAGTTATAAGGTTGCCTCTTCCACAAGTGGAAATTTGAATTAGAGCCAGATACATATGACAATTTGATTTCATATTTTTTAAACTTGGCAGTGAAATTGCACTGAACTACAACTAAACTACTGGTAGTGAATAAAAATAGCAAAAAAAGTATTCTTCCTTCATCCTCTGGACATCTGGATGGCTTCCAATATGTTTGATAACATTGGTCTTGTCACGATCACGCAGGGAGCGTGAGCGGCGATCGTGCGGGTTGGCAGGTAAGGGACAGGCAGGCAGGCGGAATACGGGGCAAAACGGGGTTTATTGGGGA
>JAODJX010000027.1:7991350-8009598 GCA_026776945.1 Isichthys henryi
TGGACTGTGGGGGGAAACCGGAGTACCCGGAGGAAACCCCACGACGACATGGGGAGAACATGCAAAGTCCGCACACACGTGACCCAGACGGAGACTCCACTGCACCACCATGCCGCCCCTTGTTGAAATTAGTCTTTGTTTATTCCTGTTTCCTTTTGACCCCGCGTGGTCCTTTTGTTTTGTAAGTGTTACTTGTGTTTTCCTGCAAGCTGCAAGTGGGTCATCCACATTCCCTTCCTGTCAGCACCATGTCTCGTCCTCGTGCCCGAACCACCCGAGTCCCTGACAGGACCCAGATATGTCCAACATTCTTTTTTTTTTTGTCCAACATTCTAACTGGAGGATCAGCTTTAAACATCTGCTCAAAGTGGCTGCCCTAACTGCAGTGTAAAATGGTAAATGGACTGCATTTATATAGTGCTTTTTCCAAGGCGCTTTACATATCATGCTTCACATTCACCCATTCACACACCGGTGGCAGAGGCTGCCATGCAAGGCGCCAACCTGCTCACCGGGAGCAATTTGGGGTTCAGTGTCTTGCTCAAGGACACGTTGATGGGGTCAGGAGGAACCAGGGCTCGAACCTGCAATCCTCCGGTTGCCGAACAATAGCACTACCTCCTGCGCCACCATCATCCTCATAAATAACACATCATTGCTTGGATACGAATCCATGGCTACGCAGACAAGAAATTGTATATACAATGGTAGGGTGTTATGCACACCTGTTAATCGCACTGAGCCACTAATACACTGTGTCATCCTTAAACCATTCCATCACCAACCTTGGCTGCAAGTCTCCAAGGAACAGATTCAGATGTGCATAATGCTATAATTCATCTGAAGGACATGGGTCACTGGGCCACAGATGGAGTGTCAAATGCACACAGATTCGTCTAACAAATGCTTCCATAGCTGCCCTCAAAACCCTCACGGGCGTCTTTCTCAGTTCCAGGTACAAACTGCAGTTGTGCGCTGTGACTCTCTCGATAATATCCAAGGTGTCCTGTGAGACAAAACACCTCCTTTTGAGAACTCTGGCAACACCAACACAACCCTCGGCAACCTTCAAGGTCTTATTACAAAAGGTCTTCCACATCACATTAGAGTCAGCAGTTGCACCTAAGTCTGCAAGTTAGCCACACAAACTGTGTTCAAACTCATCAGAAACAGTTTGATCTTGAAGTCTGGCCAAGTCCAGCCTCATTCTCCTAGAAGGTGGTAGCCTATTGGATCTAAGCTGAATCTTCAGAGTAGCAGCAACAAGTCTGTGGACAAAATTCACAAACTGGGCACTTCTGTAGATGATGCAGTTCTGGAGGAGCCTCCAGCGTCTGCTCACAAAGATGTGATCGATGTAGCTCAGGGCATTGGAACCAGGATCTGGTGACCCACAGCCCCTAACCTTTTGTCAAGGAACATGGAGTCACACTCACCCTGGTCTCCAGACTCATGGGGACCGGCACAATTCTCATAGCCAGCTCTGCCAGTGCCAGTGGCAGCATTAAAGTCACCCATGACCAGAGGAGTGTCACCTCGTGGGCACCCATGAACCACCGAGCGACATTGTGTGAACAATGTTTCCCTCAATGAGACATCACTCACCGCGGTCAGAGCATACACTGAGACAACACACAAGACATCCAAGGAGTTCCTTAGCCTGAGTCTCATAATACCCTCGTTGAAAGGAATGACATCAGACACCATTGGGAGGAGTCAATCCACTACAGCAACAGGTAATCCCTGAGTATGGGCCATCAAAGTCACCAGAGCAAAATTAGGTATACCGACCTACAGAGATCTGGCTACTTTCCGGTCTGCATACCTCAGAGAATGCTGCCACCAGAATGAGGAGTCTACAAAGCTCCCCAACAGCAGAGAAAGATGGTCATCTTGCCGGAGAGACAAGACATCCTACTTGCCTACTTAAATAGGCCACCTCAAGCTGGTACCCTAGTGCCGCTATGCAGCAGGCAACGCCTCAGCACCACCTAAGACCCAATCCCCAACAGGCCTGACCCTATTAGCTCACTGACAATTTCAACTTGTCCGGGGATGAGACTCCCCCGCAGAGAACAGAAGGGTATCATGCCTGTTTATTTCGAGCTGTTGTGAGTTGTTTTATGGTGGCTGGAGTGCCAATCCCACCATCAGCCCCCAAAATTTTATCAATGCAAGTTGGAAGTCCACTTACAGGGCCTGATGCAGTTTAACGTCATAGCCAGGACACATGTGTAAGTGGTGTGATTAAAATAATGAATTGAAAATAAATTTATTACAGATAGAGCCGATGTGATTAAATTAATTGTAGCTAATAATTCTTTTTTTCCTGTACAAGATGCATCATAGAAGTATCATATTATGATGCTATTGCTATTTTTTATAGTTTTAATACTATTATTGCTGTTACTTGACTAATTAAATTAATAATGTAATATCGGCAAAATTGTCAATTTATATTTACTTATATTTTGATGCAATATATCTTAAAATTTGACCAGTTTCAGGTTGTCACCAATAGAATATGCCTGTAAAGTTTGAAAATGATCTGGCAAAAACATTTTGAGTTATCATCTTAACAGTAAAGTATCTGTGCTGGAGGACTGGTCCCAAAACCATATGTATTTCCCGTGTGGGGAAAACAAGCAACTTAATAATTCAATGAGGTATTGATTATCCAAACAAGATGTGATAGTGGTCGAGGGAAAAAATCGTTAGTGTATTAGGTGGTTGCTACAAATATTAGACTTATTTTAAGAGAGGGTTTAAAATGGCTAGTAACAAACTTTAACAATCATAGTATCAGCAGCATGAAAATCACTTAAACATAATTTTTTTTCACTGCCAAAGATTTTTGGACAGTACTGTATGAAATCACAACTAATTCCATTACAAACCATAGTTTGATGTCTGCTGATTTTGTCAGAAACCTGAAGGAGAAGTCTGGGAAAATAGGCTAGAAAAACCTGCATTGCCTTTTTTGTCTAAAATATGGTTAATATTTATGAGGAAAGTGATAAATTGTGAAGTATGCAGTGTCATATTTTCAGGTTAACCAAACAAAAAAAAACACTACTTGAAGTACACAAATACAGGTAAATATTTTGGGATTTGTATTATAGTTGAGTGTTGTTGGCAATGCCATGTATTATGGTCTGCATTCAGTGGAATAGAAGAAAATTATCTGGGAAGTGATAAGATCTTCACTGCTGGCTGGAGCCAAAGTCGCTTTAAAGGGAAGACCATGTAATTCAACCTTTAATGCACACCCATTCCAGATACTTCACTGAAAAGTATGAATGAAAACAAGATAAGTGAAAGCCAGTCAGGCCCTATGCTTCCAGTACCTAGTTTGGATATGTGGATAGTAATGATTCTTTTTCTTTAAAACAACTAAAATCAACTGATCTATTCATATGTTTTGTTTTTTTTTTTCAAATGTGTGACTGGAGTTCCATTAGGATCAAAGGGACGCCAGGTTCGGAAGAGCTTCTGAGAAACAGCACCATGGCTGAAGAGCAGGTGAGTTGATAAGGTTGAGTAACAGGAAGCTAAAGAAAGAAGAAATAGGAGAATGGAGAAACCTCTGAGCACGTGCGTGGTTAGACAAATGGAATGCAGACCGGCACAGAGGCCTTTCTATATATTTGTAATTGTAACTTGAAAATTTATCCAAAAACAAACCAGGAGCAGGTGGCCTCACATTCATGCAGTCCACTTACAAATAACAAGTGAAATTAGCATTAATCAAAAGTAATTTTAAATAAACTTTGCAACGGTTTATGTTACAGCTATGTAAAGTACACTTATTATAATGTATCTATTATTATATCAACTGAATGATACATCATTGTTTATGTTTAAAGAGTTAATATCTTAAACACCGATGAACCTGTCTTGGCACCAGAAACATATGGGCAAATATATTTAAAGCAGTACAGTGATACTAGTGGTGTTTAGTTAATTGTGATGATGCAATTCTTCAGAAAACTCAAGGGTTAAGAGCTAATTTACTCATAGAAAATTGTACTATATTTCCACACAGCTCTTGAGACATGTCAACAACTACCTGAAAGAGAAGTCAGTGAAGTACAGTACTGTATCTCAAAACCCATCATTATTATTCTTTATTTTTTATAGTAGAAACAATATTAAATCATACTAAGTTAAGAGAAACTTGTTGATTCCAAATTATACTGTGATGTAATTTTAATGCATCCATACCTAGTACAACTATACATCTTTGACTCTATTAGTTCCATTTTATTACTATGAAATCATGGAAAAAATAAAATATTGGAATATTATTAATATTATGTCATTTTATAGAAGCCTTTGGGCTTTTTAATTTAGAGGAACTGTTTGAATTTTTTATCGGTCTGTATACTTTCAATTTCAGTTAACTTTATTGATTCATATAAGTGCAATAAAAAGCTTAGAAAAGAATATTTTACCACAAGCTGCTACAGTGTGTCCAGTATGTCAACTATTCTAACCTTCAAAACCTTGAATCATAGACTGAGACTGAATTTATTGATCCTCTTAAACAGTCTGTCTTTAATAAATACAGCATTAAAACAGCGGGGATCTGCAGTCATGTTAGCTGATCAGGGAATGCTATTCAGTGTGAGTAATCAGAGCAAGTTCAGGGTAAAGATCATCTTTCTCTCTTTGCATCCTCAGAGACATTGGCTAGGCAATCAAGGGCAACAGTAATTGCACCAGTTGCTCTTGTGAAATCATAACTCACAGGGCCTGCCACTGATGGAAATGTTAAAATCCACCCTCTTATGGCCAGCTTTTGAAGTGAACACTGATTGGGCTGTTATCAACCTGCAGCACCTTTCACATGAGGATATCCATTGCATACCCAAAATCTGACTGCTGTGTATATTCAAGGGAAGAATAACATATTTATGATTAAAATGGTACATTGATAAAATGACCCAAACATGAACATGAAGATGTATGCAAAGCATACAATTTTAAAGTTAAAAATTTTATTAAAAAGTAAATTTTTATGTAGGCCTATTTTTTCCATTTTAGGCAAAGCAACCAAAAGGAATATTTAATAGATAGATAGATAGATATCAATAAATATATATTTTTTTAATTTTGCTTTCATGCATGTCAGCACATGACACGTGCATACAAGAAACAAATATTACATTAAAACCAAGTTCAAAATTAATTACAGAAGCATTTTTGTCAAATTACTCAATAAATCTGGTATCCCCACATTTTAATCCATTGTTAGTGTATAACAAAGGCCTGTTTCAGACACGTGATGTGTATTATGTTTCATTCTAACTGTAAAAACAATATGATTTTATCTAATTGCATTGTGCATTCCAAAAAAGCTGGGGCAAGGAGTTGAGAGGGCAATTAGGTGACATCATAAAGTGGAAAGAAAACCATTTTTAAAACACCAAAAGACAGCAGTCCATAATTGACCAAAGCAAATTTCTCATTGTTAAATTTTAATGTGGCTTTTAAGGGTTGAGTTCGCGTATGAGAGAGATGGAGTCCCAGGGAAAATATTATTATTGATTCCATCATTTGGATGTAACCAATGCCTTAAGTAATTTTTCAGGTTTTCATTGTCAGTTTTTAAGCATCTGCTTGGACTGGGAGTATCATTAAGAACAATCTTCATTTAAAGATCTGGGCCTAAAGTACAAATTGTTCTCAATATACTCACAGGCAAATCTGTTGAAAGCAAACATTAAAGATCAGTAAAAACAATGAGTTCAATACAAGTGCTGCGTGTTAAAAATGAAATGGCTTTGTGAAACATTACAATTAATAGTCCTGCAATGGTCTATTTTACAATATTGATTCATTACTCTGTGTCAAAAATATTTTTATGAATTTAGTGGAGTTCTTAATGTACAAAGAAACACCCAGAGTATAGATAACACTGGGCTATGGGATGCTACTTTATTACCGGGCACTCATATATCTAAAAGAAAATTACTGGCAGGTCTCTACACCGGTATATAGATATCTACAGGACCTGATGATATATTTACTTCTAACATCTGCTTAATACAGGTTTTACCTTTCTCGGGATTTTTTGATAACATATGTGTAAGCCCAAGTTTTGCTTTCTGTACATCTTAAATTTCCTGACTGCCTGACATGCACCTGGGTAATATAAAAAATGCTTTTCTGCAGGGAGGTACATATTTTTGGGATGGCTCAGCAAACCACACCAGTTGTCATTTTCTTTTTTTGTCAGAGATAAACATTACTATTACAGATAAATTAATAGCTTTTTTCTAGTCACAGTTCTAATTATATTTCTCAGCAGTTTGTCTTCAGAAATTGCTCCCCTGCATTTACATAAACATTTGTAAATGTCAAACACATTGCAGTTCCACAAATGATTTAGACAGGTGCTGAACAGAATTTAAAGGGAAATGAGATTAAGAAAATAATCTTAAATACAGCAATGACAAATCTGAAATCCACACTGCTCCTCTAGGGCTGTGAGAGGTCATTGATAAAATCTGCAAATCTGTGAATTCAGAATAATTAATTTCACAAATGAGGCATGATGCTCCCACATAAAGTCTGTTGACGTTCTGGTACGCAAACAAACAAAGAAAAATGCTGGGGACTGTGGGAATGTTTCTGCTGTGCTATGTAATTTCAATAAAAAAATATAACAGCCCCTGTAAAGGACTGAGTAGATTAAGTGCAATTTGATGAATTCTACATGGCAGGCTTCTCAAAATAGTTGATCCACTGAACTTCATGTAACATTTATGCATATTCATATGGTATGTAGTTTTTACATCCATTTATCCATTTGAGAATACTTGTTAAAGTGAGCAAGCAAAGTGAATTCAAATGTCATAATATTTTTTCTCTCGAATGTCTAAAATTAGACCATTTCCATGAGCAACTTTTCACTCCTGTTATACAGTAAAGAATAACACCTTCAGTTTTCAACTGGATTAGCAAAACCTAAAGAGCAGGATGTTTTAGGAATAGGAAGGTTTTGTTACATTCATTTTCAGGTCAGATAAGATTTTGATTTGAAGAACAACGGTTTTAATGCATATCAGTCAATTCAAATCAAATTTGAACTTTTCAGACACTGACTAACAAACCAGCAACAGTAACCCGAGCTAAAGTATTACATCTTCGGCACATTAAGAGAACTTCAAGAAAGCCAACCAAAGAGAAAGTATAGGTTCATGTTTCAACCCGCAATGAGTGCGAAAATACCCTCAATTTGATAAAAATATTATAATGCAACTTTTCTAGTCTTATATTTCGTCCAAGTCCACTTGAAATGAGCACTTGTTTTCCCATTATGGCTTCTTTAATCTACTTACATCTGAGTTGTCTCGCTTAAAGATCACTCCATGGTATTGAATGTTCATAGTCTGAGGTATGTGTTCCACTGCTGAGATGATGAAATAACACAACAGTTTACATATTTCAAAACTTGATCTGATAACTGATTTAAAAATCCATACCAACAATCAGATTTCCCTGAAAATATATACACACAAGTCACCGTTGAGGTGACTAAAACGAAGCAAATCTGGTTTCAGGAAACAGGAAGCAAGCCAAGACTAAAGAGCATAGATCAGGCAGCAAATGGGCACTCGTCGTGACCGGGAAGGAAACCTATCCACCCCACGGGACAATTAACGGAGGGCATGGAAGGCAAGTGATGGGGAGAAGAGTGTGTGTGTCTCTCTTCCCTGCAGCTACATTAAAAATTCAGCTAGGGGGAGGGATCCCCTTTCATTATCTTCCTTGTTTCTTGCGCCTCTAATGACAGTTGTTGTAAACATACATTGACAAACAACATTCGCAGTGCTCACACAACTCTGGTTTTGTCAGATGGAACTATTAAAATAAAGAGAATTTTATTTTAAGCATTTCCTGCATTTAGGTTTGCATCTTCTGTTTAAAATCATCCTATATTTTCCCTTTGTGTAATATGGATTGTACAATTGATTATTTTAAGGCCAGAGTGAAAAACTAATTTCCAGGACCGGCATACACAATTGTCCTTCTTTGAAACATTCAGCACTGATATTAAAAAAAAAGAAAAAAAAGTTAACCTACTAGGCAGGTTAATAGCATTGTAATTCTGTTAAACAGAATAGCACTGAAAACCTATTCATGTATGATTTGGCAAATCAGTAAAAATGAAATAAATTTCATAAACAAATTAAAATACTCTGTATTCAAGTATGATCTATGAATGTGGGTGTTGTAAACTTGAAAAAGTTGCTGCATAACCTAACAACTGGTGATTACCAATGTAAGGGAAGTAATATATCCAGCAGCCGCAAAATTAGCTCCATGACAATATAGTTGTTCACTGTTAGAAGCAAGTACTCATTGGTGTGCATTTCAGAACAAGGTGCATCCACTTGTCAATATTATCTACTGGGTAGCCCTTAGCTTGTGACCTTTGCATCACACAAGTGTGATTTGTCAAGTGTGGTGAATAGTTTGTTCAGTAGTTTGTTCAGTAAACCTCAAGTTCGGTGTTCCACCCAATGGTGTTCTTAAACCATTTTTCAATATAATACCTGTTTACTCAAAATTACATTCAGCTGATTCTTGCCTGTGTATTTTTCACTTTCAACACACCTGAAATATGCTTTGTAACTCACCTTTGACCTTTAATGATAGGTCATTCTCCTGAAGTTCTATGCTGATGCAATTGTTTCAGAAGCATCTGTAAGTCATCTTAGTCACTTGGTCTCCTTCCAAACAAGTCCCAAAAATCACACCTCTTCTGTAGTATTCAGAATCATTTATACCCATGCATGCTGTAGTATTAACAGATGTACAGAAGACATTGTTTTCAATGTATTTAGTGATGTTCCATTCAATAGCTGTATTTTACTGCAGGCCATTAGCTATAGTCTATAAATTTTAGGATATATAAGTAAATAAATGTCTTCATTGTCATTCATATTTACAAACATCCTTCCACTCATTTTGTGGGAATTAGACAAATACTTTGAAATCAATGATTTCCATGTAGTGAAATTTATTTTCTATATTTCAGTATGTTAAATAATTATGGCTAAGAAATTTATCATATTACTTCATATCATTAATTTTAAAGTCATAAAGCATTATTATTTCTTTGATCGCCTTAATGCATGCAATATTTTGAAACCCAAATGAAAGAATAGTATGAGCAAATACTTATAATAAAGACCTAGAATATTAGTGTCTATTTTATTTAATATTTTATTTATTTTATGTTCATTTGTCTTTGCTCTAGGATGGTGTTTTTTGTATGCCACTTGGATTGTAATTTGTATTGTAGTTGATACTTGATTTGTGTGATTTGTAAAATAAAGGAGAGGAGAAAAAAATAATTTAAAGCTAAAATCAAAACATCCAGCTAGCGTTTCACAAGGAGGCTGATACTACCTGTTTTGTTTTATTTCTAAAAATTTCTAGATAGAAACATTCATAGGATAAAAATATTGTAATTTGCAGTATTTCTTTTATTTTATTAAAGGCTTATGCCTTAAAATCCTAAGGTCTTTCTCCAAGTGCATTTTCAGTGGTTGTCAGGCTTGTGAATGTAAAACCATGTTTGCCAAATAGGTTTTAGATTTTACATGAATCACGTGGTTGGAATTAAATAGTGTGTCGTTCTGCCTGTGGAGTACCTGCAATTATATGTTCATGTAGTTAATGACATTAATCGCTATGGCGTGCGATTAAAAACGATAGCTTAACATTGCTACCTTTAATACAATGACCTCTCAACTTATTTCCACTTGTGCATTTAGCCTTTTCAAAAGCATCAAAATTCGGCTTGTTTTTGTTTGCAAGTAGTATTTTGGCTGGAAATTAATATCTGTACATCATAAGTTTAAATTAAACCATATAATTTGAGTATTTTTTCAAACTAATTGTCACGTGGTGAGCAACAAGGAAGGTGTTTGGGTGACCAAAGGCAGTTTATTGAACTACTCGAGAGCAGGGAAACAAATAAGACCATGAGGGAACAAAACAAGAAGGCAAGTTCGGGGAAGGACACGGACATACAAGAGGAGAGACGTTAATGACCAAATTGGGGCTGATGAGACAAACAGGTACTGAAAACCTAAGACTAACGAGGGGTAACAAGCAACAAGTGTGGCTCATCAGGAATACATTAGGGAGGAAACAGGAGGGTCAGGCGAACATGACGTAACACTAATTTTAAAAATCAGAGAAAATTGATATGTTACAGTCATGCATTCATAAGAATGACCAATATTCTCCCATTTGTGGTAATTCTACATTAATTTAGGGATTCAATATGTAAGTATTTATGATTGTAATGTTTAATGTTCAGTGCGGTTAATTGCAATTAATTGCTGAAAACTGTGATTCATTCTTTTTTTTCAACAGTGCTAGTAATCATGCATTTAGTACATACAAAACAACATATCATAATGGCCAAATATAACTTGTCTAATTTTGTAGTTCCTTGTCAACTGAGTTCTGGGCTAAACAAGCCCTGCAAGGAATCAAAGGTAAGACCAGTTACAAATGCATGTATTATCTGTATATTGTACACAGTCATGACTTGTAGCAATATAACAATAAAATCATGTGACCTTACAAACATTCATGTTTCTGAATGCATTCATACATCTGGATTTTTCAAGTAGAAATAAAAAAATGATAATTCAGCAAAGATAAAAAATGTTATAGTTTAAAAGTTAACAAAATGACACTTTTTCCAAAGTCCTTCATAAAAAAATTTTTAAGACAATCTGTACAAATACTATTTTAATATTTTTACATTCTTGGAATGTTATTATATTGTATTATAGATGTACTATTACTATTATATAGACATAATAATATCAAACAGTAATGAAATGTAATGTATTTACACACACAATATCATTATCATAAGCACACAAATACACACACAATGTCATTCTTATAAGCTTAAGGCCAATTTAGAGTCAGAAATGCAATTTAAGAACATATCTTTAGACAGTAGAAAGAAACCAGGCAACCTGAAGAAAACCCACATGAAGCCCCATACCACCCTTGATGCACCTCCTTGCAGTACAACATGTGCTGAACAGATAGCTAATCAAAAGAGATTATGAAACAAGGAGCACACTTCTTTGCCCCCCCGCTTGGCTCAAATAGCTTGCTTCATTTCATAAATTCCAGCATTTGGTACTCCAAGTGAGAGACTTTTCAGCTGCTTGATTTATTTTACAAGAAATGAGAAGCCAGGCACAGTAGATGATGGCAATTTGGTTGCAATCTGTGGAAGACTTGAGGAAATAAAATGAGAAAGATGGGGAACTTGGGATATGAGATATACTTTGCTATCAAGGTTATCCAACCACTAATTAGCCTAGCTAGGAAGATAAATAAAATATTTTCTTTTTACATATCTTATATGTACTTGTATTTTGTAATGTATAAATAAAGGAATTAAATAATTGTATCCTATAAACTTACACTCCTTTCTAATTAACTCTGCTGTGGGTAAAGTAAAACTAATTTGTTAATAATCATGATGGCTTCCAAGCATGGATTTCATATAGTCCAGTAAACACTTGAGGCAGAATTTTTGAATCTCACATAAGTGTAGAAAACCTAAACTGAGAACAAGATGGATTTTTTTTTCCTTTTTTTTGTTTGCAGGGTATTACATGACCTACTAGAATTCTTGCCTCACCCATTAAATTAAATACTTTCCAAAGTTAAGGCCTAATTACTGTGAATGTATTTTACTGTTATTCATTTATTTGTATTTGCTATTCTCATATTAGCGAGGCCAGGCATGTGGGTGTTTTTCTTAAAACTGTGGATGTCTTTTTACCTGGAGATTTCTGTTGTCTACCACTTCTCTTTTCAGAATCTAATTTAGTTTTCTCTTCATCTATAAGCCTGTTTCCCTTGACTGACTGGCTACAGTTGCGGTGTTCTTGATTGTATTTTGTTATTTGATATCTGTTCTCGAATCAGAATAGGGAATAAAGGTACCTATATAAAGCACAATCCTTTTAATGAAATGTTTGTTTATGCAATATCACATGAGGGGCAATGCTGTATTTCATCAATAAAGTCACAACAAAAGCTTATTGTTAGCTAATAGGGGTAATCACTTGCAATGCACTGGCAGCTAAAAAACAACTCCATGCTCAAGATTTACTTTGAAAAAGAAATGTTGCAACTTGGGGTGAACAACAAATGATTAGCATTGGATTCCTTCTAGGTGAAGCAACGATATATTCCATGCAACAAAACATGTGCCCCACAACATCTCAGAATAACCATATCATCCTGGAGGCAAGAATTTAAAGAAGAAGTACAGTGTTTTAGGTAGAACTACACATCCACGTCAAGGATTAGGTGTATACTGAATCATATACACCTACAGCATTGCAACTGCACTTTTCTGTAATCTTTGTATTTTCTGTATATAAGATTTACATTGCTTATAGTATTGTATTGTTCATTTACATACTTTATGTGTATATGTGTGTGTATGTATATATATGTATATATGTACACATGTGTGTGTATATATATATATCCATAAATATGTTTATATTTATAAATAGTATAAACATGTACAAACATTTATATGCATTGTTTTAAGATTTACCTTTATATTTATAACTATAAATCCATATTACATATTCATATTGTAGATTGTTGTTGTTTTTATACTGTTGTGCTTGAAAGACACCATCGACTGGAATCAAATTCCTTGTATGTTTCGTTCACATACTTGGCCAATAAACGCGATTCTGATTCTGGTATGACCATGTGACAGTTCTCCATTGTTTGTGTGTCCTCAGCCTGTGGCCCTTGACTTCGCAATAGTGAATTGTTAAGGTAAGGTAAACCTATTCTGTTGAGGCCTATATAAGGGAAGCATGACGTAACAATGACTTAAGTGACAGATAAACTTGTTGATTTTTAGAGAATTATATATAATGCCATATGATCGAAGAGCTCGTTCATAAAGAGGTCTTTGACTAGGGGCAACAGTGAAGAGCAAAACACATTAATTCACCAATTCAAAATACAAAACAAACTGAAACCTGGGTTATGTTTTGCAAAAAGCATAGTTGCTAACAAAGTTGGAACTGAGTGGTTCCAACTATGTAAGTTGCTCATGGGAGCTTTTGGCACAAGTAGCCCTGACCTGCAAAGAACTAATTAAATCAAAATGGTCTGTCAGAAACAAAATCTTCTTACCGTCCTGGAATGTTATTATGGTCTTCCATATTTACAAACTAAATCAATGTATGTGTATTTATTATATATAATTTAAAAAGATGTCATCTTGACAGCATCTTTGTATAAACTAAATACATGTGTTCTTTCAGACAGGAGTTTTTAACTTAATGAGTTTTTGTGTATACGGGGTGAAATTAGTACTATTTTAAGTTATAGGCTCATTTTTCAAATCTGAGCCTAATTTTATCACTAACAATAGCTGAGCGTGGGGGAATTTGATAATTTCAGCAGTTTTGATTAGTTTTAATTAGTTTGCTAGTTGTACTAGCATACATTTTTGTCTACAGTTACAATCACCCCAGATGGGTTTCAAGTTGTGTTTCTTGTGTGCAATCTTGTGTTCAGCGCTTTCTCCCATTGGAATGCAGGGCAATTACATCCTCTACTTATAACATTTCAACTTTCCAGAAATGCATTCATGCTCATAGGTAAAGGTGCAGCTGTATGTACAGTAGTTCCTTTACTATTTACAGGGCAGGCCAGATGCAGATGGGTGTCTCATAAACTAGAAGCTTTACAAATAATTTTATTGTTTTGTGTGTAGTTTGGTGTTGGTTCTGCAAGGAACTTGCATACCATACACCTTGTCCCCAGCTTTGTGCCCTGCTGGAAAAGCAAGATGGATGGATAGGTGGATTTTTGGTGCTACAATAAAAAATATTATATTCTGTACAAAGATTTAAAGGTCAGAATTAGTATTTTATATTCAGCTCTAGATTTCCGAGGAAGTCAGTGTTTATGAATTTCAGTACTAGTATGAATTTTTGCAGCTGCATTCTCTAGCAGGTGGAGACACTTCAAGGGAGCGTTTCAACAGCCAAATAGCAGAGTTATACAATAATCTTATCTTGAATTAATTAATGCATATTCCATCCATTCTGCAAAAAGTAGATACAGCATTGCCTTGGATTAGACTATATTTTACATTAGAAACAAAAGAAAGCCACATTTATTATACATTAAATGTTGGACTTTGTCTATTTAATTATCATAAACAATGAGTTACTGTAAAGTTTGAGAATATATATTTGGGAGAATTGTGCTCTCTAGGTTTTTATTATCTGGGTTCTGCTAATGAGAATTTTATATCACTCAAACTGTACCAGTTACTCATCCCACTATTTAAAGTTATACACGTCTTTTGCATGGACTCAGAAGTTAGCAAGTTGAATACGTATCTTTTCCATAGTAGTTGTATTTAAAACCATACTTTGTAAAAATATTTCCATGGGGCAGAATATGCAAATAGAAGACCAGAAGAAATTATGTCAGTTCCTAAGACACTAAGGATTAATAAAACAAAATATGATACAATGTAGTGTGCCTGTCTCTTGAAAACACAGGTGGGACTTGAACCCCAAAGTACTGGAAAGGAGAGATGTTCAAAAATTAGCAGAATTATTTCTTTGGCAAGAGTCAATTTGAATTAGTTTCATTATATGGATTTGACAATACTGATAATTATTTTAGATATCATTGTTAATGTTATAAGTACAGAATGTATCACTTGCGAAATAACTCATTTCTCTAATTTATAATAATTTGCAAATAAGTATTGGTGATCAGTATGTATAGGGCCAACATTGACAGTTTAGCTTAATGAATAAAATACTTGGATCATTATGTGTTCTTTGTCATCAAAGAAATTGAGGTAGCATGGTGTTGCAGTGATTGACACTGTTGCCTCACACCTCTGGGAGCAGGGTTTGAGCCTGGGTTGGTGCCCCATCCTGGGTTGTTCCTTGCCTTGTGCCCGCATCCGCTGGGATAGGCCCCTGATGCCCTGTTACCCTAAATAGGGCAAGCAGTTACGGAAAATGGATGAATGGATCAAAGAAATTGACTGTTCATGCTATATAATAGGCTGGTTAGTTGATTAGTGATATGATTAATCAGCAAATAAACTGTAAGGCAGCAAATTTTCTATAAGCCTTCTAAGTCTAGGTTTGGCTTTACTGTCATCACTTTGAAGTATTGTATGTCGACAGATAGTGCTTTCTTTTAGGTCATTTTTCTTCAAGATTAAATATGTATAATTCGCAACATTTATGTTTCAACCTTTGGGAAGTCTGCTTGAAGATATGTGTAGTCATTATATGAGGGGGCATTTATTTTAAGTTGGACATTTTTTTTTTTAATGGGTGCCACTAAATTAAGCTTAATGTGTTTGTTTAACTGTAGCATCAAATCAGACAATCTTTATTCTGATAATATTTCAGTTGTGGTTGTGCTTAGAGAGATATTTTGGTGTAGTAACCTACTTTAAAGAGAATATCAAGTAATTCGTCATTAAAAATAGATTATGAGCCAGGAGTCCAGTTGGCAGTGGCAAGCAGAAATGATTGACAGTAAAATCACTTACAGAGATCTGCAAAATGAAGCACACACTGCAAAACTAAGACTCTTTTCTTATTTTAATATGATGTGTAGCTAGATTATTCTTTAAGATGTTGCTTACACATATTCTGTGGAGTTAAGTTGCCCTCCAGAAAACTGAACTTATTCCAAAGATAAATCCAGATTTTTTATTAGGATTCAAGGGTTTTATTCGTAACATGCAAGGTATACAGTCAGACTATAACCTGCAATGAAATTCAAGGTGGTGAACTCCACTAAAATAAAAAGAGTAAAAGCATTAAGACATAGAAAGTAAAAATATAATAAATATGTAATAATAAAAGAACAGAGAGTTGTACTGAAAACAAAATAAAGACCAAAGATGTGCAACACAGTTCAAATAAAGGGCGATGAGTATTAAATAGGGAGCAAATGTTAGATTATAGCTGTCAATTAAGTAATCTGTTTGCTTAAGGGTAGAAGTTCATCCTCAGCTCACTGAGACTGCAGAAGCACTTTCCAGACCTCAGCCTGATAAAGAGGTCGTATGGGTGGGTTGTGTCCCTGCTGATTTTGTCAGTTCTTCTCCTGTGTTGTTTGAAGTAAATCTCCTGCAGAGAGGGCAGGTCAGTCATGTGTTCAGCTGAACATACCACCCTTTGCAGAGCTTCACAGAGCAGGGCAGAGCAATTACCAAACCAGGCTGTGACTCCCATGGTAAGGATGCTCTCCAACCCTCAAGAGTAGAAGGTTCTGAGAATGACTGGTGAATACTTGAACTTCAGCAGCTACCTAAGATGGCAGAGCCAATGCCTGGCTTTAGAAGTCCCAGTATATGATTCAACCAGGTGAGGTTATCAGAGATACAGATTCCCAGATATCTAAAGATATTCACCCTCTCAGATGGGACCCTTTCACTGATGAGAGGACTATATGTACATCTGTTTAAGCCTAAAGTCCACCACAATCTTCTTAGTCTTAAAGGTGCTGAGCGAGTGGCAATTAGCCTGATAACACTGGGTCAAACAGTTCCCCTCATCCGAGTAGGCCTTCTCATAGTTTGGAAATCAGGCCAATCATTATTGTGTCACAAATTTGAATATTTTATTTGAGCTGTTTGGCTACACAGTTGTGTGTACAAAGGTCCAGAACACAGCCTTGAGAGTCACCAACATTGAGGGTTATGGGAGATGAAGTACAGGATCCCACCCACACCACCTGGGGTCTGGGGTCTATCTATGACAAAATCTAGGACCCACTAACATTCAGATCCAATTTCTTCAGTTTGGAGAACAGTTTAACTTTGGTATTGAAAGGTCAACTAAATTCTATGAACAACATACACAACATTCACACAAAGTTCCCCTGCTACTGTCAAAGTGGGCAAGAGTAGTATGCAACATATCGGAGATGGCATAGTCAATGAACCTATTTGGGCAAAACGGAAACTGAAGTGGGGTGGCACAGTGATGCATCTCTGGGATCGGGATTCAGGTCTCTGCGGTGTTCCGTGTGTGGAGTTCGCATGTTCTACTCATGTAATTGTAGGGATTCCTCCAGGTACTCCAGTGACTGAATGTTATGAATGGTGTGACCTCGGATAGGTTGTACCCTGCCTTGCGCCCATAGCCTCTGAGAGGCTCAGGCCTCCTGAGTAGTGCTTGCAGAAGATGGATGGATGGGTAAACTGAAGCAGATCAATGGTGGAACATATAGAATTTTTAACCAGCCATCTTTAATCAATAAGTACTTCATGACAAGGGAGTTCAGGGCAACAGGGTTTTTGTACCTGGGACAGTGGTGGATTTTTTTTTTTAAAAAAAGGGGGAACACCAGCACTGGCCTACAGTCGACACTACCATAGAACATGTCCAGAGATATAATATCGGACCAGCTCCTTTACTGCTGCTCGCTTGCTGTAGGGACATGCAGATTTGTTGCTCGGTGACTATAACCGCATGGAGGAGATCGTCCAGAGACTCACTCTGGGCTTCACTGGCACACTCAACCACAATCTCACTGGCAGCATTCACAGCAAAATGAATGAAAAAGGTGTTCATGTCTTCTGCCTGCAAGTAGTCAGCACATGTCACAGAGGGGGATTTACCTCTGCAATTGGTGATTGTACTGAGTCCTCACCACCGGCTTTGAGTATCCCGTGAAAGTGAAAGTGGGACTCTACCTTCACAGCTTTCCTCAGACTATAGGTAGCAGCTTTGTAGTTGCTACTTGGCTAAATTGAGTGTTATTTTATATTATAAGGCCTAATCCCAGTATAATAACTGTACATTTTATTTGACTGTATTATTACATTGACAAAGTATTAAATGTTTTATCATGTTTATAATGAAATACAGGACCAACAGCATGGTTAATTAAAACTGTATTAATCAAAAATGAGTGATGTAAGACTTATATCTACAGGTTCACTGCAGCACATAATAAAGCTGGTCTCTTTGACAAGCTAACGTATAAACACTGATGACCACCAGGGATTATACATGGGAATGCATATTACCCACCAGTATTAAACTCAACTGAAAAAAATTAAGCATATTAGTTACTCATAAGTTTTCAAGTGGCCTACGGATGAGATTGGGCAAATGCAGGTGAGATGTTATATGTTGTGGTGTGTGGGG
>JAODJX010000027.1:8009698-8039037 GCA_026776945.1 Isichthys henryi
CCCCCCCCCCCCCCCCCCCCCCCCCCCCCCCCCCCCCCCCCCCCCCCCCCCCCCCCCCCCCCCCCCCCCCCCTGGAATCATAATCTGCTATTTACTATTTTTGCCAGTAGATGGAGTGCTTGGTGTCAGTGTATTGTAGTCAAAAACACGAAGATTAAAAGCTTAATATCTCTTAAACAAAATAAACAAGGAAAAAAGAATGTTGGTATGGATTCCTAGGGCAGATGACCTAGATCATTATAATAGTAGTTATCATGAATTATTATGAAGATCTTAATAAAGATAAATTTTATACATATTTAGGTAATTTGATTAGGTAACCTATTATTCCAAGGTTCCTAGATTTTTCAAGAACATAATTGCCATTATTGTAACAAATTTTCTGTCTTAAAAACACTTCATACCAAAACCTTTTTCTCCTGTACAGTGGCTTGGGGCATTTTATATATAGACTGGTTGCTGTCTTATTACTGTTGTTATGTTATTTACTTCTTATATTTATGAGTTTATAAGTTTAAATACAATAAATGATCAAGTATCGATTGTGATTTTAAAAAGTAATCGTGAACTTTTTATGAAATTTAGTAATGGGAAAAGCAACTGGGTAAAGCAAAGATCGAAGAGGGTGGATCATGACACATAAGTATGTGCATTTGTTTTGCATTCTTCTGTTTTAGGCATAATTAAAACACATAATCTCATCTTTGGGTTTTATAACCTTTAACTAACTGGAACAAGTCTTTTAATGTTTGAAAGTTTCTTAACGGAGAAAGCACATAATTAATATACGTAAGCTATGTGATTCAATTTGCTTGTTTTGTAATTTAAATAAGTCTGATATTTATTAATTTAATTATAGCTACATTTGACAGTCTTTGTAGACAGTCATAGAATAGTTTCAGTTATGTAAAAGTGCTATTAGAACTAAGCAATAAGTACAATTGTAACAAGAGAAAATATCAACATCAGTCAGCTGTTTAATTGTTGTTAATGGCTGAAACAGAGAGGTAATTATAGAATTTAAAACTTTCATATTGTTCAATTGTTCTCTAGTAGAATGAGAAAGAAATCAGATGGATGAAAATTTAAACAAAAGGCAGAAATAGCCATGTCGCAGCATGTGTAGCTGTTTGTAACACTTTTTCTACAACATATTGAGTGTGATTCAGAGGACAAGAGGATCGATTGCTTTGAAGAACATAGCTTGTCCCTTGCTTGAGTATCAGCTGACATTTGTTTTCCAGCACAATAACTTTCCCTTTTTCCATCCATCTTGGTAATACTGCAGTAATTGTGTGACTGTGAAATATACACATACTGGCAATGTGCATCTTATTGCAAACAAGTGTGCTGACATGTTGTGGCTGGTGGTGTGTGGGGGTTGTTATCTACTTCTCTTAGATCAAGATGAAAATAACCCATAGACAGTTGGCTGTTGATAGATTTTGGTGAGGTGTTGATTTTGGGGGGAGGGTACTCTCTGTACACAAGCTTGGCAAAATATTTTGGTGGGAAGTCATTATTGGAAGAGGCAGATAGTGAACTGTGTTTTTTTGGAGATCAGCAGGAATCTTGATCTGCCTATACAAGCCACAAGCCCCTTGGTGCCCATCGAGCCATGCTGATATATTGCCAAGCAATGGGCAAATAAGCAGGACAAACAAAAACGCTGCTTTAACCCCCCACCACCCCTATGAGTGTAAACCCGACCCCCACCACCAGACCAGAGACAGCCTCCTCTAACTCTGTGCAATTAAACACTCCATCTGTCTGAGAAGCCTTCATAGTCATTCTAGTATATTCACACGCTTCTCTAATTTCAGTTCCTTAAAAAAAAACACTGAGGGCACAATGAATCTTATTGCAGAGTAGCAACAAAAAACAAAATTGCAAACAAGCTACTGAAACATTTTTAGAGGATTAATACAAAATGATAATATATATATATATATATATATATATAAAGACAGCGTATGTATATTTATATATTTATATACACACACGTACACACTGAGGATTATATAGTTGTTTTCACATATAGAGACAGATATGCAAGCACAGACGTAGCTTGCTACTTCAAAAAAGAATGTTCTTTGCCTGATATCTATTCTTTAACAAAGTGTGAATTGAGGAGGGCTGGGAGCCAGATGGGGCAGACTTATCAGGTTACCTGTTATAGCAGCACATCTGCCAAGGCAGTCAATCACTGTGATGTCTGTGACAGGTCGATGGAGCCTGAGCAGGAAGGGCTAATGCAAAGGGAAGAACGGTTGAGGTGGTTCTCCAATAATCACCCCACTCCTCTCTCTGGGGTTTCATCCAGTTCTAGTGTTGGACTTGAATTTGCTCAGACTCCCAATTCTGCCTGGTCCTAGACGCTCAAAACAGCTCAGTTGCAGAGGCTTGTGATGTACTACCAACACAATGCATATTTGCACTGTTTCTGCATATAATTTTTACATATTTCATGCTGTGACGATAAATGCATATATACATCTGTTCATAAAATGCAGTTCAAGAATATTTACATTTTTGTACATTTGCTTTGGACAATGGAGGTTTAATTCAAAAAATGCCTAACTTGGTAAATGTTTCTACGAGAAACTAAATATTTTATATGTATAGATTACCAGATCTCTTTATTTGTAATACATGATATAGTTTCATAAATGATGAAAACATAAAATGTGTATTCATGCCCAAATGTGAAATATACTGTTTTAAATTCTGTTGCTGCTACTCTGTCTGGGTACCAACTATTCTCAATGCCAGTCAACACACATAGCTTGACATTTTTAGCAGATTAGAGTTTTTTCCAGGAATACAAAAGATAGGAAGCAATGATATTTTTTCTCCACAACATTTAAACTCAAACAGCAAAGTGGCCTAACCTGATATGAGCCTAGGAAACTATAGAGCAGGTATTTTTAATATTCGTATACTTGTAAGTGATTTGTAAGTGCATTGTGCCCAGACAGTGTCTGAACTTTCCTGTCAGCTACTTCAACAGCAAATAGATAGCTTGATGAATTATTCATGGCTGGCAATTTTCTCCTCGTCACTGACTCATCAATCATAGGTGCCTTAAGACCTCCGAATTGGCCAGTTGAGTTGCATTTGCAGGCACTATTATAAGGGGAGAAATAGTTACCATTACAAATCTGACAGCTCAGGTGGTGGTAGTGCAAAAATTCCAATTGTAACTATAGGCTGTCTCCAGTTTACTTGCTGACCAATAAATGGCCTTACAATTTCGCGTTTTTTTCTTTATGTCTTTAATATGCTTGCTATTGAAAGGCATGTAAGCTGTAGCAATGAGGTGATTCTTTTTCCAAACAAAGGTGTATTTTCATAAAAAATCAATGCAAATATTTGCACTTTTTTGTCTTTTTTGGTACAGATAGAAATTCTTTGGTGAAAAGGCCCTCTTCAGAAGAACGATTTGATACATGATTGCATGCATTTACCCATGTAATTGAAATAATGAGAGATGATTGCTTTGAGCTATTAGTCATAAGTTCCTGATCTTTTTGTTTAATCCTGGCATCAGCTGTCAGCCTGCTCACTGGAGCTTTGGGAAGATGCACTAAAGATATCATTTGCATCACCTCAGACTGTAATTTTGCTGTTGTTTTTTTTTCTTTCTTTCTCTTTTTTCCTTCAGCTGATACAAGCTTTATGTTCCATATAACTCTCCCTGGAGTGTAAGGCCTATTGTATTGTTTAGATAAGAAAGAAAGATGCACGGGACTCACAGTTAAAATCCACAAAGAAAAATAAAAACCTTTTACAAGCGTTTAAAATTTCATTCTTTCATATGTACCTGTTGGACATTGTTAATGCTTTGTATTTTATATCACGAATAAGTATTGTTGTTAGAGATTACATTAGTATAACATAAATAGAAATCCCTGTTTCATGAACACCATCTGTCCCGATAAAAATCGATGAAATACACGTTAAAATAAAAATAAAAATTGGATCTTATTAAGATAACATTATGAAATAATTTAAAAGTTTTTAGCCAACATAAACATATGAATTAGGCATGTTAATAAAGCATGTTATTTGTTTTCCTTTTTAGTATCTGTACCTCAAGCAATAACACCTGACCATTTAATAGTTGTTTTTACAAAGAAATTGTACTTGGACAATTTTGTCTTTGAATAGTGTTAATGGTTGATGGTTTCAAGAATGGTTTTCATCACTGAAGAATTTACTTTTTCCTTTATTTTTTCATTTACTTTTTCCTTTATAATATTATCATTATTACAGTTGGAAATAGTAAAAGTGTAATGCATTTTGGAGACCCTGCACATATTGCTGATTCAAGGTCTGGATCTATTTTAGAACATAACAGTCATCTCTTGTGTGTTCTCTGTAGCAGTTGGTCTGTAGTTCGCCGACACTGCAAGAAATCTGAAACCGGGTGGTCTCATTTGCTGTGTGTCATGCTGAAGACTACAACTTGTCAATTTGTACTCTTCAGGTGGTAGGAAAATCATATTGTGACTCTGAAACATTGGGAATCATTACTTTGATTTTAGCTTTTAATGTCCTTTATTCTGGGGGAGAGATCCATAATGTGGTATGGTATCTGGTCTAAAAGTATTGTTATCTGGAACCTTTGCATTTTAGAGAAAGGAAAAAAATGCCCCTGTGTGCTATTGTTCAGCGATACAGGGATTTCTCAAAGCATCTGGCAGCCTCAGGCAGAATTTTAATGCTCAAAGCTCCACAGAGGAAACCTGAAAGGTATCTTGCTGTTATCATGTAACACTCTTCTAGCTGTAATTAAATAGAAGTGCTGGGCACAAAGCAATTTTGGGTAGAGTAAATGCAGGATTTTTCAAAACCAGTTACAATTTAATTGAGCCATATCAATTTATTTTCCATTTGAAAATGTCATGTCTTTTATAGGAGCTAACCAAATTTGCATCAAGTCACAAAATGTTTTAGAACGGAACAGAACATATGGAAAATAAATATATAAGTCTAAATGGCTAGTATTTATAAAGCATCAAACCATGACTTGTAAATGCATGATGCCCTTACTGCTATCACTGTAACTATGATATTTGCTGAATATATTCAACTCAACCAGTGTCACTCAGTAAAACGGATCATTATTTCGGTCAAGTCATTAGTTTTAAGATGGGAGATGGACTGGTTTCAAGTACAGAAAAAAATGTTATCTTCCTAACATTAACCTATAATTCTGATACTCAGGCAATTAATTGGACTCAGGTGATTTGCTCCTCACAAAACAAGATATTAACAATGCACAATGTATATCCAAAGTTAATCATGTCTGTTCTATGATTATATTTACAAAATTTGCCATGACATCAATAAATGATTTGTTCATGTTATTTATGGCAACCCAGTTCTTTGAGTAATTAATTTCAGCAAAATAATACTGTAGACTAACAATATACAGCAGTAACACTGCACACAGATAATGGAAAGTAAGCCTATGTGACAAAACTTTAAACTATGACCTACGAAATCCAGTTTACTCAAAAAAAAATCATAATTCATCTGTTTGTCTTTGTATTGCTGGAGGAAATCATATTCCTATAATAATGCTAGACAGGGTAAAGCAAAGCAAGTGTATAAACGAGTACATGTGGCATGGATTTATTTTTTCCATATATAACATAATTCTCTATCAAACACCAGCACATAAACATCCTTTAATTATAATGTGTGTTTTTTTACATTTATAAGTCTGATTAATGACTAACCTGAAAACCAGAGGACCACTCTCATTTTTAATTTGAATTGTTCTGTATGCATCTGTTATTGCTGTTCAGTGGCTATGGAATGATGGTCACTACAGGCTTACATCTGAAGATGTCTTTAAGAACTGTGCTGTAAAAGAAGTCCAGGAAGTCCAGTGTCCTCATAGCAGGAGCGAAGACAAGGTATTGGGGGCTCTGTATCATCAGAAATACGGGAACCTGAAAGAGGACACAAATGCACTCTGAGAAAGGGCAACAGCGCTATTATTGTGAGATGAGAAAAGTAGATACTATATGCAGTTTATAACAAATTGCTTAAATAAAAAATGGCAGATAATGTAATTGTTGAATATGGAAATAGAGTTACCAGCAAGGGCCCTGCCATTTCACATTAAGGTACTTATATTGAATTTCTGTAAATAAAATGAGTTACTGACAATAGAATCATCTTTAATAACAGAAATCTAAATTTAATTGACACTTAATTATGAACAAAAATGCTTAGAACTTGCCTCAGTTTAACTTTAATAGTGATAGTCACAGTAACAAAGGAATATGTAACCCTATGACATGGACAAAAAGAGGAAATGTGACAGCTGGGCAAGTACAATTTAAACCAGTTTCATTTTCTTATCATATCAGTGTATTATGCTCATTTACTTAGCAATATTAAGAAGTACCACAAGAGGGCTAGGATTCAAACTAGTAAAGTGCATGTTACTAGTGTATGACTGTAATGCTATGAGTCATTAGTGGGATTTAAACACAGACTCTCCTGTTTACTACATAACAAGAGAAGGAGGACGTGACTAAGTGAATATAACCAACCAAAGTAACCTGCATAGACCCTTAATACAATTATTATGGAACTGGTAATAATTTGCACTGCAGTCATATGGCTCTACCACCAAAAAGGCTCAATCTTAATATAGAATTGATATGTGTCAGTCCCATTTTTAATTAATATTCTTTCAACAGATTGATTAGATATAACCACAACATTCATAGTGAACACGCCTCGATGAATTGCACTAAAATCTATCTATCTATCTATCTATCTATCTATCTATCTATCTATCTATCTATCTATCTATCTATCTAAGCTCACTCTGGCTACAATTTCTTTGCTCAGTCTTGAGTTTAACATTGTCAATCCAGGCTGTCTTCCGTGATTGTCTTTTATTTGTTTTTTGTTTGTTTAATCTGCTAATAAATTTACTTAGCAGGACAGGAAGAAGACATGGTATTCTATGTGCAGTTTGAAGTCTATTTGCCCCTGTGTTCTCTGCACTGAAGTTTATTAACATAGTTATATGATTTTTTTTTTTATTCTGTCCCATGGCTGTAACATTGATTTCTATCTCAATATACTCCTCTATGTTTTTAATAATTTTACCATTGTAACTATATTAATAAACTTTTATGCAGCTAGACTTTATAATGAAACAGGTAAGATTCTGTTTTTTAATCTTTGTGTATTTACGATTGATACCTTAGGATATTGAACATTTTTATTATTTTGCATCTTGTGCAAACAAGCAGTCAATGAGCCTGAAGCCTAGAGGGCACACACAATATAAGCAATTTAGAGAGAGCAATCTTCTCAAACCATATGTTTCTAGACTGAGGGAAGGTAAAAGGCAAACACTCAAAGACAGAGTGGAAATCAAACCTATGACCTGAGAAGAATGAGGCCATGGTGCTAAGTACATAACATTTGGGAATGTTCCGAATGCTGCTTATTGAGGGGATACAAATCCAAAAGAGAAATTGCTAATGGTGTTAGTCTCAATTTTTGTCCAAAACTGACTTTTAAAAAGAACTGCAATTTCTTTACTTGAATATTTTTCAGTGTCCTGATATCAGCATCACTTCCCACCAAATCTACATGCAGAATATGACCAGGACATTGATGAATGCTGTCATCTCAGGAAAATGTAGTTTGATCTTAGACGCTGAAGATTTATTTAAGTGTTTTTTATTCAAAATATTGTTTTCATGACATGCAAAATAAAGTACATTAGTTATGATTAATGACAAGAATATTTGCATATCCTATATAAAAAAGTAAAGTTCTGTTTTAGACATTTAAATGTCTTTTTTTTGTTCATGTTTACGTGTTATGAAGGTCAGGCTTTCTCAAGCACGTTCCATTTAGTGTATTTGGTTGATATTTTAAACTGTAATATGCAATAATAATAATAATAATAATAATCACTCCTTCATCATATATATAGACAATTGTCTGGTTGGATTCAATATGTCCATTATTATTATAAATAAATGAATAAATAGATACATTTAATATAAATTAAAATGCATTAATTTAAAGGTAAAGGCAACTCCTTTTGGAGCTATAATTGTAATTTATGATTGTTTGGCTACCACAATCTTATTTACATTTGACTAAAATCTCTGAAGTTTGCATCTGTTTAGGACCATAGACATGTCATCAGGACCTTAAGTTTCAAAATTATGAGATGTAGCAGATAAAACTGGACTCCATGTAATTTAATGCAGGATCAGCCTTGTCACAGTCACAAGTGCAGGGCATGGACTGAGAGGTGCAATAATCCCAGTGACAGCTCTGGCCCCCAAGCAACTCTCCAACTCTAGCTAGAAAAAACTGATGTTGTTGTGAAACTGTTATCTGCCTCACAAGTATTTAAAGTCATTATCGCACACTATTTACAAAACATTCCTAAAGAAGAGCTTGACATTTGACCAGCTATTTTGCTGATTGTGTTCAGTGGAGATGTCACTATTTTAAAAGGCGCTTCGGAATGTGTGCAAACTTTGCCAAGGTTTCAGTTATCATGTAGCACTTACCAAAGTGTGAGTAGCACAAGGAATAAAGGGAGATGAGTCACTTTCAAATTCTTATTTGCTGTCACTGTGCGAAAAGGGCACATTTCTATTTAGTTTTAGTTTTTAGAAATTTAAAATATTATAGACCTTCAATATTTATATTCTGCAAGATTTTGGGAAACACTGAGACTCTTTTTCCCTTTTGACCCTCATGATAAATAACGTAATCCTTACAGATAATGTTAGGGTTGCATTTGACATATAAATATCTCCCACAAAATTGCAGATCTGATTATCCTTCGGATAAGGAATTCATATTCATTTGGTTCAAATTTGTTTCATTCTTCAGAGTAGTCAATAAAATAATTTAGAGCTAGGGGAATATATACTCATTCATGTTACTGCCAAGCTGTGCACCTGAAAAGAAAACACATCATGCCTGGAATAAGGGATAATCAACGGGCATCCTTAATATTTAACAAAGAATACAGCATGAACTCAAAATTTACTAGAGAATCATGTTAGGATATTGCCCCTCAAGACTGTTACTGCGTGCCCCAAAATTGAGGCATGGAAGCAGAACAAACTTGCACGCTGATGACTTTTAGTCAGTGCTGCAAACTTGGGCAAGAGGTGGTGCAAAGGATGACAGGTAGGGAGAAGAAATATTTGGGTTAACTTTGGTCTCAACTAACAGTAAGCTCTCATAAGTTTGTAACTATCAGGAACAGTATTATGGCATTTCCAATATCATTCTAACATCATTAAGAACATCTGTTTAGGGCTGTTATACCAGGTCTGTTGGAGAGGCCTGGAGTAGGACATTGTTTCATTGTTAATGGGTCCAGGTGAAAAAATATGGGAACAAAGAGGGCCCAATTCTGTCCACTGCTCGGGGTATGTAACTAACATTGCAGATGGAGGTGTAGTGTGGGCCCTCATGTGGAAGGATCACATAAGAATGTCTAATCTGAGGATTGTGAAAGGGACATAAAAAATGATACATCTGTAATCCTACCTGATTCCCTATACATTTGCCCTGCCAGAGACACTTGCCTTTGTCCTGTGTTTGTCTGGTCAATTTTGGAATCATATGATGTTCTAAAAGAGCTTAGTATAAGTTCAGTTTAATGTTGGTCCAGTAGACAATAAGGCAGAGGTTAATGACTGTTCAACAGCAGAGGTCGTGATCCTGGTGGAGCTGTTTGTGTAGACAGAGGAAGATCACTTCCAGTACCAAAACATTATAGACTACTGTGCCCTTGCCTGCATGGAAGCTGATATCTGAGAAAAAGTCTACAGGCTGCCCTAATAAAGAAGCAGACTCCTGGAGATTTTGTATTAATGAGTGAAGCTTAATGTGGCAAATCAAAGACTACTTTAGAATGCCTAGGATTAAGACCTCATTGAAAGGTCTATAAGGGCAGGCTCATCATTGATCCTGGGCTTAGCAAATGCTACTCTGTTGACTACTGAATGTGAAACAATGTTTTGTAGCTTAGACTATAATCCCCCTACACCTCAGTATCATGTACAACCATACCCAAGACAGAGGGTTAATTTCATTTCATCTAGATCTTTTATTTATTCTCTAGAAGAACTGGGACCTCACTTATCAAAGTTACACACAAAAAGAAATGCATGAAATGTGCTCATGCAAGTTTTTATGTGAAATCCCAGATTTAACATATAAAACTTAAGGGGAAAAACTCAGGAGCAGGTGCAAACAACATTCTGGGGAAAAGGTGACACCCCTTGGAAAGCAGGGAACTGCAAGTAAATGATCTAATTGACCATACAACAACTCATATCACCAACCTGGTTTTTGATGTGAATCTAAAATCAAAAAATGTTTAGATTTAATGTTTTTCCATTCATTTGTGTAAACCATCCATCCATCCATTTTCCTTATCCTACTGGGTCACGGTGAGGTCCGGAGCCTATCCCAGAAGCAATGGGCACAAGGCAGAGAACAACCCAGGATGGGTAGGCCAGCCCATTGCAGGGCACACTCACACACCATTCACACACACGCAATCCTAGGGGCAATTTAGCAACTCCAATTAGCCTCAGCATGTTTTTGGACTGTGGGGGAAAATAAGAGTACCTGGAGGAAACCCCACAACGACATGGGGAGAACATGCAAACTCCACACACATGTAACCCAGATGGATATTCGAACCCAGGTCCCAGAGGTGTGAGTCAACAGTGCTAACCACTGCACCACCATGCCACCCCCTGTGTAAATTTTATTATATTTGCCATGTAGAATTTAATTTGTTATTTGAAATATTACATCCTGTCACCTCTTCCCATGAATTGAAAATATATGTAATTGTCATTAGTTGCACTAAGTGTGTATTAGGCATCAACCATTCACATGCATAGATTCACATATATAAATAGCCAACAGTCATGAAATGCAATATGGTATAAAGGTGTTCCGGGTAGCAACTATCTAAACTTAAAGATTGCAAGGGAACAAGTTTTCATGGGCCACCCGGATCATTTTTATTCATTCATTTACAGTTTAAACTATGTGTAATGTCTTTGCACTTTGTTTTGCATGAAATGTATTGCCTACATATTCTGCTGCTCTATGCACAAGAATTTCCTCTGGGAACAGTAAAGTTTGTTTTATTTTGTCAAAGATGATGACTGGCTTGTGTGCAGAATTAGATTTCCATTATTTGGGAGATTTCCTAGTGGCGTGGCCTGCCATTCAGAGTAGACCTTTAAAAAATCAGATGGCGAAACAAACTACAAGGCTCTCAAGTTTCATCAAATGTTTCGAGTGAGATTACTTTAGGGGTGAAACGTGTGTCTCACGGTCAATGCATGAGACTTCAGACTCCTGCCTACTGCATTCATTGAGTCTTGCTCTTACGGTTCCACTTTTCCTGCACTCCATCTTTGTGCACATCCATGTAATAACATGCTTGCAGCAGATCACATGTAACTTATTTTGGAATTTACCCAGAAACAAGAAAATTTCTGATTGGCTGGTAGGTAGCTATTAACTCTGTATAACTCAGGACAGCTATGAACTCAGCAAAAAACTCCAGTGTGTATGCTTGTGCCTCATCCATGAATTCTCTATAACAGGAACCTTGGTCGGTGTTATCCCTTACTTCTGTGTGAGAATTGCAATGTTTGGCGTGTGAGCATGTAAACTGGTTGAAATGCGTGAAAGCCCGAAAACCCTGAACTAGATGTTTTACTACAAAATGCACAGGCATGGTCCTGCTCTGTGCCTCTCAGTTGATGGAATAATTTGCCTTTCATGATCCCAAAGCGCTATGTCACCTAAGTATTGATATTGCATCGCAGCATGTATTGATAAATAAAATACTATGTAAAGTTCAGCTAAATAGCAAATTTTCACTCTATTGGTGAAATGGAATCATGAAAAACGAAAGGCATGTAGAGGAAGCTTCCTTGAAGAGGATGCTGGAAAATTTTCTAAAATTACTGATTTATTTATTACTGATTTTTCAGTTGTATGGCACATTGTCCTCTTCCCCATTGACATAACTTATAAGAGACAGATATAAATATCATGCACTACTTATTTTTATTTTCAATTATAATAGCGCAGTTGCTGTTACATCAACAAAAATGAACAAATACCCTTTGCCAATATTTTATCAATTTTAGCAGCTGTGGAAATCCTGTTATTGACTCAGTGACGCACTTGTCAAACAAATGATCTTGTTTGGGATGGCAGGGCATGATGAATGAGAGACAATTCACATAGTGACTCTCAACAAACACAACACAAAGGGAGAACCAGAAAACAAATAGGCTGTGAGGGGTTAAAAAAACAGGAAAACAAGAATCACATACAACTAACCACAAAGAAAACTAACAATAGCAATACAATTATGAAGACATGTTGGGACCGAGCAAGGAGCAAAACACTAATAACACAGGAACAAAACACACAGTAAACACAAGGCAGCAGCCAGAATTCCATCAGCAAAACCAAGAGCAGAAAATCAAGGATCTACGCTATGACAAACAAAGTGAGTGACTGCGGAACAAGGGCAAAGGCAGGAACTTAAATACACAGCCAACAAGGGTATGATGAGGGACAGGTGTGAGTCATTACTAATTACACAAATACTAGCAATTAGGGCAACAGGGAACAGGTGAGGGTAATTAATAGAAACTAAGGAGTTTAATGCTTGGAATATGAGTGAAACAAAACATTGCTACAAAATTAAGTAGACACAGGGAGGAATGACCAGAACAGATATAAAACAAATATCTATAGTCACGCCCAATCGTCCGATCCACCTGTGTGATACACCTCATTAACCTTGTGTGAAATCCTGATGTCATCAGCTGTTTCGTGTTATTTACAATTAGTCTTGTGTATTTCAGTCCGCGTTCAAGTACATTTCCCCAGTCTTGTCATTGACGTCAGTTCGCCGTTGCTGCCGATCCTTCCCGTTTGTGCTGTTTCTCCCCAATAAACCCCGAATTTCCCTGTTTCCTGGACTCCTGTGCTTTCCTACTCGTCATGTTCACAGCAAGTCATGACACCTATACTACAAGACATTGACAAAATAACCAAGGGGAAAATATCCAGTGTTGAGGCTGGTTTCCTGCCAGTCTCAAACCCATGATTGTGGGAGAGGTTCACTCTTCTGCCAGATCCTCTGCCCATTTAGCCAGTCAGCAGCTCAAGAAGCAGTGGAATAAACTAAGTACTACAAGACTAGGGTTTACAAGACTGAGGAGGGATCATGATGGCCAGTGACACCTACAGGCTAAATGGGAAAAACAAGAGTGGACATGGCAAGGCAGGGATAGATCCCAACCACCACAAAAAAATAAGTTTCTCTGCTAACATTAATGGTTGAAGCCCCGCAAAGATGATTTGCAGTGGATTTTCTCATTTTCAGTCCCTAAACAAAAATCCTTTTACAAATACAAGTGATCCAAAGAACACATGTTCATTTCGTAGAATAGGAAAAATGAATTCCACACCTTCTGCGCACCGACCATGTTTTCTGCGCCCCAATGAGATGCGGATAAAAGCAACAATGGAAAGGGTTCAAACCCTCAAGGAGGCATGATTACATGTTAATTCATGTTATAACGTGGCACTGTCACATTCTTTAATCTGAAGGGTATCGATCAATTTTCTATAATCACACACAATGTGCCAGTAAGGTGAATTACAGTAGTAAATCACAATCTTTAAGTCTAACTAACACTACTGTGATGTAACCTTGCAAGAGTTCCCATTTGTAGGAGGATCAGTCAGAGTGAGGGTTGGAAAGGATTGATTAGATCAAGCAAACCGATATAAAAAATAAAAACCCAAACAAACTTTTATCAATAAGGGAAAAACTAAATTGGGAAAAAGCAAAAATGAACAACAAATCCAGCAAACATGCAAAATATACCTAGAACTTCCAAGGCCAATATATAAAGCAGAGGACAATAGTCAGCATTTTATAAGGTCTCAAGGTCTGACCTTGCAAACAGGACAGACAAATATATAAACTGGCTAAGTGACCCAATTAAATTCTGAACAAAAGTATATCAGTATAATGAAGATATTATTATTAAAAGCCTTCCTTACACGCTCTCCCACACAATTGAATTCCCTCATGATAAATTTCACCGGTTCCCCATAATACATTTTGCCAACTGTCTACCCTACTAGGTTCTTCGCTTCCTCAGACATGTATTTCAAAATGTACAGTGCACGACCCTTACGTATCTGTCAGTTTATAAACAATTTTCAGTTTAAATTTATTTCAGCTCTGTAACACATATTACAGGATCGTCCCATAAAAATAAAGAGCTGTGTCCCATTTTAAACCCACGTTGTTTTGTACATCCATCCCACTCCCTTGACAAATTTCATCATCCCCCACTGGATCCCCAGCCTCAACAAGCCTCCCAGTCTAGCCCTATATGTTGATCTGGGCCTAGCATTAGAGAGACCAACCACTCAAACTCTGGTTATACCTGTAAATATACAGCTATATGCTGGACCCACTGTTTGTTTTCTGTCAACAGGTGCCCAGAGGGTGTTGTTATACTGCCTGGGGACATCTCACCAACCTTCAGCTCCCTCATTCCTTTCATATTGGATGCCATGACTAAACTGGCCAGGCACATCACATTTTCTTACACGATGAGGGAACAGACAAATGTAAAAACTACATTTATAGCAAAGTCCAGTTCTCCTAATATAATCAAGGTAATCAACTACACTCACAATGCTCTAAGAGCACCTCATATCAAAGTTTATTCTGCTGTAAACCATTTGGGGTGCCATACATTATTTGGGGTAGTGAAATTAATGCTAATGAAGCTGCTTTCATCAATAGAAAGCCATCATTTTACTGTTACACAAGTCATCTGTAATGTCAACATGACATTAACAAATACAGTATCTTGACGGCCTTGGTCAGCTCGTGATCCGTTGATTTTGAATATCATGTACCACATCAGTATATCTCAAGCACTCTGGAAGAACACTGCATAATAGGACATTGCCTATTACAGATGCGATACACATGTTGAAGTTTGACGGTGAAGTGCACTATTTGCCGCTAACAGTTATTGTATAGCACACTGGCCCTATACAAGCAAATTGTTTCTTAAGATCCAACCACTTTTTAATATATATTTATTTTGGGTATAGTGCATTCTATAGAGCTTACAGAATGTACTACAGCAGCGATGTGTTACCATTCAACATCTATTTTTAGATTGAACTTCGTAGTCATTGCACAAAGTACAAGTTCCCAAACAACGAAGTTGCAATTTGGCATATAATCCGAAAGTGCAAAATAGTGCAAAAGTTCTAGAAACAGCTAATAAATAAATCATTATGTACATCTATACATTTTCTTGTTTTTGGTAAATGTGCTTAGCCTCCAAATATTTTGTTACGCCTCCACTGTTCAAAATTCCTTGTTTTCGTTATCACTGAACCTTGCAACCAGAACAGATTGATTTGCATATTATATGAGTGAGCAGCTTGTTTGCATTGACCATTTATGGTTATTTGTGGGTGGCAACTGGGCAGAATCTCAGGCTCGTGCACATACATTTACAGGATACATCAGATTTATCAAGGGGAATGGCAAATGTATGTGTGTACAACCAATTAGATAAATACGCTTTTTTTTGTGCCAGGCAGTGTTCTGTTTTTCTTCATGCACATTTTTATCAGGTTTCATAGATGAGGGCCCTGGAACAGGCAGTTGGCCACCAGTAACATCACAGATGTTACTCCTTTTCAGTGTGGGGCAGGTTGTTAGTCAGCAAGTTCACTATGCCTCCACATTAATTTCAAAGAGAAAATGATTTATTGCAATGATGGTGCAAACACTTTCCATTTTTGAGATTTCTTATGTATCACCACTACCTCGTTCCCAGGTTGGTTACTGTGGTGCACGCAGCAGCTACAACAGACACAAGGGGAAAAGCTGAAGAATATCAGCTGAAGGACAGCATACAAACAGGCCTTCCAGCAGCTGGAACAGGTCCTCCTGAAAATCACGGTTTTCATTTCTGCTGGCTATAACCTGTCCTTCTGTCTCTATAAAGGTGTCATCCAATTTTTGTGCAAGAAGAGGAGAGAGTAGAAACCATGTCTCGACATTTTTCATCCAACATAGTAACTCAAACAACCAAAAACTACAGCTATTTTAAACTAGTGTGGTCGAATTGGGGAATTGCTTAAAAATGCATCTGCAACAGCAAAATTACTCACAACATGTTTCTCATAAATCGGCAGACAGTCAGATAGGTGTGACCTAACTGAGTTGTACATTTAGCGGTGGCACATGGCCAGCTCCAGCAGAGCAAGGAATCTTGCGACAGCCAGTTGATGACTGTTTAGTGAGTGGGAGTGACTGGAATTGCAGGTCAGAGTGATTGTTAGGTTGTGTGTGTACTTCTGGTACCCAGAGAACCGGAGGAGAATGTGCTCCCTCTACCATCAAGCAATAGTCATTCTAAATTGTCCTTGGGGCAGTTTGTGGGACGCTATCCAAATAATCTTTTCAGCTGATGTTTTATTCTTTTTACTCTGCATTTTCCCCCATCGATACCCATGGACACCTTCAACTGTTTAGTAAGGCATTACGTATTATTTGGATTACTTAAATAGCTCTTTCTGCATTATTAATAATATTGAATGAATAAGTAAAATAATTCAAGAAGAAATTAACATTTAAAAGGTTTCACTCATTAAAAAAGCTTTCATTTATTTTTGTTGGATATTTATTTTCTTCCTTTAATGGGCAGCACAGTGCAGCCAGAATAGCACAAACAGTAACAAAAGTTTAAGTTTATATTTTCCAAGAATTTGTAGTAGGCTATTTTGTTGTATATAGATGACAATTTGTAGATTCAGAATATAATATTAAAGAAAACCAATTCCTTTATATCATGAAATGTTATTGGTATAGTTTCAATACTACACCTAGAAAACTGTTGAAAAATATGATAGTACTTTCTACATCGCATTTCAGACTAAAAAATTAAACAAATAGGTACTTATTTATATCAGTCACATTTCAAACATATTTGAGGAACCTTTACCATTTGTGTTAAATATTACATAAGATTTTAAGGTTAAATATAACATCATATGACATTCCCCTTTTAATTTCCTCACCCAAAGAAATATAAACAGGATTTCAGGTTCCTCCTGAGGCACTGCTAAAATACAGGTAACAACAATAAACATCTGTCTACAAATGACACAATTCCCTTTGAGGGCAAAGGTGGAGTCAAAGCCACAGTGTTTGATGAAATAGATATTGGTGTAATTCTTCTGAACAACAGACACAATATAGGTTACTTTCAACACAGGCTTCATTATTTATTTATGGTTAGTGCCCAAATATAAGCATACTGTTCTAGCTGTGCTGTGCCTGTCCCAAATTTTCAATAGTGCATGCAACCAAAAATCCATTGCTGCAATTTCACAGACCTGTATGACATAACGTAGTAGAAGTTTTTGTGCAACAACACCATTGAAGGGATGACATTATCCAGATTAAACATATAACTGACACATAATTGTCAATAAAAAAGAAGCAACTTAGAACTAGCAATCTAGAACTTAGATTTTGAGGTGTCTTCTGGGTTCATTTATTAGATACATCATTCTATGTCAGTCAGAGTCAGTGGGAGGCCTGGAGCCTGTCCCCGGCAGCACAGAGGACAAGGCTGGGGTTCCTCATCACAGAGATGTACACACAGTTGCAGTCTGTTGAGGAAATATTATTGTATGCCATAAATGTATTACTTTTACAAGTATCTGGAAAAGCCTGTCCTTATATAAATTTTAAAGAAGTACCAAGCCAAATAATTACTGCTTGATTTGATCCAACAGTAAAATTCATAAAGAAATAATAATTCATAAAAACAACTGAATGTCCCTCCAGTAGGTGGGTAGTATGAAAGAAAAGAATGAAGGAAAAAAACACTTCTGTTATTAGCAAAGCAGAAGACGTGTCTGCAAATATAGACTATACACCTGTAATTCAAAAGCTCTTTCATTTAGTTCAACTGCAGGGACCAAGCCACAAAAAAACAATACTGTCCATTAATCCAGCAACAATAGTGTGCCTTCCCTCTGGCAGCATAATACTATTAGCACCTTGGCTATAATTATAGTTATTGAAATGTCACATGATCTCAAGATCAAATGTATTTCTAAATCACTGTCATGTATATAAATGTAAAAGAGTGAGTCACTAAGTCCCAGAAAAGTCAACATGTTGACTCAGTGTGTCCCTAATTTTCACCTGAGTTTGACAGGAGAGTATGCTCTGAAAACCTGATCCTAAAATTTGTTACAGTCATTGTTGCTTTAGCTATGAAAAAGTTGAAAATGTTTTTTTCCCCCAGCCACATGAAGACAATGTAAACAAGTGACTGATGACTTGTAATATTGAATGTAAAGAGGCATTGTTCATCGCCAAGTCATTCTTCATGTAAAGATTTGGTGTCAGGCCCCAGGCTAGGTACCTAATGCTAGTCTCACCTTTCTTCATAAACATCAAAGCAAACTTGTTCACAAAGATCTCAATAAAGTACATTGAGACTCCCTCCACATTCTCAGAGCAGTTCATTCAACAGACACTAAGTCTTGTAGCACTAGAAAAGGCAGACATATAGACCCCAAAGAATTTTAGCTTGGCAACAGGACTGGTTCCAAAATATTTCCTGAATACACATTAAAAAGAAAAACATAACTGGTGTTTCTGGCTATGTAATTGCCAGTGGCTGTTTATATTTTAGTAGGTGGGTAGACTGGGTTTCACACAGATATGATGCTTCTTTTAATTTATTCACAAGATCATGGCCTTATACTGTACATGCCATTTTGAATGATTTATTCCAATATTCAGATACCATTTAAATAATCCATTAAATTCTGACCTCAGAAATACTGTCTCAAAATATAGCATATCTACCTAAATAAAATGAAAATCACAAAAATTACTAACACTGTGAAATTATTTTTAACTTTAAAAAGTTAGTATATTGTACTTAATGGCATTTTTAATGGCTGGTAATGGGGACAGTGTTGGTAGTCCTGGCACCAGGAAGTTGGTAATCATCATGAAAGAGACTGAGAATCGTTAGCATTCCAAGTCAATGTATGTACAGAATGGTGTGTGATCATTTATGATAAAATATCTATAGTAAATAATTGGTGTCCCATCCAGGCTGTATCCCAGCTTTGTGCCATGTGTTGTCTGGAACAAGCTCCAGAGCCCCGGGACCCTGATAAGAATAAAAGGTTGCAAAAGGGACTGAGTGGATATTAATCATAAAATACATTATACAACATAGTGTTAATAATATTTATTACAAATATACTATTATGGTATTATTAATAAATAAATAAAAACAAAGAATTAGACTTGCCAGGCTTAGAATAATATCTAAAGAAAAGCTGGGATTTTGCATCTTGTTCTCAGGACAAAGGCTTTTACACCTCCAACTATCATTGCATATTCGATTACACCAAGTGCCCCCCACCCCATTTGTAATGTCAAAGATCACTAGCTTCTTAGGTTACTTTCCCCTCTACCACTTCTCCAGACTTGTAACAACCACACACGCACACACACATACGCACGCACACACACACACACACATAAACATACACACTTGTATAAATTATATAATAAAAACCTTAAGGAATTAGACATATTGCTCGGCTTGTTTTTGTTAAACATGTTTAGAAAAAGAATGGTGCATTTACTGCTGTGTCAGCATATCAGCTGGGTCAGCATAACAAATCTTGTTTGTATTATGTTTGCTTTATAAAATCACAGCCTTGAATACATGCAGGCAGCTAAGAAGTAACCTTCAGAATTATTTTATAAGTTTATAAGGATAAGCAAATTATTTAGAACCTAATACTATTATAAATGTTAAGCATTTATAAATTAAATTGTAAAGTCTTTTTGGGTACATATTTGGAAAATGATGTACATATATATGCGTATGACAGGAATAGAATGGAAATTAATGGAACGTATTTATGTTCTTCCGACAAATTATAAATTGAACAGCTAATCACAAGCAGAGTCTCCCCAACAACTATTGCCAAATACTATTGATATTGTGATTGCAATGAGCTTAGCTACTTTATGAATTTATTTGGCCAACAATCTATATTCAGCTGCTTAAGGAGCTCAAAATGTATCTCATTCAGCACAGAATACAATACTTTTTTCTAGACAAATATATATTAAGTCTGTAATTTCATACAATTCAATTTAATTCAGTTTTATTTTGTATAGCATATTTTCACAACATTACATTGTCTCTTGCTCATTATCCCTGTCCAAAGCCCCTAGTGAGCAAGCCAGAGGCAACAGTGGCAAGGAAAAACTCCCTAGAAGGAAGAAACCTTGGGAGGAACCAGACTCAAAGAGGGAGCCCATCCTCCAGGGACCAACAGAGGAGGTCAAATGAACAAAATGGTAAAATTCTAATTTACACTGTCCAAATTTTAAGATTTGAGTCTCAGTGTAGGCAACAATAGTTGGGGTGACTCTTCTTGTGATTGTGATTAACTTTTACATCCATTCCATTCCCGTCATATATATATTTTCCAAATATGGATTCAGAGAGTAGTTAAAGTGGGAAAAGTTTTGTTTTTGGCTTTGTTTGTTTATTTGGCTGATATCATGAGCTGTTATTCTATTAGACTTATTAATAAAGTAATTTTGGAAGTGAACCTTTATGACCCAATTTGAAGTTAATTTATGAATTTTGTGCAAAGAGGGCATACTAATCAGAACACATTAGAATATATCTGCAGTCATATTTCATTCATCATGTATTTATTTGAAAAGTGCATGGATACATTTAGCTAACTTCTATTATGTAGAACGTTAACACCTGTTGCAATGAAAGTCAGCTTTCAGTTCTCTTTCCATCATTTTCTATTGTTGCAACATATCAAAATGTATGAATGATTGGATAAATTCAGTTTTACAGCATAGCTGTTAACATGGGTGGTATGGTGACTCAGCGGGCATCACTGTCACCTCACACTTCCTTGGCTGGAGATTATAATCTTATTTTTGCTCTATGTGTGTGTGTGTGTGTGTGTGTGTGTGTGTGTGTGTTTGTGGAGTTTGCATGTGTCGTACATGAAGTTAGACTTACTGGTATCTCTAATTGCCCATAAATGTAATATTCTGTGTGATTGTACCCTATAAAGGACTGGCATCCAGCTATTTCAAAGAATGTCTAATACGTTTAAGCATGCTGAGATGTACAAATATAGACCATAGCTAAATGAGGCAGAAAATTAAGAGATTATAATGATGAGGCTACAGGTGAATCTTTCTGGTTTAACTACTCATGACCCTGTATTGGTTAAGTGGCTGGATGGATGGATGGATGGATGGATGGATGGATGGATGGTGTAAATTATTGACGTAATCATTAAAGATACATTGAAGTTTCCTGTAGCAATAGATATCATTATACTATTTAAAAGCCTGAACAACTTCTTCTAATCCAAATTTATTGAATGTTATTCTCCAAATAATAACATCTATCTTCCATTGAAATATATTATAATTAGCATATATCTCTAAAATACATTAATTTAAACCTCCTTTATCCTTTTGATAGCTCTCTTGCATTTGAATGATCCATTAAGGCATAATAACTGCACTTTTATTACTACAACCATGTACAAATTATAGCGTAATACCCAACCCAGTGGGCCTTGTATGTCTGAGTAACTTTAAGTTCGACATATTTGGCTTGTAAGTGTACTGTGTATCTGTACAGGTATGATAATAATTAGCAAGATCACACTCAATGTGTAAAGAAAATATTTAACATAGCTTAACAAAATGTGGGGCAGCGCAGTGGTGCTGTGGTGGCCTGACTGACTTCCTGAGTTTACTAGAGTAAAGGATTTTTCAGAGGATGTTTGGGAGCAGCGTGACATTCTCATGGGCAACTTGTCTGGCTGGATATATTCACTTTACCACATATTAAACAGCTAATCATTAACGGCAGAAGAACTACACTGCTACTAAAATAATAGAGATGATTGCATTGGATGATTTGCATTTATTGGATGGAGCATTTATTGTCATATGTACAGTAGAAAAGTGAATTTCTCTGTGCAATGAAATTCTTTCTTTGCTGTCCACAGAATATGCCAAGGTACAATATAATACAAAAAATAGTAAACAAATACTTTGAAGTGTAATGTGCAAATGTCGAGAAATATTAACTGTAGATTTGTGCAAATGAAGGAGATGTGCAAAGAGCTTAATGTGCAAAAGTTACAGTATGAGGTAGGTGATGATGTCCATTAATCACACTCCTGTTGGCTGTTGAGGTGTCTGATGGCAGTGGGGAAGAAGGAGTTGTTGAGTCGATGATCAGCCATTTTTGGCAGTGGGGGTTGAGCTCATTACAAGAGGTCTCAAACTACTGACCTACGGCATGTTTATAATTCATTATTAAATCTGGCCTGCAGATCGCTCTTTTATTTTCCACAGAATAATAAAAAGATCACTCTGGTAATCTTTGGCGGCACACTCAGCAAGTTTCATCACTGGCAACCCTCCACACTTGGCAACTGGCAATGAGGTTAGACAGTAATAGATATTTGCAATATTAGGCAAAAATCTATTAATTATGAGTATGGGTCAAAATTACCACAGCAATGCATCACTAAGAATATGATCACCACTGAAATGGGACTGTCACACATTCCTGGTTTTTAACAAAAAAAAAAAATCATGTTTAAATGCAAGAAATGCATACACGCAAATCTTGTCTGCTCTATATTATAACACCTGTTTTTCTACCCCCTTCCTAAAAACTCTTTTCTAATACCTAATAAATGGAATATTAACATCCCTTGTTATAAACAATAGACATTATTTTTACTTGTGCACAGCCAGTGGTCATTCACCATTTTAAGAGAAGGCTAACCTTTTCCGCTCCATGATGGAATGGGCTGCATTTGTCCATCACAGTGCTGCTGCTGCTTATTCTTCAGAGAGTGCTTCAACGAGAATTGAATTTATATTTCAATGCATTAATATATTAAGTTGTCCCTTCCTTTCAGAACTCGTAGATATATTTCAATTATATACAGCAGTACAGGCTTGCATTTTTTTATGTAATTTCTTCCAGTACAAAGTTCATCCATCCATCTATCTTTTGTAACTGCTAGGGCTATTCAAGGTCCCAAATGCTATGGGCAAAAGGCAGAGTACAAAGTTCACAATCTAGGTAATTTTATTTCAATGGATGAAGGTATACCAGCTACAAAAAGAGCTAGTGACAAACATTGTATTTAGCTATAGATTTATTATAGACTTCCTTGGGACTTGTGTACTAACAAATGGTTTTTAAGGTAACTTGGGTAACACTTTACCTAAGGCCATCTGTTTAGTAATTAATAAACACATTCATAACAAATAATTATGCATTCAAAAAGAATTGTAAGCATGGCTATAAATATTTATCAAAAGGGATAACACACTATAGCCATATGTATTATGCATTATGAATGCTTTATGAATGCTTTATGCTCAACCATAATGCACTATAGATACTTTTATAATGCATTATAATGGTTAGTATAAGCATTAAGGATGCTTTGTACTGCATAAAGGTATCAATAGTGCATTATAGATGAGAGCCTCAAAAGGCAGTAATAATACATAATAAACATGGCTATAATGTGTTGTGCTTTTTTATGTTTATTGCCATGTTTGTAATGCATTATGAAGGTGTTTATAAATTATTAAAAATATGGCCTTAAGTAAAGTGTTATCGGATCTTGAAAGTAGTACTATGCTGTTTTATATCCATTTAATATTGTATGTCATCAGACAGATGTAAGGCAGTCTATTAGTAACTGCTTTTGGGGGCTTGTTCCTCTGACACTGACCATTCCAAAAACCATATCATGCAATGATAAGTACTTCCCAGTTAGCATTCACCAATTTCTTCCAGATAATTTCAACAAACAAACTCTAAAACTTATATAACATTGATTGGGCTTGTCATTGACTTCTTGCATATTGTTTGTGTGCTGACTGTACATGTTTCATTTACATTTTATTTATTTAACAGACACTTTTGTCCAAATTGCAAGTAAGGATTAGAGTGCAGGGTCAGCCAGCACCCCTGGAACAACTGGGCTTTAAGGGGCTTACCCAAAGACCCAATGGTAACTTCACTCTGCCAGCTAGAGGATTTAAATTGGGGTCTTATGAATCACAGACACAGAGTCCATGTTTGGTCTTGGACTCACAGAGGTTGCAATGCATACTATAATCTGAATTGCTGACTTCATATACAGAGCCAGCAGCACAAATCGAACCCTCAACTCTGGAAGTGTGAAGTTACAACACTAACCACTGAGACATGATTTATCATATTAATTTAATTTAGCAGGGATTTTTTTTTCTTTGTACTATAGCAGTGCATGAAATACATACGGTGTAATCATGCATACAATTTTAGCTAGCTTCATGTTCCAGATCCTGTATACAGATATTCCTCTATTTACTAGCATAATGTGTTCCTGGAAGTCATTTTTGTAAGGTGAAACCTTGTAACCTGGAGTTGAAACTGCCATTCATTTCAATGTGGAAAAAATTACTAGATAAAATGAGAGGAAATGAAAATATTGCATATGGAAATCACCAAGTACAACTTCAAATGAAGGTGGGGAGACTGTGAACCAGAACGGATGTCGCTGCCATTGCCAAATTAGCTACTGGGCTAATTTGCTCCGCAGAAAACATCAGCCTCATACTATATTTCCAATAGCCATTACTTTCTTAGTGCTTGTATTTTTTTATTGAAATTCTTGTTTGGATAAGCCATTAGAATTTGTAGAGTACATAACTCCATATAGAATCTCATTTCTTAGCTCTCATTTATTAGCCCCATTTGAGGTTTACTTCAGTATATTATCTTCTATCTTGCACCAAATACCTATATTCTTTCTGATCTTTCATGCCATACAGCCAGTATATCCCCTTGGTTGTTCTACTCCTAAGCACATAACATTTCATGCCTGGTTCATAGAGACTCGGCACCTTTATTTTTTGTTTTTACTTGTATATGCAGAGGGCAGTGTGTGGTTGGGGGGCAGCATGTGGCTGAGCAGGCTAAGCCTCTGTGCCTGAGAATGGAAAATCACTGACTGGAGCCCCACCCTCGACAGAATAACCACATATCGATGGTCCCTTGAGCAAGGCCCCTAACCCCCAGCTTCAGGGGCATGGCACACTGACTGACCCTGCGCTGCGACCCCCCAGATCGCGCTCACCTCTATATGCATCTGTGTGTCTCATGGAGAGAAGGATAGGTTAGACAAAAAGAGAATTTCCCCACAGGAATTCTTCTTAAAATCATAGGGGGGTGTAAAACACAGGGAGGAATAAAGGAATGTGGAATTGCCCTCAAGCTAATTCTGTCCCGGTGCATTTCTCACCCGGAGAAGGGGGATGTGCCTGAGAAAAGGAGCAGTAACAATAAGTGATTCCTCCACTGACAGTGCACAGCTCGCACGTCTCACCCCTCCACCAAAACAAACATTACTGATAGAAGACTGATTCAGTATTCTAACCTTTACCATGCTCAGCCCCAGCTTTCGTTTGCTACATTTCTCACCATGGAAAGAACAACAATGCAAAACACATGCCCTACAGTTGAAAATGTCTGATCATTGCTCCCCACCTGTCCAAGTCCATTTGATTTCAGGAGGTGTGTTGCACCTCTGGTGCTGCTAATTTTGAATATTGTTAAAGTTTAAATATCAGCCGGCAATATCCGCTCATCTTTAATATGGCAGTAGCATCACAGTGGCACACATGAAAGCAGAGGCATAATGTGCAAAGATATAATTCTTTTTAATGTTCTTAAAAAGATGGTTGACGTTTCACACTGCTACCTCTCTCAGATAGTGACTGAACCCCTCATACTTTTCATACACCCTAGTTAGCTCATCGTGGGTGGCTTATCAGATGAGTGATCACTACATAGGATGATGGGAAGGGGGCTGGTTCAGACTTACCCAATCCCATAGCACCATCAATTTTTCGGTACCTGCTTATCTGTTTTAAGGTTGGGGTTCAGCACCTATCCCACAAGGTACCCTAATGCACCATTCACTCATACATGCAATTTGGTAACTCAAATTACAGTTAACCTCAGCATGTTTTTGGACTGGACAGGAAATAAAGACAATATGTAATGCATAATAATAATAATAATAATAAAGAGAAATATACTGAACATCAATCATGAGAAAAAACAATCTTGATTTTGAATGAAAATAAAGAATTGCACTTGGATTTTGGCAACGCAAAATACTGCCAATGAACTAAGAAATAATTCAGTAAAACATGGCTAAAATTAGCTATTTTTAAATATTCATTCTGGCCCCTTGATTTTATTTTTGCTGTCTGTGGTTCCTTTTAGAGTTTTTTTCTTAATGTTTAATCACTAGCAATGATCTCTGAAACCATTAACACTTATATCCACTGTATTTACCAAGTGTGTGACACTGAATGCCTGTTCTCTGCTTTACACTAAGTTTGTAATTTTCCAACACTCTTTTTGGAAAAGTATTAACACAATTCACTGCTTTACACTGCTTTAATTACAAGTTTGTAATTAAATAACACATTTCTAGAAAAATTGTAATTTTTGGTCTTTACTATTTTGCCAATTGCCTTTCCACATCGATACACATGAAAACACTTTTAAATAATGAGCTCACTTACAAATCAGAGCTTGAGCACTATAAATAACCCACAGGTAAACGTGTGGTTTGGACAACAATGGAGGCCAAAATTGGACAAAGTTTAAGCGGGATGAGAACCGGAGAAAGACAAGAAGGAGGAAGAGGAGGACACGGAGGTGAAGAACTAAGATAGGCAGGAGGAGGAGAAGGAAGAGGTGAAGGAGGAAAGACAGGACATGGAAGAGGAAAGGGAGTCAGGAAAACAAAATGATGAAATAAGCTCGACTGCGGTTGACGATGTTGTGCATGGTGCTACACTATATTGAATGATCCCTGTCTTTTTATACTGAGCTACATTGTTTTGTCTTGTCCCATTCAAAGTGCCATGGAGCTATTAGCAGATGCATCATGAGCTAATGTATGTGGACGTGACAGGATTCAACCTTGCAAAAACAAGGGGCCACTGCAGAAATATCATTAGACAACAGGCCATTATCAGTGTCCCGGGACAATGTGATGGCAACATAACAGTCCGTGTGGCTATTAATCAAAACAGAGTGCTTCACCATCCTGCAATCCTAGGTCCATACAACACTGCACACAATATCACATTTCTGGACACCCTTCACAACAAACTAATTCCTAATGACCAGGGGCCAGAGCAGCTCAAGTACATTATCATCTGGGACAATGTCTACCTGACTGCTGTGGTCCACAATTGGTTCACCGGTCACTCACTTTTCATTGTACACAATCTACCTCATATTCTCCATTCTTGAAACCTAGTGAATAATTCTTCTCTGCATTATGTTAGAAAGTGTGTGATTGCCAGCGCCACTGATGCATTCCCCTTCTATAGGCAATGAACAAGGCTTGTAGAGACATTGATCAGGAATCATGTTGTGCTGGGGAAATGGCACTCCAGGTGATACTTTCGACGTTGCTTAGCTCAAGACAATATGGTATGTGACGCAGATGAAGTCTTATGGCCAGACTCACAAAGGCACAATTTAGCTTAGTTTCTTTCTGTTCTTTTTTTGCTAGCACAACTGTTTTTGTTTTCTTCTACTATACTTCTGTTGTTTGAGGATTGTTACAGTTTTTCTCAATTAGATATAGTTCCTCAGAGTATGATACTAGTGTCACACAAACACCATAATCTAATACCATATCCTCAAAATCATATATACACAAGGAAAAGTCCTCTAATAGCTGAATAACTGAACACACAACCTTAAAAACCACACAACTGAGTAAGAATTGCCTACTAACTCAAACCCAAATGGAGCACTGACTAAGACACTGTGCTGCAATACACAAAACACCATCATAAAAATGAAACAATTTCTGGGGATATTAAAGAATTAAGCTAATATAGAAACACCCGATTGTTTTAAATCAATAAAATCATAATTTACTGTAATCATGGACAGAAATTATCAATATTCAGGCTACCAATTTTACATTTGATTGCAACATATATGCTTTACTGTATTTTATACAGTACTAGTGCCAAAAAAGCTAAATATATACTGTAATATGTAAAACAAAACTGAACACACTATACATTATTCTGCCTATCATGTGGATTTGGCCACATCTTCTTATCAACATCAAAAAGAATATAACATCTGGTAAGATAATGGGGAAAGTAGTGCCTAGTGATGGATAAATCCCTGTGATACCTTCTCAGCTGCATTCATCGCCTCAAGAAGACTCATTCATTAGTGTGAGTCCCAAACAGTGCCAACTGGAAAAAACAATTCCTCTGTGGGAATGAGGAATGAAGAATATGATGGAAGGAATATCATTTATACACACATGTGGATGTTGAACCATTCTTGTGTTTGTGTTGAGTGTGGTTGAATCTTGTCTAACTGGTTGTGGTAATATGCGATCATAAAGTGCACTGAGGAAATCCCATAGGAGTGCTGTGTTAGATGGACCTACTGTGATATGCTGATACACAACTCCTTGTTGACTTATAGTAGCAATGTCTTTCGGCCAAACAGAATCCAGCTTCATTTTTACGAAGATATATTCAACCATTTCAGGAAGTGCATCAAGCTCAAGTATACTTGAGCTATCCTAAATGGATAGGATGTTTCAGCAAAATAGTAACCCAAAAAGCAATGAATACTGTAAGCGCACTGGGATATTCTGACCTGAACACATTGATATCACCTTTATTTCACATGATCATGGCTCCTCTGAAAGAGCACTTTATACAATTGCCTCATGCCCGTCCTGTGCCTTCTCAGCAACCGGTCAGTAGTGAATATTGAAACCACCCTGATGTTTCAAAAGATACCATGGCCCTCTATGACCTATGTTTGGATTTCTCTTAGTCTTATTGTGTTTTTTGCTTATTTAGTTTTTTTGACTATTTATCCTTCCATTTTCCAAACCGCTTATCCTTACTGGGTCGCGGGGGGTCCGGAGCCTATCCCCGAAGCAATGGGCACGAGGCAGGGAACAACCCAGGATGGGGGGCCAGCCCATCGCAGGGCACACTCGCACACCATTCA
>JAODJX010000027.1:8058576-8076005 GCA_026776945.1 Isichthys henryi
TTTGAATATATATATTTATTATATATTTATATTTATATATTTATTATTTAATTATAAATATACGTACACACACACTCACACTCATGTAATCATATCTTTTTGGGGACCGTTCATTTATTTTTATGGGAAAAATGCTAATGCAAACCTTAACAAGGTGACAACCAGCCCTAACCATAACCATAACCATAAGTAACCAAACAAAATACAAGAGTTTTTGCATTTTTAGCTTTTTCATTGCAGTCACAGATTTTTATAAAATAGAGTTTTCCCTTAAGGTAAAAAAACGGGTATTCATCATGGTGTGGGGATATGGTCCCCACAAGGTAAGTATACCTGGACCACATATATATGTGCGTGGAATGGATTTGTGAAAACAGACACCCAATAAATGAGGCACCCAATGAACAAAAGACCTGGAAGCCAGAGCAGCAGACCTTTGTGGGCCCTGTTTGATGAAGAATTGATCCTTTTAAATGCCTCAGAGGCTTCCATGTCTCCCACTAGCCTGAGACCTGCAGTCGCTCAGTGGGGGCTGCTGTTTGTTTATTTAACTCCCATGATTCCAAGTAGATAATTGGTCTGTGAAATTGGTGGCGGGGACAAACTTGGTTCCATGCTCTGCGCTGTTGGCAGGGGGAATGGATTTCTGCAGTCCTTTATTTTCACAAATTTCAAAGACCATCACAGGCACAAAAAAGGTGTTTCTCTGTTTTCAGGTGCTAGCACCAAGGGAGGGAAGAGAGGGTGGGGCTGTTCAGCACAGGCTCATTATGGATAGTAAAGTTACAATAAAGGTTTATTGGTGTCGTGGCAGACATGACAACAGTGACAGTGTTTAATATGTTGCATTGGGTATAATGGAAACTTCATATTCCTTTGTGAATTTGATCACCTGTCTTAATGCCTTTACAAGTTTCAGATAACTTAGTTTTTGGAGTTGTACTTATAGAATCTGTAATATAAGAATGACAGATTTTCTATCTAATAAGATATTAGATCTAATATCTAATAAGTAAGTTGAGTGTTCTTTTACATATTATAGTGTGTGTGTGTGTGTGTGTGTGTCTGTCTGTCTGTCTGTCTGTCTGTCTGTCTGTGTATGATGGTATAATACTTTCAATTTGTAATCCTCATGCAAAATCAGTTATCCATCACATCTATCGAGTCTGATAAACAAATAAAAATCTAAAAAAATATACTTTTAAAGGTGGAAGGAGGCTGAGGGTTCGCAACCTGCCTGCACTCTTCATGTGCACAGTGCGCATGTTCTTATTGTGTGTGTGGGTTGCTCTGCATTTTCTTACTGCAGTTCACAGACATGGAGTTGGACTAATTGGTGTCTCTGCAGTGTGTAACTGTGTGTGTGTTCTCATCCCATACAGGGTGTACTCTGGCCTTGTGCCCTACGCTGCCTGGCCCCGCTGGGACCCCATCCAAAACAAGAGGTTTGATGCTGGATGGATGCATTCAAATAGATATATGACAAATCTGTGTCCATGTGTGTGATTCACACCGTTCACATACAGAAAGCATTGGCAGTCTGTCAAGAAGCAAGAAGAACAAAGAGTTTAGCACTCTGTTTACAAGATGCAAATTTCATAAAAAGAAGGACTGCCTTCTTTGTGCATCTGTTACTTGTAAATCGTTATATTCTTCTGCTTGGCATGTTTTAGAGATTATACCATTTCTTTGAATGATATTAAGAGTTTTCTTTGAGCTAAAATAAATTGCATATCTCCTTATGGCTTCTGTAATTATACATATATACATGTATGTGTGTGCTTTGCATAGATAGTGAGAGGTAGAAAGAGACATTGTTTAGGCTCAGCTGTTTGTCGTTCATTGCACAACAGCATTTGTGTCTGCCAGAAGGCTGAGGGTAGCTGATGTGTGCTCCTCTAATTCACAACCTTGCCAATTCAGCCGTCTTTTCACAGTGCAAATCATCTGGCACCATGTGGGAGGGCTAAGCACCGATTGGATGACTGGCACAATCTTCACCATTGGCAACCAGGAACTCACATACACCTCACCCACTATTGAAGCCTTGCAGTAAGCCTCCCAAGCCAAACCCTGCCAATTGACTCTCCCTAGTCAGCTGAACAATGCCAGCCACTAGAGGCTCCCAGTCACAATCCTTAATGGTCATATTTTACTCTTTGACAGGTGTTTTTGACCCACAAATGCTGTATTTCAACATATTTTTACTTATGTTAAACAAATTGTATGTACAAATGCAACATATTTTAATGGTCCCAACTTGCAACGACAGAGTTTCACCTCCTGTAAATGTAAATATTGTTACTGTATTTAATATCACCACACATGACGTCATTGAACTTTTGGCAAATATTAAAACAACGGACAAATGGCACCACTTGTAACGCTCACTAAATCAATATTCAATAGTTTTTAGCTACTGACTTCTTGAAATGTCCCTTACCATTTTGAGTTGTCATATAAATTGTACTCTAATACTGAAACTAATTTGACACACTTGTAAAATAACATAGAACAGATACATTATCTGAAAATGTAGTTATGTAGAGGGAGAAATACCTTCAATAAATGTACTTATTTGTTTTTTAATCATTTGCTTAACTCTTTTATTGGACTAAAATGAAAAAGCATGGCCAGGGTCTGTTTTGGAAATTTGAGAAAATCAATATGGTAACTGCATAAATATAAAATAAATAAAAAGTTTTTTTTGTTGATTATATTTAGAAGATTAGTACATTTTTGTATGTGGCTGAAATGGTATCACTCTGTTGACTCTGTATTAAAGGTTTCAAGTTGCAGTTGTTAAATCTGATATAAGGTATCCAAAATGGAAATGGAAGAAAAAGATTAATAAAAAATCTGAATTCTAGAATTCTAAAATTCTAGTATTATGCTGTATCCAGCGCCTATAGTAGTTTAATCAAATACTAACTACATGCCTCTCTATTTACAAATAGTATAGCACCTCTAAACTATAAAGGCAAAACATTTCACAAACAAGTTGCACGGACCTTGATTACTACTGAAAACATTCCCAGCATGGGAGATCAACACATGAAGAAATAGATTCACATCTACAGCAATGAGCTCTGCCAGATACCTAGGAAAAGGGCAACAATGAAAATGCAATAAAAGCAAAAAGTATTTGTTAAATAGCTCATAAATCCCTTACAGTATGCAAGATTCAGAGTAGTATTATACAGCAGTACAACAAATATTAGCGTGTTATACTACTATAAAAAAAACAGTTGAACCTCTTCATTAAAATTTTTACTTTATGCAACGTGACATGTTCTGAACGGTTTAGAAAAGTATTACAGTTTACATAGAGTGGTGTTTCTCAAAATATCCTAAATGTCTCTCCATATTGATTGAATTGTTTACATATTCATCATCATTCATCAGCTCTCAATATTTTTATATTCTTCGATATTTTTCAGTTTCACTTGAATCCATATATTGAGCAGGTGTGGCAAATGAAGTCATACACTTGCCTGCATGTTTTATGATATAAGGCCAATGATGCATTTTAGAAACATTTAGACATAACAACAAAATCAGGGAGATTATAATGAAAGGGCAGGTAAACCGAAAAATTGTAATTTCTAAATCCTTTATTGAGAGCCATCCATCCATCTTTTAAGCAGTTATCCTGGTCAGGCTCATATGCAGACCTGGAGCCTCTCCCTGACAACACGGGGCATAAGGCATATGGGCGGGATGCCAGTTCACCACAGGGCATGTACATGCTTACACCAAAGTTATTGTTTGACGTTTTTTCTAAAAGAATTTAGTTATTGGTTGGTTATTTGTATTTAGCTTAGATATATTCTAGTTGATTACATCAGAATTTCAGATTTTTTTATTATTATTTTAATTTTTTAAATGAAACAATGATAATCTTTTGATGTTATGTTTCATAAAACAACCCAATGAAAATTCAGTGGTATTGCCCATATTGTATATACACAACTACTACAGTAAATACACTCTAATGTAGTTCAAAATTTGTGAGCATGTCTGTAACAGTCTTTTTTCCTGATTAAACAGTGAAGAGCACCATGTGTTCATTTGTTTAAAGAAATTATGTCTTCCCTTTATTCAAACACGGTTACCGAAAAGCATTTTAAACATTAAAAAAGTCCTAATATGATTTTGCTTTGCAGTATTTCCTGTTATATTTTTAGTCAAACTAGCTAAATTTACATTTTTGGTTACTATTACATTGTAATTGGCTACTTGGAAATGGTAAATTTGCTTATAAGGTCCAGTAAAACTATTGTTAAATAAAATATAAATGTGACTACAGTTATAGTTGCAACTCCTCTTTGTATATCATAGGATGGTTGCAAATATTTCTTTTTACCTTTACATTATTGTTCTGTGGGTCTTTTCTGTGAATAAAAAAATCTTAACCAATATCTTATAATTAAGTTGTATTGATGAATATTTCCCTTGTTTAAAGATACACAGACTGTGAAAACGAACACATTTTCTAACTTATCTGGATTACAGCGGTATCCAAGATTTAAGTTTAAGATTTGCTTACTATAGTCATTTTATGCCTATTATTCAAGCAAAGCATAAAGCTACAATTAGTTGTATCTCATTGTTAATATTTATGGTGAACCAGAAGTGTAACAATAATATTTACTTAAGGTATTGATATACAGCTTGTTTCAGGAAAATGCGCAGATGAATACATTCTTCATAGAATTCCAATACATTGCAGCTGTACATTAGAGAAAAAAAATCCGGCATAAAAAATCTATTTGGCACCTTCTCTATAGATTCTAACTTCCTGTACGGATTACTTAGCATTGTTTTATATCTCATATTTTTCAGAATCCAAGGAATGTACAACCCAATTCTTATGGCCCCAGCATCCACCACATTATAAGGTTTCTGTGGCATTTTATGGAAAAGTAATCTATAAAGCTGAAACTTCCATTAGAACAAGAAAAAAATATTTTAAGATTTTCTACTAAAAATAGATGAAAGTTTTGGATATTCCTTTGTATACAGGTGTAGACACAATACAAACAGGTATTTTAAAGGTCTGTAACATGCATTTTTTCTTCATTGTATTTTATATTACTTCTACTTTTAGTAATATTTTTTCAAATATGACAAGAAAGTCATACATCTAAAAATTATGTTGTATTATTATAAATAAAATGATAGTGTTTCTTATGTTACGTTCAGCAACATTGTTAGTACTGAAATGCATATTATTTATGAAAATTTGAAAATACTATTTAACCAATTGTTTGTTTTGTTGTTGGACTTTTGTACTGCTTTGTTTGGCTCAAAAATGTCGATTTCAATGGAGTCCTCGGGCCAGGACATTAGGAAGTCAAAACATGATGTAATAAAGTTAAAGGTATGCCAGCATAAATGCTTCTTTATCATTCTTCTTAAATATTTGAATCTATTTCCTTACAGTATTTATTCACTCAATCATTCATTCATTTGTTTAGCTAGTTATTTGGTTTGTCATTCTCCAGGTCTCTTCTTATGTTTCTCCCGTGTGAGTAATTATATTGAAAAACAAATATTTAAGGACATGAATCAGCCTCAGTACTGAACACCTAACTCTATAAAATCATTCACTAGGAATCAATTTTGTCAGTATTTGGAATTCCTGATCTCTTACATGTAAACTGCAGTCCTTGACATTTCTCATTATTTTTCAAAAGCCTGTTTTTGCCATAGATTTGGTCAGTCATCTATGTGTGCTAATCTGTCAATATAATGTGACAACATTTGCAAGAAAACCTATATTCCCCGCATAAATATTACAAAAAATACAAGGCACAAGTTTATGCTCCAGTGGCTCAAAAGAAAAACCCCAATAAGTCTCCTCAAAATCAGGAAGGATAGAATCTTACAAGCACAGAAACAAATTCCAAGTATGTTTAACAAGCAGCTCAAAGAGATCTTTGATAAATAATACAAGACCTTTCAGTGGAACCAACTTATTAAACCTTAACTTGACATAAAGGAGTAATTAGTTGTATCTCATTCTTGATGTTACTGGACACTATTTCACAGAACGAAAACTTTTGTTCTTGACCTAATTGTTAAGACCAAGTATAATATATTTATTTTCCAGTGCACAGTAAAATAGGATGGCCTTAAGTACCAGGAGCTCAGGAAAAGACATAGATGGCCAAGTACAAGGTGTTTATATACTCCCCAAAGTGTATCAAAGCTCAAATCCACAGAAATAAAAGAAACGTCAAACAAAACAAGCATTAGACTGACTAATATAGAGGATGGACAAGGGAAACAGGTGAGGCTTTGTTTAGGTGGTTGAGGTAGATCAATATCTCAGCTCACAACCCTGGAATCTTGCTCGTTTTCCTCCAGCTCTCGAAAGATCAGTTTACTGCTAGTAGACAGACTGTCGCCTACACTCTAGTGACAGACAACCTGCCTCTCCCACAAGGAAAAAAAATATGCTGAAAACAATTCTCATCTTCTTTCCATCCTATGTGATTGTTGGAGAAAAAGTAGGATTCCTATATTTAAGTTTTTCTTGAAAATGGAACATATGACAATGAAACATATGCCTCTGTCTTTAAAGTGACATCAAACACTATTCATTTAGTTATTTTACAACACTCTATTACACCAAAGAGTGCAGGGGAAAGTGATGTATAGCGATGTATTCATCTACCTGAATTCTGAATTTAATTAGCTCAAAATGTTTGAGAAATGTGAATTCCTGCAGATTCAAATGACACATTGTAAAAATGCCCAACAATTCATGCAGGTGTCTAACAAATTACAATGAGTCTGTAAACACATGACATGAAGGTGGTAAATCTAACAAATGTCTCACAATATAGGTTTTAATAACCTACATGTACATTTGAATGGCATATTTTATTCTGTTTACAGTTTCCATTTTGAATTCTCATGATGGGTATTTTGCATTTTAGAAGGTACAATCCCCAAAATGTAATGATTACATCAGATTGCATATGATTGATTCCAGATATAAATGCATTTGAAAAGAATTTGAGGATATGAACACAAACATTAAAAATCTCTCAGGACATGTAGTTGCACTAAATAGTGTATGGTAGTAAAAATATTGTACAATGCACTGTAGGTGTTATAGTACGTTAGTGATTGCCACAGTTGTCAGATTACAGAAAGTATTAAAAGACTTAATTCATATACACTAGGATCTACATCAAACTTTATATGCACATTTTTAAATAAAGGACCCAGAAAAAAAAAGATTATTTAATAGAAATTATTTATAATTTTTTTTTCAATGAAATTCTGTCTATTTCATTTATGGAAAGCATATGGTCTTGTATTGTAATTCAAACACAACTTAATATCTTGGATTTATCTTGAATTTGTTTGGCCAGTTTGGAAATTATTGGTTAATTCTTCAAAATATACCTACAAAATGATATAATTCCACATGAATTCATATTTTATTAATATTTTAAACTTTTAGTATTGTATACAATAGCATAAATTCAAGAAAGTTCAAACAGGATTAAGTATTGGTATTATTATTTAATATTTGAACTCTAATAAAACGCCAACAAAATAATGGTAATGATATTGTTAAAATTGTTACCAAAAGTAATAAAAATAAGAACCTAATAATTATTAGTTATTATGAATTTTTACTAACATGTAGTTTGTAATGTATAAAATGTTAGAAATTATAATGCACAATGTAATTTGTAAAATTTTAAGTTAAAAACATAATAAGGGTTATCATAGGCTGTATTAACAAATGTGTATACATACTAACATATACATGTAAGTATCACACATTTGTATCTTTCTAAATACAATCAAGCATGTCAATGTGAAAACAGAACTGTAGATTAAAATGTATTATTACAGTTATTAATAACTGTAGAATGATGAAATGGTGAAATTGCTTACAAAATAAAAATAATTAAATATTTTGCATTATTTTCAATAGTTATGAACGAGAAAGAGGCATTTAATGGTGTAATATAACAACGCAGTATCTGTTTATCGATATTATTCCTCCACAAAGGTCAAACAGCATGTGTCTAAGAGTTTATATTTTAATGTCAATAAATCATATGAATATATATTCACTATCATTTGCTTCTATTTTATAATAAAATAATAATTCGTCCATTTTCTGTAGCCGCTTATCTATATTGTTACTGTTGTTGTTGTTGATGATGATGATGACAGAAACTGAACACTGAACTCAAAAAAGAATTTTTTATTACTTTATTACCAGTGCTACTGCTACCTTATTATTACTTTACTAATACTACTAATTTACTAAAACGAAAATTAACAAACATCTAATTTTATCTTGCATTCGCCAGTCGGGAATGAATTTATTACTTAATAATGACGAAATTAGAACGCTGTATACTACACATTTATGTTCATTTTTCCGTCAGACCGGTCTTAGAATGGATAAGAGAAGTGAGATAAATCTTACTGCATAACCGCAAAGACCAAGGTTTTATACACAAGGTGGACAAATCTGGCAACAACGGAATAAAGGTAACAATAGTAACAACAATGGCAGCCGTTCATTTGGATTATTTGGAATTACAGTCCTTCAGCCTTCTGCTAACAGTGTAACATTTCTGCTACCCTATTCCCTTTTATTACACAGATCAACATCATGGTTCTGTGAAATGTACCATAGATGTTAGCACATATTCTATTGATTTTCCCGCATTGTAAAATGCATTTATAAGAGTATTACATTACTGCAGAAATTGAAAATATGTGCAAGGCATATTTTATGATTTTGATGTTTCTCACGCAACCTCACGATTTATGCAGTCCCTAATTTCAAAGAAATGCATACATTTTCCATCGACATTTTAAAATTAAATTAATCTTGTTCTACAATCATTATGTTAAAAGTTATATTCAACAGTCAGGTAAGTCTTATAGTGAACTTCATTTTGAAATTTATGCTCAAATCTTCTGTCTCTCTCCATGATAATTCTTATAGAAAATATCTCAGATCCGCGCAGATTAAAACACATATTAGACAATGAAGCGCATTATTCATTGAATTGTGTCAAAATTAAGTTAACAACGGTAGTCTTACCCTTTCACTTATACAGCATGCCCGCAACTTAATAAAAAAAAAAACCGTAGCGAGAACATCACAACTACGCGTGTTAGGTTTGGTGTGCAGCACTGGATTGCATTGGTCATGGCATATTAACTCCGTCGATTATAGAATTACTGAACAGAATGAGAATTTGCTTTCAAAACACTTCGCACGTACGAACAATGCTAGAACACAGAGAGACAGAGCGTAAGCTTGAAAATAATCAGAAAGCTATTCGCAACAGGCAATAATATTTTAATACATAGCTAATGAAACAATTTCGAAAAACCAGAAATATCGAAAAGTTTTATATTGTTTTTATTGACGTAACCTGTCGTCCTACGAATAAATTTAGAGCATTGAGTGTACAATGTGATTTTATAGTTTCGTTAAAAGTTTTTATTTTATTTTTTTTGCATAATATTAAAATGGGTAAACAATGCAAAACTGATTCAAATTGTGTAGCAGCAGCGTCAGTTGTAGTATTAGTAGTATAGCAGTAGTAGCAGGTGAAACTATAATACTAAGAAGATGGTCGGTTTAATATACGCGTTTTTGCAATACATTCCTCGTTTTGTTTAATATACCCATTACATCTATTTCTTTTATAAACTGAGCTAAGTTTATGAATGTCACAATATCCGTTTAATCAAGTGAGTATTTTGTGCATGCGTTTGTCCGCGTTTTTGAATGTATTTTTTTAACATAAATATTTAGAAACGGGATATATATGCAATGAAAATACGTTAGCACTGACGACAATGATAATTAATTGCGCCAGATAAACAGAAATAACGTACAGGCGTTACGTGTTATTTCTTGTTTTGCGGTTTCTCTAACTTTAACAATATTATCCATATATAATGTGTAAGAAGTAAAGCCGCCTGAAGGAATACATACTCTTGTAAAAATTAAATTGAGTCCATAAATATAGCCTATCTATTTATCGGTTATAAGATTTTTAAAATAAATGTTACCTTTGGTTAGCGCTGAAGAATCAGAGATCATCTATCTGTCGCAGCAGTGTCTGCTCCGGTACTACAAATAAAGATCAGATTCACTTAAAGAAAATGTTGTTATATTTGTTTAATTTGAACATTTGAACTCCCGGCTGTAAGATCTGTGGTTTTGCGGTAAGGGAAGGTAAATTGGAATGACACCACTTTGCACTTTAACAATCCGATTTTGTCAGGGTACAACTTGTTTGTTTAACCCGACAGCTCTGTGCACCCAGTCGCACGCTTTGCTTGGCTATTAAAACAATTATTCACGATCTGTCGAGTGTCTTCTAATTCATTCACACAAATCCCTCTGCTCTAGTTCCGTCCGGCATGACGAGTATAGAGTATAGAAAGGATTGGCCGTGGAAACATCATGGCAAATTGTTGCTTCAGGTAAACTTCAAACAAGTTAAAGATTTCCAGTTTAAACTTTAGTCTCTGTTTTTTAGAAACATTCCTCTGCAAAACCTATAAGGCTAACATCAAATTGTCAATTAATCCTAGTATTCGTACAGGTTTTGATAAAAAAGTACTGGGTTTTATAAGCTTCGTGTTAAACTCCATTATTCTTTAAAAATAATAATAAAACGTGAAGAAATGTGCGGGTTTTTACAGCGTTTTCAATGCGTCCTATATGAGTTCAATGAGTATCAATGTTTTACTTTGCCAAAAACATATCCACGTAATGAACAAAATATTTAACATTTATCCGCAGTTTAGATTAAATTGTCATGATCTCAGTACATCCCCTCGTCTAAGGAAAAATAAAAATAAATATATATTTTTCTCAAAAACTAATCCAGAAATCTAATTATCGTATAACTATATCGATTAAATGTTATTTACAATCAAAGAAATTGATGTTTAAAATATGCTCCAATAATGAATTATTTTATAAATCTTCATGCGAAATTTACCTCACAATTCTACTCTTTAAAAGTTGAAAAAAATGACTAATGATGATTTCTTTCACACAGAATGTTTTACATAAAGTTTATACAAATAATCTGGGAACGGGTTTGCTACGGCTATACGCCGACTTTCATTAATTTTGATGGGCCTATATTTCTATTTTCAACATAATAAAAAAGTTTACTTTCCCTCTTAAATAACTTGATGTCACAGTTAATTGCAATAATGCAGTCTCGGGTTATTTTAATTGGCTCGGTTTAATTACATCGTTAATTAAACAAATATCCACTTTAATCAAAATTCTACCTCAATATATAAATCACTTAAATGTTTGCAAAAAGGTCACTTCGAAGCTAATATTAACCGTACATATTAGAAAATTGTAAGAAGTAATATTATTGTGGTTATTAAGTAAAAAGCTATGCAGAAAAAAATGCTGACTAGACCGATATTTACGGTAGGATTCGAGCGCCCTCAATCTGCCGCTCTCAGATTTCTTTGAACCTAATCTTTTACTGTTTTTCGTCTTCCAGATCACCACCTCTTCCAGTATTATGTTCAACAACCAGTGTTTTTCTAAATATATAAAAACGCCATTGCAATTTTTAATTGAGTGTAAAAAAACAGATATGCGATGAAAAAGTTAACCCTCTTTAAAGCCACTTTCTGGATAATTCACGTGCAGTAAAATTTGTTTTTGTGAAACTTAATATGTCTATGGTTAATCCTTTATCTTAATTTAAAAATTCCACATCAACACAAACAGTTCTAGCCTTACATATTATGGCTACAAGAAAGATATTTATGGACGAGCCATAACAAATAGAGTGAACCATACGTTTCAAGTAATATATTAACAAGGATAAAAGTCGAAATCTCACCAAAGAGAACAATGAATAGTACCGTTTCTGTTCTCTGTGCCTCTGCTCCTTTCGTTGGCACGCAAAGTCTGCACTGCAAAATAGCAATTACACAGTACATTAACCCCATAAATTGTTAAACTATACATTTAACCCATATGTTGAATTCAGCCAAGAAATACATGCAATATGCCTGAGTTACGCATACTTATTTTAATGCTAATTTTAACATAATTATACTACCTGAAACACTGCAGTGTCAACATATTCATAGCATCGGATGCGATCCAGATTTGCATGGATATGCAATGATTTTAAAATCAAACATCTAAATGTTGAAAATAAAACGTATATTATGAAAGCTAAATCCCAGCGCATCACCTTCAATAATAAAAATATTCAAGTTAAACGCAGAGGCATAACATTCATATTTGCGAAACAGAAAGGCGGGGCGGGATTGTTAATATATAAATTGAGATATAATTTGACGGTCCCGTGACTAACCAATAAAAATCTATATTTAAAAATGTATTTTATCAAGTACTCACGTATGGAAATTATATAGGCCTAAGGATGTGTTGCTTGTCTCCAATTCTGGAAAAATTGCGATACAAAACATTATTTTCAAGTGGGAAAACGTAAGAATGTAGAATTCTAATAGAACAAACACTGTGAATGCTCCGTTGAGCAATAGACAGGAATAGAGGAATAGACAGGAAAAAAATAACGACAAGAACGGGTAATGTCTGAACTGTTCATGTTATATATATATATATATATATATATATATATATATGTATGTATGAAAGGAACAGTGAAAGTGCGTGTGTATGTCTGTGTGTTTGTGTATTATCTGTACAATGGAGCCTAGACGAAGAACTTCTGGTTCAGAACCACGCCTTCGTGGTTCTTATCACTCGGCCAAGAGGCATCGATCCTAAAATACAAACATCGCCTTCCCTTACGTAATAAATTCGCACAATTGCTATTTGACATCCGTTTTATACTGACTTCAAATAATTATCATCTTCTCTATTCCTAATGTCCATTGTTTATAAAAAAATAAAAAGATAGAAATTGTGCTTCTCTAGTCCTTATTTGCGGCTCGCTTGAAAAACTGGTGTCTGCACCTGGAAATAGGAAAACAGTAGTAATATTAATCGAATGATTGAATATAAATATATTTATCGAATCACTTAAATTGTTACGCCGTTTAATATTATTTTCGCATAAACGTTTAATTTACACAAAACGAAATTCGGGTTACACTACGAACTATATAGTTTCGAATATTGGTGTCCATAATCCATTTTTTCCGTAAACATACAAAAATTCAGAACTTCAGAAAGAATGGAATATTTTAATTGATAATGTCATAAACGTTTTAATATTAGCCCTTGGTAAAAAAAAAAATGTTGATTCATAATGTAATATGTTAAATTCTCTAATATTTAGGCTTTACCCGGAGCAATGTGCAAAAATATAAAAAGAAAAATACTCACTGTAATTGTGTGTGTTTATTAGTAATATACATTCATTGCTTTGCCTGCATTCCTTTAAAGGCCTATATTTTAGCGAGGACAGCATGTACACTGTAAAAAGTACTGTGGTACCTTGATAGACCATACAGATTAAGCAAATTCTACACAAACTGAAAAATACTGTAAAACTATATAAGTATGAGTTGAATATATGTCAACAACTAAAATAAATTATCCCAGATCATTGCAATTTAAAATTAATATGTTGATTTTAAAGCATTTTAATAGATAATGCATTATTTAAAACACATTGGGGTTTCTGCCTGTTCAACTCGTTTAACATGTGAAGGATTTCATTTCGGAAAAAAAAGACTCCGTTCTGTTGAGAAAATCGGTGGCTATATTACATATTATTACGTTTAAATTAAGCAAATTTATTATGATTCTTATTTATAAAGTTAACTAATTCCACTGGACTTTATTTTTTATATCCTATTACCGCCTCCTGTTCCATCAAATTCAAGAGCATGTGAAAACTGTTTTCTAAAATTACACGTAAAAATATAAAGATGAGAGATCTTGAATTATATAAAATTGCAATATATCTTGCAGGAAACATTTATATTCTAATACTACATTTTAGATCTAAGCGGGTTCGGATTAAAGAAAACATTTCAGGTACGCTCCCGCGCCCAAACAACTGTGTTTTACAAATATCATGTACAAGAACAAACACTGCAACAATGATATCCACCAAAATAACAGTAAAAGACCGTAAACAACAATAAAAGGAACTTATGTATCTTGTAGGTAACTGATAAACTGTAAACATAAAATCTAGTCAAGTCTACCTGTCTATATGCGGTTAAATATTTGCATATGTGTGTATGTCCGTTTGTGCATGTCAATATTTAGCAGTAATTAAATTGTGGATAAATAGTCATCAACCCTAAAAACAATATTTATCAACAATGAATGATATTTAAATATTTATTGCGCGTATATCAGTTATATGTTTACATTTAATCATATTACAGTTTTGGTATAAATCAATAATTCTCGTTATTATGTGATTTAACACAATTCTAAAATCCGAAATAGTGATATTGTTAATTAACACATTGTAACTATTTTATAGGATGACGAAACTAGCTTCAATCGCTTTTTACTTGAGAGACAGAAATAGCCTAGGACCTGCCAATGCACAATACCGCTCAGATGTACTTAAGATTTGTATTCGTGTAACACTTAAAAAACGCTGACATTCCCCTCTTTCTCTCTAATCGAGCTGCAAAAAAGACAAAGTGTTCATGATAAATGGACGTAACCTATTGTTTTATTTTGTTCGGTAAAGCGACAAACACGGGCATAAGACCACAATATCACAATCATGAAATTTAAAGACGACATTAACAATCACTCAGTACCTTATAAGGCATTTACTCAACACGAGTTACACGTTCGCAAAGTTAACCTATAATCACAATAGGCTTTAACATTTTTCTAATTACAAAAAGAAATGTGACCTGGTCGTGACCACATACATTAAAATATGCACAACACAAGCTAAAGGCATTCATTGATTTTGTCCCCTTCAGTAACGATTCTGCTAGGTGTTACTTAATACTCAAATAACTCGAGCATTTCTATATCCAGTCTTTGGTCTATAAAGTAACAATAATAAGAACAAAATTGTAAAGGAATGTTTCTTCATGTATTTATTTGATTATAGGAAAAGGACAAAATAACAAAAAGCCATGGTTTGAGTACGGGCGTTCTTACTGTACTTTCAAAACACATTTATTTGAAAATAACAATACAAATTAGTGTTTAATTTAGCAAAATCATAATCCACCAGAGCAATCATGATACGTGATAATACTGCAAACATGGACATCTGGCGGTTGAACTGATGGTAGTAGATATTTTATATTAAAATTAGATAAATCTGAAATCACAATTTAAATACACATTCTACGGTAATTATACTGCCTTCCAAAACCTACGTTTAATCTTCGCTTTTTTTCTTCTCACATTGCACGTTGCAGACAGTGGATAATAAACAACCCCCGACACTAGACGTATGTGTATAGAAAGAAAATGGAAATCTTAATAAAAAATACCTGGAATTCAGTTGCTTTCGTTTTTTTTCTTTGTTTACTTTCCCCTTTATATATTTTACAATGTAAATGTGTGTAAAATGTTCACTTACAGTCTGATCCTGTGGATGTTTGTTAGTGTATAAGTGGGTTTGAAGTAGACCCTTGATTTTGATGTGTGAAGTAATCGGAAAGTCCTCCGGAAAGTCCCGAGGAGAAGCTTGGCAGAGATGGTCTTAAGGATTCACATGGGAGGGATGACTGCGCCTGCGGTGAGGAGGAAGAAGCGGCCCGGGCCGTCATTGATGTGCTGCTTTGAGAAGTCATTGATGGATGGGGGACGTGAGGAAAAAAGTAACTAGTCTGTCCGGCAAGCAGGTTAACGGAACATGGGTTTAAAGAGTATGTGCCAGAACAGGGCACAGACAGACCACATGGCACAGAGGCGGCCAAGGCTGCTGCCGTGAGGTGGTGAGTGGCGTAAGGAATTTCTCCATTCACAAGTCTATCGACACTTAAGCCATTAGAAGCAGGGAAAGAGTGGTTGTTCCCCAAACTATTTTGAGTCAACATTGTACTATAAGACATAGGGTGACTTGGGTAAGCTGAAGTTGTTCCATTATAGCTCAACGCGCTGCTCGCCCTCGGATGATGTAGCGAAAGAAACGGTGACATCGGCCAGTATAAAGAGCCAGCCCTATCCATAAATGTCAGTCCAGTGGAAGTGAGGCGAGCCCCTCGTTTAAACGCCAACTTGGCCCTAGAGGTGGTCGATCTCCTGCGAAGTTTGCCTGTTGTCCCGCCGATGAAAACGTCGTCGCTGGAGGGGTCAAGCATCCAGTAGTTCCCCTTACCAGGGTCATCGTAATGCCGCGGGACTTTAACGAAACATTTGTTTAGACTGAGGTTATGCCTGATGGAATTCTGCCAACCCTGCTTGTTCTCTCGATAATATGGAAAATTTTTCATGATGAATTCATAAATACCGTTCAGGGTGAGCCGCTTCTCCGGACTCTGCCTGATGGCCATCATTATTAAAGCATTGTAACTGAAAGGTGGTTTCTCATACTTGCCATTTTTCTTGTCTCCCTCCTTCCCACCATCCCCTTCTTTGCAATCCTTTTTCTCTTCCTGTTTTTCCTTCTCGTCTGTGCATGTTGATTCGGGTGAAGAATTATCATTTTTACAGGAAAGACTTTCCGACTTCAAGTCCTGTCCTGGGTCAGGTAAAGGAATCTTTTCCTCTTCGTCAAGCGATCTATGGTGGTTATCACTCTGAGCGGCTTCTGGTACGAGGCTGTTTATGCTGAACGATGATTTCGGAATCATTTTCACTTCTTTTCGTTCTCCCATATCCAACATCACACGCAAGGTAAAATGACAACAACAGCAGCACAGTTGGATCTCAATCTCGTACGCTGGCAGCTCCTATAATAAAAACAACAACTACTTCATGTTCTTTTAAAACACGTCGATAAGAGACTGCTAGCTACAATTAATTACGGAGCCACAGACAGTAAGCTGCAAAAAAATTGGTTGAACCTTTTTAGACCAGAACCAACCACAGCACCGTAAGTATTAACGCGTCTCTTCCCCTTCTAGCCAATCATTGAACAGATATTAGCAGCTGTTCAAGCGCGTAAGGATACACAAGGCTCAGCAAAGAAACGCAAAATGTAGCCCAGTCCCATCAACAAAGGTATCCATTCTCAACTCTAAATCGTACATGAAAAATAGTTAAAATCAGTTTCATCCATTCCACTGGTCTTAAACTTCTTTGTATCTTCTTCATTTTCAATTTAAGAACAACGACACAGAAAAGTGATGGTACAGTAGAGGTACTACTTTATGTCTCTGTTGCACATGATATTGAAAACAACCATATGTGTAGCACATACATACACACATACATACATGAGTGTGTGTGTGTGTGTGTGTGTCTGCGTGCATATATCTATATATATATATATATATAT
>JAODJX010000027.1:8077341-8091504 GCA_026776945.1 Isichthys henryi
TATATATAGACAGAGATACAATAAGGCAGTAGGAGACGACGTAGAAGAGAGTTTGATATTGGGGGGAGACACTACGTAATAATAAAGTAATGATTTATATGATATTATATTATATGATATTTTATTTTTTATTTAATGTGTGTGTGTGTGTGTTGAATGTTTTATCTTTATTTCATTATCTAAAACGCGATCATTTGTTCTCGGCCAACAATTAACTGATGAAATAAAATATGTTGACCAGGCATACACAACTACTTATATGTGTGCGCGCACGTGCATTTTCGTGCGTGACGGATTGAAACCACACAGTTTAGTCTGATGACTCCTTTTTATTACATGACAAGGTTCACATATGATAAGTGATGTAGATTATCTGTACGCAGCAAAAGTAAATATTTACTAATTTTCACCTGCTCTAAACTGACAGACAAATATATAATTACAAATAAAGACAAAGACATAGTCAAAACAGTACTGAATTGTCCCTGGACTCAAACTGCTATTATTTCAAATCACCAAGCATACCGAAAAGCAGATGAATTCATATTTTAATGGTGTAAACTTTAGCTGTAGTTACACGATTTTTTTCATGTATAAATATCAACAATCATTTCTTCCTTCTTAACTGACAGCTTAGTGATTTGATTTCGTTATCCCTATTCCTTCTTATGTACGCGATAACACTGATTCATCGTACACGTTATGGGTAGGGTTAATAATGAATAACATGAATTATAAACAACAAAAAATCATGTTAATGTTATATTTCATATGCTGGAGATTTCAAAAGAAAATAATTATATAAGGAAAATATTGATGCATCGATGAATGGTGCATAGATAACTAATTTTCGGCAGTTTTTTGTGATGGTTGCAGGTTGCATGATTACGTTTGCGAGAACAGTAGTGAACTAAACATCCCAGCGCGCGGTCTCGCAAGAAATGTGTTACTTTGAAGCAGCAGTCTCAACGCGTCACTCATTAAGAGCCGGTGGGTTGTCAGCGCTTTCTTAGCAGTGAGGAATCCAGCACAAAAATTAAATTAAGATCCTGATGCCCAAAATGAGCGTCTGCCATGCTTGTCAGTTTAACATCCCTCCATCATAACATTGTGGCATACCACAGCACCCGAAAAAAATGCCTTGTTGATGAAAACACTGGTAACCTAGAAGCTATTCGCATAGGTCAGAAGAAGTTACTGGAGATATCTTGTAACTGCATTTAAGAAATCAAAGAGTACTGCTTTTCACTTAAGGCATAATTTAAAATTGATATCTGGCCTGATGCACATCCTTGGTAACGTTGTTCTATTTTATCGGTAGAGAACAAGTGCAGTTTTAAACCTTAATTTATGCTAGTACCGCTGCACATAAAAATACTATAGCCTACAGATCATATTTATTTGTAATATATCTAGCAAACCTAATAACATGCATTTTTAAATATAGGATACGTTATACATGCCCTAAATAAAGCAGCCTTGCATAGATGATAGACATCACAGTGCCGATCTATTTTTTCGGCAGATTGCCGGCAAATTAGTCACAATATTGAGGGAAACACACAGAACTACATCCTCTCAAAACTGATAGATTTCTAAAAGAATTATATAAAATACCAGTAAAAATGACCCCTTAAACTGTCAGAATTACTCATTAAGGACATGTACCCTAATTTAGAGCAGCCTAATTTAAAAACATGCCTTGTCTCAGTAAACATGTATATTGCATTATATAAGCTCTCAAGATTCGTAACAAGCTTAAACGTGTTTAAAATGACTTCACACTTAAAACTGTAATATGTAATATACTTAAGAACTTAATTACAGATTAAATATTACATTGATAACTATATGCTGTCTCGATTAATGATTTGGCCTAGTCATAATAGTTGTGGTAGAGTACTAGTACATGATACAAGTATGATACAGCAGATCTTAACTAGCAGCTCTAATGAGTGATAATATTTTAAAACCACCACAATTAATATACAGTATTAATCTATAAATAAATCAATCTCAAATTTAGTAGATACAATTTGTACTCTGCCTTTGGTTGTTCTGTAGTTTGTGTTTTATATTTATTTGTTTGTGTTTAAATATAAATATTTCTGTATCCTGACACAGAAGTGCATCAACATAACAAAAGCTATTTAAAGAAAACAACTATTACAAATTGACACATGAAGCAGAAAATTATGGCCAGGTACCCTGGAGACCTTGTTTTGATTAATTGTAAACATGTGTCTTTAAGTATACAGGCACAGAAAAAAATAAATACAATAACTGCAAAACCACTGTAGAATGGCTTGAAAGTAGGCGTTACAGAAGCACATACCACATCTCTGTGAGCTTTTTGTAAATGTTGGGTGCGTAGAGACCTCTAGAGGTAAGTGTGTATACACTTACTGCACATGACGTTTTGCAAACAGCATGATATTTACTAAGGTCCAAAGAATGGTTTCGGACCACAATGCATTTACGTTTACTAACAATTTCATTGATCGCTGACCTCCTAGAATGTTAATATTCTCTCGAACTTGTTAAATTCCCAGTTACCGTCTTGCTTATTATTGAAACGCTTCTTATTGAAAAACAAATCGTCTTTCATGATCAGTATTTCCTTTCTGTAGATAACGTATGCTGCATTTAAAGTGGGTTGTTAAATAAAATGCATTTCTAATAACAACAGCAAAGACGTTAACAACAACTTGTTGCGAATAACAACAAAACAACAATAACAATAATAATAATAGTAATAATAATAATAATAATAATAATCCATCCATCCATCCATTTTCCAAACCGCTTATCCTTAGTGGGTCGCGGGGTGTCCGGAGCCTATCCCGGAAGCAATGGGCACGATGATGATGATGACAAATTAAAAGTGACCGTAGCTCAGCAGGTAGAAATAATCCGCTATTTCTTTTAACTATACCTGAACATTACGAATATCACACTAACAAACAATACGAAAATAGTTTTACTCAGTGTTAGAATCAAAACCATTAAGAATATCTGTGAATGTGAAATATCAATATAAATTTGTCTGTGCCTTACTGTATATGTGAGGTGATAGGTTTGGTGTGCTACAAAAAAAGTATTTTTATTGTTACTCCATGTAGGCCTAAAAAAATATCATGCTTATTTTTTTTATTATACAAGACGTAAGAAATCCTTAATATGCTGACTTTACTTTTAATTTAGCACGTTTTATAATTATTTTTTAAGAAACGCAAAGCTGTTGTTGTTACAGTGACACTATACACATAGTAAGTAGGCTACTCACCAGCGCAAAATGCACATTTATAATGCTTCTACAAGTTTTAATGTCTAATTATTACCGTTTAATACTTACATGTGTGCAGCTAAAAACATTACGCCAGTTTAGAAAGTAGAGCAGTTAAAATGATGTCATGTAAATTTCCACGGACCATAGGAATGGCTTGTTTTATCATAAAAAAATGTAGTGTAAATCACATACACGGTATTAAAATCCCACTTCATATGAACAACCTAGTTCTTCCGAGACAACGACAGCCACAGACAAATACTGCCTTCGAGTTTTGTAGCAGATGCATATCCATTAACATTTCATACATTTCTTAGTACTTTAGCGCCACCACTTGTTGAGAATTCCTTGCCAAGTCCTTACTGCATGTGTAATACTTTTCCCTTGGTTATACACAGGTCAGGGCTACAGAATGGGGGATTTTTCTTATAATATCTGTATTTCAAGGTTTGAGAAAATTATATTGGGTGAAACTTTATATTTCTTAACTGGCATTCCTCTATATAGATTTCCTACAGCAAAGCAAAACTATTTACACATTCTGAGATATCAATTTCAAAGTCCCAGTATTTTTTGCCATTCACCCACAGGTTATGCATTGCATTGTTTATATACGGAATACCTTACCAGTTACTGAGTAAATATACATTTATTCCATGGTGTTAATTTGAGCCATCCTTGTGCTACTTTCAATGTCGATTAAGTTTTAACATCCAAATCAAAACTTGTGACACTTTTGACAAACACACCTCAGAAACTGTGAAATTGGCACCATGATCCAGGTTCTGATTATCAAGCCAGCTGTTTCACGTGACAGACCCGGCGTGATGCTTTGTTGCTAGTGGCAGCCAGGGCAGAGTGGAGCTACTGAAAAAAATTATTTAAAAGTTTTTATTTTTTAGCACTTTAAAGCATCATTCATTAACAATCACTGGTACATTACACTTGATGCAAATACATTAAGTAATGCACACATTATGCAATTAAACCTATAGCTGCAGCTACACACACACTCAGACAATTTTAGTTCTAGAAGGCAATGTAAAACTTTAAAAATATTATATAGATAAGAAGTGTTTCTAGCTATAAAAGATCAGGGGCTAAGTGAAATTTACCTGGGGCTTGACTTTATTTTTTTAAAGGAAGATTGACATTGGGGCTAAAAATCTCATGGCTAAGCTAAAAATACTTGGGCCTATAGCCCCACATGATCGCACCTAACAACGCCAATGCCATAGATGCTAACATATATGTATCAACCAGAGATGGAGATTTCAGGTCCAGAGAGTATAAATCCAGACCAAGATTTTTAAAGTATAAAGAGTACTCAACTGGTTGATTGAAACAAAATCTTGGTCTGGATTTGTACTCACTGGGCCTGAAATCTCCAACTTTGGTATCAACAACAAAAAAATTAAATGAGGATACAAAAAAGGGAAGAAAACCAAAACTTGGAAAAGTGGCCATTGGAGGGAGCCATAAATACATAGTATTTTTCTTGTGATTCAAAGGAGAAAAAATGTAAGGATTCACCAGATTGCTACAGTGTTCCAGAGCAAACTTGTAAAGAAATTACATTTATCTTTTCCTTTGCACTTTTTTTCTTCATTTTGTTTTCATGTGTGGGGTGGTACAGTGGTTGGCATTGTTGCCTCACACCTCTGGGATAATGGTTTGAATCTCTAATCTGGTTCTACATGTGTGGAGTTTGCATGTTCTCCCCGTGTCATCATGAGGTTTCCATCAGTTTCCCCCCCACAGTCCAAGAACATGCTTAAGGTGAACTAGAGATTGTTTGAAGGTGGGAATGGTATGTGTGTGCTCTTACAGCCAGAGCTGCAGGATACACTGCATTGGACAAGTGGGTATGGAAGATGGATGTATTTAATGCATGCTTATATACTGGGGCCAGCATGTGGCTCAGTGAGTTTGGACACTATACGTGTGATTCTATGGTCTCAAGATCAAATTCTGGTGTGAACACAGTGATGTAACACGGTGTACACTGTGGTCATAAAGGGATGGACATGGTCAGCAACAATATTCAGGTAGGCTGTAGCTTTTAAATGATGCTATGTTGGTAATAAGGGGGTCTAAAGTGTGCCAAGAAAATATTCTCCACACCACTACCAGCAGCCTTAATTTTTGGTAAAGGGCAGGATAGATTCATGCTTTAATGTTGTTTACACCAAATAGCTTACCATCTGAATGTTGCAGCAGCGTAATATTGCATGTTCAAATGTATACATGTACTCCGGTTTCCCCCCACAGTCCAAAAACATGCTGAGGCTAATTGGACTTGCTAAATTGCCCATAGGAATGCGTGTGAGAGTGAATGGTGTGTGAGTGTGCCCTGCGATGGGCTGGCCCCCCATCCTGGGTTGTTCCCTGCCTCGTGCCCATTGCTTCCGAGATATGCTCCGGACCCCCCTGAGACCCAGTAGGATAAGCGGTTTGGAAAATGGATGGATGGATGTATACATGTGATATTCAATCAAGCAACAATACATAGGCAGCGTGCTTAAAACACAAACCAAAGGACATCCTTGTTATGCAAACAACAAAAATCAACTAAAGGCAACAGATGATGATAAACAGTTAATATAACAAAGTCCTTTAGCTTTTCGGGTCGTCTGACAATACGGCTACTTCTAGCAACCTGAAAGGGTTGAGCTGTCAGTTAAGAGACTTGAGAACAGTACTTGGATCTCATTCCAGATGGGACACAGTCCTCCTCTCTAAGAGGCCCTCTATCTTGTCTGCTTATTGAAGGCAAAAGATTTGATGCATGTATGATTGATGGTGCTGATGGCTGATATAGCAGGGCTCTTGACAAAGCCATATAAGAAGCTGGAAATCAACTCTCAGTCATGTTTGTGACATCTGGTGTTACCCTAGAATTTCCAGGTAACTCAGTCCAGGGACCTAAATTTCTTTGTGTCTACAATATTATATGTCACTCTAGGTGTGCCATCTTTATCCATCTTCAGGATTTTAAACAACCCCTTCCATTTTGAAGCTAACTTACTCAACCATTGAACTGGGTCATCAAGAAGAACTAGATCTGAAACACTGCTTTCTTGTCTTAATATTGTTTTTGGTGCAATTCTGACAGCAGAATACTGGGTGGCTGAAGCAAAAGCATGAGATAATCAAACTATGAGGTCATTAAGATAGGTTGCTGGGGTGCCTGGAGTGGCTGGTGTCTGAAATGAGTTGCAGTTCTTCAGAATATCCATAGGCAGATGTGACTCCCTGCTATGTGCAAGGAAAAAAATGGGTGAACCATGTGCTTGCATGGACAATGGAGTTTTATGCTACATTCTCCTTTGTACTGATAGATGTACTCTGCCAGCTGGTCATTCAGAGTTCTGTGCAGACATTCCATCATGCCATTTGATTGAGCGTGATAGTGTGATATTCATGTTTAGTCAATGCCAAGCATTTTGCACAGCAGTTTCGTGAGCTCTGTCTGACATGGTGTGAATAGATTCTGGAATGCCATGTTGTAGGATGTAGTTTTCAAAGATATACTAAGCTATAGAGATAGAACGCTGATTTTTAAGAGGAAACAGATTGACATGTCGAGTAAAATAGCCCATCACATCTAGCATTTACCTGTTGCCCTGTGATATAATGGGTAAGGTTTACTGCAATTTTCTGAAAAGTCTGCATTGGTTCTGTGAATTGAAGAGGGGCCCATTTATGTGGAAAGGGTGAGTTTTGAGGCTGACAAGGAATACAATCCGTACAAAATTTTTTGGTGCCCTGTGCCAAAATAGTGACCGAAAGAATAAGATTACAGATACAAGTGGGCGAAATGAGTTTCCTCTGCAGGGTTGTTGGGCAGAGCCTTAGAGATAGGGTGAGAGCTCAGACATTCGGGAGGGCCTTAAAGTAGAGCCGCTGGTCCGCTGCATCAAAAGGAGCCAGTTGAGGTGGGGGCATCTATCTAGGATGCCTCCTGGATGGCTACCCAGGGAGGCATTTCAGGCATTGTCAACCAGGAGGAGACCCCAGGGCAGGCCAAGGATACGCAGGAGAGATTATATCTTTCAGTTGCCCTGGAAATGTCTTGGTATTACCCCAGAGGAGCTAGAGGAGATGGCTGGTGAAAGGGAGGTCTGGGCATCCCTTCTTAGACTTCTGCCCCCCCGATCCGACCCCGGATAAGCAGTGGAAAATGGATGGATGGATGAAAGCACAGCCTGGTACATAGCAGCATGCAAAAAATTCTATTTAATGATGTTAAGCAAAGGAATTTGTGCCAGGACTTCCTCAACGCAGCAGAGGCCTGCTTCAGTTGACCAAGGGGCGGTCTCTTCCATTTGGGAAAGTGTGTAACTGGCAAATGCTGAATCATGTTCCTTGTGGTCCTGAATCTGTGGTAGAATGGAACCAATGGTATTTATATAGCGTCAGTGTATAGCAGGAAGGGCTGTATGATGGGCCAATATAGGTAGCTTAGTAGAAGCACTCCTTAGAGTGTGAAAGGCATCATTAGGGATATTGTGATCATGACATTTTTGTTGACGATTAATTGTCATATACAGTAAAACCTCGGATTGTGAATAACTTGGTTTGCAAGTGTTTTGAAAGACGAGAAAAAAATTTAAATAAATTTTAACTTGCGGGATTGAGGGTAATCGTTTCCCATTCTTGGTCTCAGTCGGCATGCCTCACTCGTATAGTCAAAATTTAGTAGAAAAGCACCACCCGAATAAGGGCATAGCAGTGCGAGGGATGAATCTGTTTAAGGACAATGCAATGTCCACATTTCCGTGAAATCGAAAAGGAGGCAAAAGTGGCTGTCATTGGATAGATTCCTTGTTAAAGTCGCACAAAAAGAAAAAGTTTACAATGAGCCAACAGATAGCAGTGATACCGTTATTTATAGTGAAAGTCATCCTACAAAATAACCCTCCTCTTCTCCTCTCTCTCGTCTCCCTCACACCATCCAGAATTCTTTTCAAAGGTAAAGTGCAGGTTAATTTGTTTTATGTGTTTTTACTTCATATTTTGTATTAATCATTGTTATATGAATATTTTTGGTAGTGGAACAAATGATCTGAGTTTCCATTATTTCTAAAGGGAAAATTTGCTTTGAGTATGAGTGCTTTGGATTACAATTCAATTCAATTCAATTCAATTTTATTTATATAGCGCTTTTAACAACAGTCATTGTCACAAAGCACTTCCCATATATCTGGCCCGAACCCCACCAAGCAAGTCTGAGGCGTCAGTGGCAAGGAAAAACTCCCTCTGGCAGGAAGAAACCTTGAGAGGAACCCAGACTCGGAAGGGGAACCTTTAGCAGTACTAAAGTAACTATGGCAGCCTGGCAAAAAGAGAGACCTGGAAGGAAGCACAGACATGAGGGTTTACAACTACTGTCAATAGCTTAAGTGATCAGCTAGAGTGGCAGGACGACAGCACCAATCCCTCCTTTCACCTTTAATCTCAAATGACCATGAACCTCCACTATTTAAATTCACATAGTGATAGCGATTTGAGAGGTAAGATTTAAACCAAGAGAGTGCCACTCCCCTTATGCCTACAGTATTGTAATGTTTCCGTTATGGAAATAAGGAGGCAAGTAGCTGAAAACTAACTTAATTTGGTTGATATGGCCACAGCCATACCGTACAAACTTTTATATTTCAAAGAACAAGTCGAAGAACAGTCCTGCACTGCACCCATTCCTTACTTATTCTTCCCCGTACCTTTTCTCCTTCCCGTCAGCTCCTCTCCTGCCTGCTGTCACCCCTCCCACGCAGTCTCCCCTGGATGGGTGCACGCCCACAGAAAATATCCCTCCCAGCAACATGTGTAACACCATTCCTAAACACGCTACACTACCCCCCTCTTACTTAAGTCCCTGAACCTGGCGGGGGATCTCCTCTCTCTCCTTGGACGTCCTCTAGGAGGCGTGGCCCCTTGAGGAACACCGGGAGTCGCAGAGGCAGACTGGTCACCTCCGGCTGCTTGGGCCAAACTGACTGGCATACTCAGCCTAGCTGGAGATGGGTTAGCAGGGGACAGAGGGCTTCCCCCTTCTGCCCTGTTCCCCTGAGGTGTCACAGTTCCTCTGTAAGGTGCCAGCCGGTCACGATGGAGCACAACTTTGCATTCCCGGAAAGGCAGTTGCACTCTATACACAACCTCCCCCACCCACTCCAGGACCAGACACGGCCCCACCCAGTGGGTGTCCAGCTTAGGGCACCTGTCCTTCTTCCTGGTCGGGCTGTAGACCCAGACCAACTCCCCAGCTGTGAAGTGAGCATGGAGGTTGTAATTCCATTTTTGTCGCAGCCCAGAACTCAGCAGCTGACCTCTGGCATACTCCTGAGCTGCATCCAAGCGATCCTGAAGCCGTCTGGCATACTCAGGTCCAGCAGGGGCAGATGCAGCGTCTGGGGGCCGTCCAAAAACAAGCTCCGCAGGGGTCCTGATCTCTCAGCCTAGCATTAGGAGGGCTGGTGTACTGGAGGTTGAGCTCTGGACTGCAGAGCGATAAGCCATCAGGACTAGGGGTAAATATGCATCCCAGTCCTGCTGATGTGAGGATGTTAAGATAGACAACTGCTCTGCTAAGGTTCGGCTAAACCGCTCCACCAACCCATCACTTTGGGGTGGAGCAGGGTGGTGCGGGTCTTTGTCATCCCCAGCCGTGTGCACATGATGGAAAATACCTGGCACTCAAAATTCCGCCCTTGATCACTATGGATAGACTCGGGGATCCCAAACCTGCTGAATATCCCCTCAACCATGACATTAGCCACAGTCTCAGCCTCCTGATCCGGCAAAGCATAATCCTCTGGCCACTTGGTAAAGTAGTCCAAGGCTGTCACTATAAAGCGGTTCCCCTGTGTTGTGCGTGGGAACGGCCCCATTACTTCAACCCCCACCCTCTGCATGGGTTCCGCGACCATGAACTGCTGGAGCTGGGCCCTGGACCGCCCCTGTGGTCCCTTATGTGCCACACAGAGGTCACAGCACCTGCAAAAGTGCAAAAGTCCTCCACATCCCTCCTCAGCCGCCCCCAGTAAAAACCCTGACGCACACGCTGGAGGGTTTTAGTCACGCCAAAATGCCCAGACCCTGCAGGACCATGCAGAGCCTTCAGCACCTCCTCCTGCATCCCTTTAGGCACCACGACCTGCCATCTCTTCTCCCCTGTTGCTGGCTCCACCCAGGCCCGTTGCAGGACCCCATCCATCAGGCATAATGCGTCGAACTTTGCCCATAGCCCTTTGACAACCGGGGAGAGGGCTGCCACCTCTTCCCATGATGGCCGCCGCTGTGTGCCCATCCATTGCATAACAAGTTGCAAGGCTGGGTCACATCGCTGCTTCTCAGCCCACTCAGCAACCCCCACCCCCTGCAGTTCTCTTTATGCCTGCATGGCCATCCCAAGCACCATCTTACCTGTCCCAGAGCTAAGCTCACCTTCCCTGGTGTCCCTCCGCTCGCAATACTTGCACTCGTGTGCACTGCATGGGTGTCGAGACAGTGTGTCAACATTGCCATGTTGGTCCCCTGCATGGTGGACCACCGTGAACTCATAGCTCTGAAGTTCTTCCAACCAATGAGCCACCTGCCCCATGGTCAGAGCGCAGGGTGAAGTGCCGACCACTCAGGTAATACCTGAAATGCCTGACAAAATGACGGTCCTTTTGCAGCAGCTTGTACAAGGGGGCTGCAATGCAGGAAAACCCTCGTTCAAACTTCCTGTAGTAGGAAGCTAAGCCTAAAAAACTTTTCAGGCCTCTCTGATCTACAGGTATGGGCCACTCGCGAATGGCATGCACCTTGTCTTCTACAGTGCCCACCCCCTCACAGCCTATCCTATGCTCCAGGAAGGTCAGTTCCCTGCTCAGGACCTTGCACTTGTTGGGGTGTAGCTTCAGCCCTGCTGCCCTGATCCTCTCCAGCACCTGCCGCAAAGCGATGACTGCTGAGGAGAAAGAGTTCCCATGCAGCAGTATGTCATCCAGGAAAACGAGACATGCATGATGCGGGGCCTCTTCCAACACCCGTTCCATTAAACGCTCAAAGGTGACCGGTGCATTACATAGACCAAAGCAAAGAACCCTGAACTGCCACAACCCCTTGACAGTGCAGAATGCAGTCTTAGGTCTAGCTTCAGGGGACAGAGGAAGAGCCAGCTACCAGGTCAAGGCATTCCTGTCGGCCAAACGGAAGGCAGCGTGGACGCTGCCGAATGGGTGCAGCATCCCCGGAGTTAATATTGTATTGTACCAGGGAAGTCTGCCCCAACTCATCGTCATCGCATGCAAAACAGTCCTGAAATTCCAGCAACAACTGCCACAGTTGCTCATCCAGATCGCTGGCACTTCTGTGCTGCATCTCCCGCAGAGCCGCCATTTTCCTATCCTCTCTGTCCAGTAAAGCATCTGGTCTGCCCTGTCCCCCCAGTACCTGGCTTGGAATGCACACTTGGGTAGCAGGAGCCTCAGTAGTAGGTATGGGTCCCTTTATATGGCTATGCCAGATCCCCTCTGGGTTCCCCGCCTCCTCACAACAGGTGGGTTGTGTGGGGCATGCCAGGGGCTCATGCTGAGGTGTACCATGTGGGCTGGTGTGGCATGATTCCTTACATGCCCTCGGGCTGCCTGCCTGGGGTCCCCCTGACACTCCACCGGCTCGCTGTCCATCTGGTGGCCTCATCTTTACCACATGGCCACTATAGAAACTCAATGTGGCATTCACCAGGTCCAACAGACAGCCCTGATCCCTCAAAAAGTCCAGACCCAGAATGCATGCGTCCTGTACATCAGCTACCCAAACACGCTCTTTAGCACGCTCTTGCCCCCAATTGCTAATCTCAGCAGTCCCCGCTCCCTCATCGGTGCTAGCTGACCAGTTACTGTGTGAAGCTGGACTGCTGTGCCCTGTAGCTGCATCCCTTCTGGTACCACCTCTGGCCGAACCACCGTGACTGTAGACCTCGTGTCTACTAAGGCTGTGCACAGAACCGTTCGACGCAGACTGGGATGTGGCAGAAATCTGACACCAAAGTCCGCCCCACCACAACCACTCCATGCTCACTTACCCCGTTAGTACCAGTGGGCAGGGCAGCCTGCGTAGGTGACGAGTGGGACACAAGTGTGGGGGCCTGCAGCATCCCGCCTACTGCGACCCCGCACCGCTTCTTGCCGGTTTAGTTCGTGCTGGGCAAGATCTGACTAAGTGGCCTGGCTGTCCACATCCCCAGCAAAGGCGGACCGGTGCCTGCTGGTGCCTGGCTGGAGGCAAGGTTAGCCCCCGTATCATCTCGGTGATCTCCTCCACCCAGGTAGGCTTCTGCACTACCCCTCCGCAATCCCCAGCTGCCCTAACTGCAGGTGGCGAGTCAGCACGCTGGAGTGCTGCTCCCACCGCCATTTCCCTTTCCATTGCTAACTCCAGGGCATCAGACAGGGTCCGCGAGTGAGTGAGCTGTGTGTGGACACAAAGATCTGCCGGAGAAAGAGCCCTGACGAAATGGTCACGGGCTAGCTCACTCTGCACATCTGGCGGTATGTGTGCGTAAGCTCGCCTGGCCAAGCTTTCGACATCATTAGCCAGGGATTGCAGAGATTCCCCTGCGAGCCTCCGACGTTTAAGCAGCTCAGACCGAAGAAGCTCCGAGTGGTAGCACTGCCCGAAACGTCGCCTCAGCGCGCCTACCAACGCGCCATAATTGCCCTCTCACTCGGGTCCAGCAACAGCAAGCAGGACAGCGCCTCGTCACTTAAACAAAGAGCGAGTTGGACAGCTTTCTGTTCCAGTGTCCAGCCGCTCACCTGGGCTAGCAGTTCGAATTGCGCATGGAAAGCTTCCCAGTCCAATTTACCGGAATACTTTGGTGTTTTTACTCCAGCTACCTTATGCACTTCACAGGCGCAGCCATCATTATTTACGTCATTATGTGCACGCCCACAGAAAATATCCCTCCCAGCAACATATGTATCACCATTCCTAAACACACTACAGTATGTTCAAGTCTGTCTAGGAGAATGGCATGACCTATGGTATTAAAAGCAGCACTAAGATCCAGCAGCACTAAGAGTGAGGCAGAGGCTTAGTCAACAGATAGAAGATTTATCACCTTCAGTCGAGCAGTCTCTGTGCTATGATGAGCTCTAAACCCAGACTGAAATCTTACATAAATCTGATTCTCCTGTAGAAATGAGGTTAGTTGACTAGCTACAACTCTCTCTATTTTTTTAGAGATAAATGCTCGATTAGAGATTAGGTCTATAGTTTATCATTTCCAAGGGATCCAAGTTTGGTTTCTTTGATAGAGGTTTAATTACTGCTAGTTTAAGAGATTTTGATAGATGGCCAATGCTGATGGAGAAGTTAACTATTACTAGTAGCGGTTCAATCACTGCCGGGATCATCTATTTGAATAACTTTGTTCGGATAGGGACTAGCATACAAGTAGATGAACTGGAAGATAAAATTAAGGACTACTCAGTTCTGAGAGGTTCCTGTAATCAACACAGAAGCGCCACTCACCCCCCTTCTTAGGGACCATGACCACTGGAGGTGCCCAGGGGCTCTCAGAAGGCTCTATTATGCCAGCACGTAACATCTTTACTAGAGCCTGCTCTGCAGCTTCCTGTCGGTGCAATGGAGGGCGGCGTGTAAATGATTGCGATTAACAATTTAATTTCCCATTTCTGTTAATTTTATAACAAAATTATACTGTAGAGTTAGCCTCAACAAAATTTAATAATAGATATACACCTTATGAAAATGGAGAGCTATTAATTAGCATTGATGATTGAAACATCCATCCATCCATCCATTTTCCAAACCGCTTATCCTACTGGGTCGCGGGGGGTCCGGAGCCTATCCCGGAA
>JAODJX010000027.1:8149853-8162976 GCA_026776945.1 Isichthys henryi
AGTGACCTAATTAGTGAGTTGCAGCGAAAACCAGCACACACACCGGCCCTTTGCGGATAAGATTGCCCACCCCTGGCCTAGGCATTTACGATAATAAAAAAATACAAGTCAAACCTTTCGGAAAATTCTTATCATGCAATCTAACTGATTTATAACTGGCCCTTTGCGGATAAGATCTAACTGATTGCATGATAAGAATTTTCCGAAAGGTTTGACTTGTATCCAATAACTATGAAACAGTGGCGGGCTGGTGGCCAAAAAAAATGAGTAGGTAAGATAAATCATTTTACAAAACAGGCGCTCCTTGACTTACGAGGGGATTACATTTCGATGGACTGATTGTAAGTGGAAAATATGGTAAGACAAATATGAATGATATGATAAGTAAATAAATAACTACTGTCATTAAATAAGTAAATAATTACTGAAATTAACTATATAACAGTCACTGAAAAGTAAAGAAATTAATACAAGTTTATTTGGTTGCAAAAAAAAACATTGTACAATACATTGTAAAACCCTGCATGAGATATTTCCGCTCACAATCACTACAGAGACTTGAAGCGTGGCTGTATGTCTATTGCTGTATTGCCCATATTGTATTGCCCTGTATTGCAAGTCCAGGAACAGATCAAGATTCCAAGTTGACTACTGAATATGCATCTCTATCACAACATTGTAGAGTCAAAATGTCTTAAACCATCGTAAAGTGTGGAGCATCTGTATTACAACAGTGTCTTTAAATGAGGGTAAAGTTTTAGTAATAATTATTTCAAAATGACGTGTTGCAGTCTCATAAACGAGAGAGGTGCTACCTGCTCTACCTCAATGGAACAGCCAACTCTGCTATGCACCCTGATGTCTTTATTGCGCAGTCCTACCTGGTTGAGGCTGTCAAACACAAAGACGCTGTACTCATTCCAGCTGAGCACCCAGTCCTCCTTCATGAAGCAGGTGATCAAGCCCAGCTGCCGCTCTGGAAGACATTGACCTCCTATAGGGCACGAGTGTGGAAACAGTTCAAAGTATGGCACTTCCTTGGCAAAAAGCTCCTTTAGAAGATAGGTGTCCTGCACACTGCCTTGAATATCCGCCCGCCAGAGGCGCAGTCCAGGCCGTGTTGCATATACCAGCATGTCACTCTGCTTGCACAAGGCTGGGTGGAAGCAGGCCCCAAATTTTCCATTGCTGTAACAAAACAAAAAGATATTATTACTAGAATTGTCACTATCTGGAATGATATCATCGTATGCCCTGGACAGCCCTGTCATTTGGCCAGGGCATCAAATTCATATTCATCTCACACTCAATGTCTTGTACAATGTGGATTACCTGGAAATGCAGAAGTAAATAAATGAATGAGTCTTTGCAGTGAGATCTTGCTGTGATTCCTTGTTATGATATGTAGGTATGAAAGTATGCTTAATCATTTATTGCACATTCCACGTATCATACAATTTTTAGAATCTTTCCCCACAATTAGCTGGTTTCCTGTATTCCTTTGTGTATGGTTTAATGTTTGAAAGTGTTATTTTTATTATTTATATTTATGTTTAAATATTTATATTCTATTTATTTCTTTTTTGTGATATGACAAAAATTTTCTGTGACATTACAGTAAGAAACGTAACAGATACACTAACGGTATATACCAAACATGCAGCTCTGGAAAAACTAAGAGACCACTCCATATTTTATTTTCTTGTAAATCCTGGTTTAATTGTGGTTCTGCTGGCAGAAGGCCACCCTGAGCAACTGGTTGCTTCCAGGTTCAAAATTTGTAAGACAGCAGTACACAAGAATAAGGTGAAGCACGAAACACTGGAATGACCAGAAACCAGCCAGGCAAAGGGAGAAAGCAACATTCTGATACCAGAGATGACCGTTAAGTTATCCAACAGTTTCTCTTGAATCGGAGGAAGAATGGGAAACATTAAGCACAAGTGTGAAGTGCACAGCTAGGACAGTTCGTATCAGGCTCCTAGAATTATAAAGCAAGAAAGAATCTTTTCATTAATGAGAAACAAGGAAAAACCAGACAGCAGTTTGCCAAAAAAACAAAAATGAACGTTCTTATTTACATTATACAGTATATGAGGGATAGTGGGGGCGCACTGTTGCCTCACAGCTCAGCTTAATTGTATAACAATGTTGCACATTTATTTGTTTCATAACAAAATCCAAGCCATGTTAACATATCTGCACGTCTTTTGCATAGACATTTTTTAATTACCGACTCCCATCCAATTCTGTCATTCTGCTATAAGTTGCAACTGTAGTTAATGGCTTCCGAAGGGAAACTAAAACACAAATATTTTGTGGTTTATGTTATTGCAAATTTGTTATTTAAGGAAAAGCACCCAATGAGACTGCTTGTCAATGAATTTCTTAACTCAGAACAGCACTTTTAGAACTGTAATTTAAGTTTCAGTGTACTCCTTGAAATTAATGTTTTACTTAAACCCATTGGTTATTCCTGTTACCAAGTATATATATACACCAAGTATACATATACACTTTAAAAATCTATGAAGTGAAACAGAAATGTAATGTAAAAAAAATGCAACAATTATAAGACTTAATCAATAATGTTTATAGCTCTGTATTGTAAGCATTAAGACAAAGTAAATAAATAGGATAATAGGGCCATTTATTATTATTCACTGATTCAGAAATAAACATGTTAATATAGTTATGTTCATGTTAATACAGGCCAGACCTAATTCATCACACAAATTTAGTAATTTTGTAAATTGGGGGTCTCTGCTCTGTCTGTCTATCCACCAATGGGAATCTAAAAAAGGTTAAAGACCCCTCCCTGACTTACAGCAATTCCTTGCCCACAAATAACAAGGAATATTGGTGAACAATTGACTTTACCTTATCTCACGTTTTGAATAGTTAAACATGGTCAATTGCTCTCCTTTTCATACGCACACTAAAACATACATCTATGGAATAATTTTAGATAGCAGATGTTGGATGCAGGCTCCATTTTCTCTCCAATGGCAATTCCAGTTTTGCTGCCCTGTCACTGCAGTTCCAATTTTAGATCTAATCAAGTATGAATTTGTTGGTGTTGATTTTATCCATATAATGATTTTGTAAAGTGGCAATAAGATCCATCAAAAATCAAATACGGTAAATAGAGTAAATAATAACATATATACTGATCCTGTTCACAAGAATAAGCCTAAACATAGATTGCTATCACTATGTGGCACTCCTTCAATTTTGGTGCAATTTATCTCAAAATTTGATCAAGTCCAGAACTTCAACCTTTCATGTGTGCAAAGGCCGAAAAAGTTTTGTCAAATACTTTTTGAGTTATCGTGCTAACAGACTGAAATGTCTGAACGTATCCTCTTTTTGCCATTACTATGCTGTGCCGCTTCAAGTTTGAGGCATTCTATCTCAAAGTTTAAACACTTCCACTCGGTCACCCCTACAAAGTGTCAGCAAAATTTGAAAAAGATCTGTACAATACTTTTAGAGCTACTGTGATCACAAGATCACGTTTCTGCTACAGCTGCTGTTTCCTATCTTTAGTGCCGCACAGCACTGCTGCGTCTTTTATGGGTCATTTGCTTGCAAATTAAACCAGTGCCTCTATAAAGCATCTCAGAATCACACCAAGGAATCACACTAAGAATCTCACTTGGATAAGAATTTGTCCTAACAGTAGGGCATGTTTGAGAGAAAGTGCCTTCACGATTTCATGATACCCTGAATGAACAAACTGCATTAATGGCATTTTGTAGTTCTCCTTACAAATCGTGGTGATGTTTTGCAGTTCTCTGATGCTGCACAAATAAAAATTACTTTTTGGGCCACTTAGGGCCATTTTCCTACTTTGAGATGCTTTATAAATATGGGCACAGGTGTAGATTTTTATCCGTATAATGTTTCTGAACTAAGACAAAGTACTTTTTGACTTCTCATTCACAATATTAAATCTGCTTTCACCCTTCCCTTTTCAGTCACTAAGCAGTATCACTTCAAACTTAGTAAAACTGCCTTTTTTTTCTTTTTATGCTATCAATTGTGATGCAACTTCACTCTTGGGATTATCTGACACAAAATATATAATCAGTTCCAGGTTGTCACTAATACAAACCCTCTGCAAAGTTTGAATAAGATCTTTCAAATGGGTTTTGCGTTATCATCTTAACAACCAAAGTGTCTGTGGAGGCCAAATGTATTCTCCAAAATCCGAGAAATACAATTCAACAAAATCTGCGGTAATTGCAGGTTGGTATAAGGGCAGAAAGGCATACCTTTTACGGGGTTTTGTACCAAGCTGGGACAGGGTGTCATCTTGAGTGTAGAACAAGAGGGAGCGCTGGGTGGATGAGAGCAGCAGCACCTTCTGACTATACTCCAGTTGTACTATAGCTGAGGACTCTTCCAACAGCAGTCTAGGGGTACATGTACCCTGGAGATGGAAAGCAGAGACAGGTAGGTTTTCCCTAATGGGTAACATTACTGAAATATTACTTATTACTTTAAATCAGTGTTTCCCAACCCATAGGTTGTGGCCCCTATAATGGTATCGAAGGTGGATCACCAAATGCTACTGTGTAGGTAATCCAATGAGAGGTTTGATAACATGCTAAAGCCACCAACAAATGGATTGATGGCTTTCAAATGGATCACGTAAACTGAAAAAAAAAACTGATGAAACCAATGAAGAGCAAACAGAGACATTAAAACGAAAACAAAAGGTTAAGAGAACCTACAGTAACCCCTCCACATTTGCAGGGATTAGGGAGAAAAGTCTGGCAGGAGAAAAAAGCCTAAGAGGTCATTTATAATGCAGTACAACATAACTTAATCTAACCTGATGTTAATGATTGCAGTGTGACTCTCTGCTTTATGCAAGCTAGTTGTTTATGGATACCTAAAAATTGATTATGTGTGCTCTTTATTAGTTAAATCTGACATTGTCTGACAGGATTTGGCATCGTCTGTGAGTTTCTGTGATCTTTCGGCAAACTCCAAAATGTACTTAATTGTTTAATTGTTAAGGTAAGAATATAAGAACGATTCAGCGATTCTGCTTCCTTCACAGACACAAAAGAGAGCATGTTTACAAACATAAGCAGGTTTATGAAAAAAGATGTCTTGTGGTCTCGAAAAATAATGACCCCGGAAAACATTAATAACACCAGTTGTGAGCTAAATACATAATACAAAATTAATAAAGCAAAATGCTTTAACTCACTACTCTACATTAATAAATCAATGTATAAATGTTAGAAATTATATAAGTTCATGTCAAACCCCAGTTTTTGTACTGGGGTTAATGCCAGAGGAAGTTTCGAACTCTGCAGTCACTGATTAATCCTGCTTGGCAGGGTCGGCATCAGGACTTTTTCCACAATTTTCTTTACCATGGCTGTGAAAACGTGCGCCTCAACCATGGTTGTGCAAAGTTCAGAATCTATTAATTTTGCCCTATTCCATAAATAAATAGGAATTTTTAATAAATTGGACACACACTAGAGGATGCTGAATTGGAATTTGAATTGGAATAGCAGAAAGAGAATTTGATTTCAAAGTCAAGGAAAGTCAATGCCATTTAACCTAGCAAAACATAGATAATTATAGAATACATTTACATTCTACATAATATATGTGACCTTGTATACGAGCGGGTCAAGTGTATTTGCATGATGGTAAGAGAACAATTGTCTACGACTTTTAGTATGTTACCCCAGTAAGTCCTTTTCCATCAGCATATTGTTTTTTCATATTTAACTGTTTATGTGCATTACAATTTGTGCGTAGTCTGTAGTAGCTTTTCTTGTGAGTGCCCGCGGATGGATAGAGTGGAGAATGGGTTAATTTTAACTGCAACATCATGTACCTGTAGGTTTTGGGTCATGTCAAATGTATAATCTTTTTGTTACTGTTACGGACAGACCTGGTGGACCGTATAGTGCGGGTTTGCTGGGAGTGTCTGGCGGAGGCCCCTGTCCGGGAGATCTTTAACTTGCATCTCCAGGAGAACTTATATTTGCTCCCAAGGAAGTCATGGAGCGTGAATGGGCCATGTTCTGGGACTGTGACAGTGTGGAGGTGGCAGTGTGGTGCTGTGGCTGTAAGGTTGTTAATGCCTATAGTGATGGCAATCCCCAAACCCAGTGCTAGACCCCAGCAGTAAAGGGAACTGTCAGGCTGAAGACGGAGTCCATCTTAGCTTGGTCAACTTGTGGGACTCCTGAAGCAGCTGACAGGTATCAGCAGATATTGGTGATTGCTGAGGCATAAACTTGGGCGTGGGAGGAGTTTGGTATTGGCTGAATCCTGCAGATACACCTTCCTTGGGGGAATTAGAGCTGGAAGACTAGGAGGGGGACTTGGCCATCTCTAGGGCTAAGGCCACAGGAGTATTCAAAAAAACTCTTCAATGGTAAGGCTCTAGGGGGTAGATGAGATCCCTCCTGAGTTCTTGAAGGCTCTTGATGTTGTTGGGCTGTCTCAGCTGACATGCCTCTTCAACATTGCATAGATGCGGGGAATGGTACCTTTGGACTGGCAGACAGGGCTGGTGGTCCAAATTTTTAAGAAAGAGGACTGGAGGGTGTGCCACAACTACAGGAGGATCACACTCTTCAGCCTCCCTGGGAGGGTCTAGGCGAGAGTACTGGAGGGGAGGGTCCATCCGTTGGTCGAATCTTGGATCCAGGAGGAATAATATGGATTCCGTCCTAGCCACAGAACACCAGACCAGCTCTTTACCCTCACAAGAATACTGGATGGTTCATGGGAGTATGCCCAACCAGTCTACATGTGCTTACATTGTGGACTTAGAAGAGGCATATGACCATGTCTCTCTGGGGGTCCTGTGAGTATGGGGTACAGGGTCTATTGTTGCTGGCCATCAGGTCCCTGAATAAACGGAGCGAGAGCTTGGTTCACATTGCCAGCAGGAAATCTCCCAGTGGGTGTTGGACTCCGCCAGGGCTCTGGTTTGTCATCCATTCTACTCATAATTTTTATGGACAGAATTTCTAGGCATAGCCAAGAGGAGGAGGGGGTCCAGTTCAGGGACCTCAGGATCCCATCTTTGCTTTTTGCAGATGATGTGGTCCTGTTGGCATTGTCAGCCAGCGATCTGCAGCATGCACTGGAGCAGTTTGCAGCTGAGTGTGAGGTGACTGGGATGAGTATCAGCACCTCTAAGTCTGAGGCCATGGTTCTCTACTAGAAAAGGGTGGATTGTCTTCTCCTGGTGGCGGATGAGTTGCTGGCCCAAATGGAGGAGTTTAAGTATCTCAGGGTCTTAAATTCACGAATGAGGGAAAAAGGGAGTGGGAGATCGACAGGCAGATCAATGCAGTGTCAGCAGTAATGCGGATACTGCACCTTTCCGTTATGACAAAGAGAGTGCTGAGATGGAAGGCAAAGCTTTTGATTACGTTCCTACCCTCACCTATAGTCATGAACTCTGGGTAGTGACTGAAACAATGAGATCACAAATACAAGTAGCAGAAATGAGTTTCCTCCATAGGGTATCTGGGCACAGCCTTAGAGATAAAGTAAGGAGCTCACATGTTAGGGAGGGGCTCAAAGTAGAGCTGCAGGCCCACATCAAAAGGAGTGAGTTAAGATGGTTTGGGCATCTATCTAGGATGCCTCCTGGGTGGCTCCCAGGGGAGGTGCTTCGGGCATGTCCAACCCGGAGAAGGCCCTGGAGCAGACGGCAGTCTTTTAGAGGATTTCTATGCCATGGAGTGCAGCTAAGAAGGTCTTGAAGAGCACACTCTATCTTAAGCTGGTAAAGCAGCAGATTTTACTAGAAGTAAATGAGATCTCAGGTGTTGCATCTCAGTCAGAGCCATCTGAGGGTTTGGTTGTGGCGATGGCTGAAACCAAACCTGAAGAGCCAGCACAAACAGAACCTGATGATCCAGATTCATCTATAAAAGATCCCTTGGTGGCCTTGAAGCTAAAGGAGTTGAACCTTGAATTAAATTGGTGACACTTTCAACACCAGCAGCTGCATGTCTGAGCACTGGAGCTTGAGACGCAAAGGGATATCCTGCTGAAAGAGTTGGAGTGCCATGAAAGTGGGCATCTAATTGCATTCAGCCCTGCATTAATTCATAAAAACCAGTGGAAAGCACAAACCCCTCCAAAGGGTGCTGTACTGGTCGATACAGCACCAAGGTTTTGTAGTCACACACAATCTTTCTCTGCTGTTGACTCCATTCGAGTCATTTGTTTTGAATGGCATGGTCTCATTTTGTGATACTGACTCTGAGCAAAAACATGTTCGTATTCTGAGGGATACTGGAGCTGCACAGTCCTTTATTTTAGACGGTGTCCTATCATTTTCTAATCACTCTGTGATTCTAATGTCTTGGTTCAGGGCACAGAACTTAGTACTGTCAAGGTTCTCCTGCATACTGTTCATCTGTTGTCTGACCTTGTCTCTAGGTAGAGGTTGCAGCCTGACCTTTGCCAGTGGCAGGAATTTCTTTCATTCTTAGGAATGATTTAGGTAGAGAGAAAGTTATCCAATTACCTGAAGTAATTGATGTGCCTGAAATGAGTGACAATGATGTGGTATTGTAGGAGTTCCCTACTGTATGTAGGGCATGTGTTGTGACACGAGCACAAGCTCAACATGGAAAATGTGATCTTTCTGGGTCCTTTATGTGTGACGATCCAGTAGTTGAGCACACTGCTCTGTCCCTCGTAGTGACATTAAGAATAATTCTTGTAAAGGGATGGATGGCAGTATGTTCCCCTTGGAATGGGCACAACTATCATCTGCCCAGAAAGCAAGATGTTTCATTATCACACTGCATCATCTGTCAGAGCTGCCTCAACATCCTGTAGCTTTTTTTATGGCAATGTGCTTATACGCAAATGGACCCCAGCTAATTCTGAGCATGAATGGAGTTCAGTGTTTCAAGTTTCTGCACTTAAACATTTGTGGCAGCATTTATTGAGTGTAGCTCATGATCAAGAAATACGTACAATCATCTGTAAAGACATTTCCTTTGGCCCTCCATGAAATCTGATGTGTCTCAATACTGTTATTCTTACCATGCTTGTCAAATTGCAAGAAAGCCTAATCAGGTTATTCTCCCCTGCTCCTTTGAAGCCTATACCAGTTATAGGTGCATCTTTTGAGAGATTTCAAAAATGAAGTCTGTTTTTCAGTACCTCCTGATTCCTGATGTGTACAGCAACCAGATACCCTGAAGTTCTTAGCCAACTCACAAACAGAGAAGCATGAATGCAAATTGGTAACATAACCTAAAACATTAGTTGGGGAGACCTGGGACTGATCTGAGGACAGAAGCTTTTCCTGCACCACTTTTAAAGGACCATGGATGGAATGTCCCAATACTAGCTCCGAAGGACTAAATCCAAGGGACTCTTGCACAGTGTCACAGATGGTGAATAGGAGAAGGGGGATCCCCTCATCCCAATACTTTCCCTGGGTTAAACAGTATGTTCTAAGCATGTTCTTTAATGTCTGGTGAAATCTTTCCGAAGCTTATTGTGATTCTGAATGGTATATACTAGAAACTTGATGTTTGATACTCAACTGCATAATCACCATGCTAAAGATCTTGGACTTGAAGTTGGAACCTTGATATAACTGGATGTATTTTGGCTTTCACTATAGCACAACATTCGTTTCAACCGGGAGATCAGGTTTTTGTTTTACTGTTGTTCAGCTCTACAGGCTAAGTTTTCAGGTCCTTATGTTATTGAATCAAAGCTGAATAAAAGAGATTATGTTGTGAAGACCCTGGATGGGAGAAGAAAGTCTTCTGTGTACTATAAAAATATGCTCAAGCTACACGTATACCGTTCCAAATCTGAAACCTTCCCTGCTATCTTACCAGCCTCTCCAGTAACCGCTGCTTCTGAGAGTCTTTCTCCATCAGAGTACTCCCCTGAGATTTATGGACTTTTAGCATTTAGGAAATGCCTGTCTTCCATGTGCTCGTCTGCTAACTCAGGCACCCTCTTGGTTCTCCCATCTAAACTCTCTTATTTCAGACTCTGCTCAAAATAGTCTTATATGACTTATTTAAAAGAATCCGTTACTTTTCTCTGATACTCCCTCCAGGACTACAGTAACATTTGTAACATTATTAATGGACAATTTTAAAATTGTAACACAGTTTTCTTTTTATTAATGAGTTACTACCATTTACAAGTGGTAAAAGGGAGCCTTATTGTAAAGTGGTACCCGAAGTTGGTGATAATGCTCCTGTGAAGCAGAAGGTCTACTTTTCCAGTACTTAAGACAAAAAGAAAGTTGCACCTCTTTCTTGGGATGGCTGGATACTACAGAAGCTTCTGTAGGAATTTTTCAAACATTCTATCACCTCTCACCAATCTTCTCCATGACTCTGCTTTTCGTATAGACTTCTGACTGTCAAAATACTTTTGATGCAATTAAGATTTTGTCGTGTAGTGCTCCAGTTCAGTCTGCACCGGACTTCACTAAGTCATTCAACCTCAAGGTGGATGTTAGTGGAATGGGTGCAGGTGCTGTGTTAATTCTAGAAGATGACATTAGTGTAGATCACCCTGTCTGTTTCTTCTTCAAGTCCAACTGCCATCAGATCAACTACAGTATAGCAACATCAAGAAAGAAGCTTTTGCCCTGTTACTGGCCCTTCAACACTTCGAAGTGTCCATCGGATCCAGTTCAGAACCCTTCCTAAGGTAAACCAACCACAACCCACTATTTTTTTCTGTATCATGTCTTCTGTATTCTGTACTATATTTCTGTACTATATTTAGAAATCAAAATGCTCCCAAACTGCTGATTATGACTGACTGCAACCAGCTTTAGCCATAACCACAGCCACAAATAGCATAATGCGATATATGTTGAACTTAGGTTCAGTTCATGGCAAGAAATGTATTCTTTCGTTTCATTTTGTGTTTTGAACAAAAGATGATGTAAATGAATGGCACCTGATGAATACCTAACCGGACAGTAGGGATCATCATTTGCACACCTGTACTACACCTTTCCTCTTCCCACCCAGTGTCCCCCCAATGTGAAGTTCAACAGTAGTAAGTTAGCATAAAATTAAGCAAAACATTCTACTTGTAATTCTGTTTTGATTTCTTAGGACTAAAATCTGCATATTTCTCATTTTAAAAAAGGATGTTGGATAAAAGCAGTTGAAAGATAGTTCAACAACCTAGTGGACACATTTGATTTAATTCTATGGGCCATATTTTAAAGATCCAAAGCACATGAGTAAAGTGCATAGTGCAAGTTCTTCAAGTGCGTGGCCAACCGAATTTTGCTAGTAGAACAGTGGAAAAATACTCACTGAGCCAGGCACATGGTCCAAAAGGGTTGTACTAAGTCTCATAATTAGTCATGGGTGTGTTTGGGGCGTAACGTCTACAAACCAGAGTGCCATCTCCCATTCCCTTTAAATGCCAGTTGTGCGTACACTTTAGCCGATTGCTATTATAATGGCAAATTTGCCAGACAGTAGTAAAGAACACTTCTCTGCAGAGGACACAGATCTGCTAATGCATATAGTGAAAGCATACGAGCAGACCATCTATGGCAGGGGTGGCAAACCTGATCCATGGAGAGTTGCTGTGGGTGCGGGTTTTGAGATGACCTCTCAATCAGCCAGTAATAAAAATCAGTGGTTCTCAACTCCAGTCCTGTGGAGGTCATCCCAAAAACCCACATCCACTGCAGCTCTCCATGGATCCGGTTCCCCACCCCTTATCTACGACAACAACAGGATTCCACCTAAGTAGAGATCTGCATTCCCGTGGGTCACGTGACAATAGAGTGCAGTGAGGGAAAATTTTCATTTTTGAATGCAGAAGCATGATGGCAGCATAGGAAGTTTAAAAAAATATATATCAGGAAGGGGGATAATAAGGGGGATGATTTCCAAAATTTTGGGGGGCATTTTTTAAGAATAGTAATTAATGCATAAAGTTTGTTTTTAATGTGAAGTGAGCCCAGATAGAAATGCATACAATAATCACCATCTTGTGCCAACATGACTAAATAAAAAGCATACTACTGCTGTTCCAAAGAGTAGCATGCAATCATCTGGACATACTGTATTATATACCTACACAAATCTTGGGAGTCATACAAAATGTTTAAAGCTATATATTTGAGTAATACGTGTACTTTTTCTGACAATGAATAACATCATTTATTATTAGAACATATGCAAATTATGAGTAAAACCATAAAAACTGACAGGAGTTTCTGATGTTTTACAAAAAATTACTAACATCTTGTTGTATGGCTTGATGAACACTGCTGTGGTTTCTAAACATCTACTCAGGGGCACCTCAGCCATTTCATGTATTTGTTAAATCTCACCACCAGCTCAAATAATTTATTAATGAAACTAGTTTTAAGTCACAGAGGAAGTGATTAGCCATATGATGTGTGCTAGTGGTCAAGTCAAATCATACATGGATATAATGCATAGTTGCTGCAAATATTTGGGTAACTTTAGGAGAAATTTTAGAATGGCTAACGGATAAAAAAAACACTTTGACTGACGTAATCAAGTTCAAATTCAAGCACATTTAAAACAATCAGTCGCCCAAAGTGGTGAACTATATGATTCATGAGTCACATACTAGACCCATGACAACAACATACAAATACACTGCACATAAACACAAGGACAGTGCCCTAATAAAAATTACCATAGCGCCAAGAGCAACTAACTCTTGGGATCTAAGCCAGGTAAAATAAAAACAAAATAGAAAAATAAGGTAGAAATAAGTAATTAATAAACCAAATTTATAACTGGGCAATTCCTAAATGGACAATAAAAGGCTCTGAAATAGAGCTAAAACCTAAGGAATAAAAATATGTTTGGAAATGACAGTTAAAAGATGATTATACTTTTTATATACTTTTTTTCTGGGCCCTTGGGCACTGAGGAGCCCCCTCCCCCCAGGAAGAGGGAGGTTGTGGTAGTGGGGGATTCCATTATTAGTTATGTGTGCACGCGTGATAGAGGGTCCCGTACGGTGTCTTGCCTGCCTGGTGTCCAGGTAGGAGACCTTCCAGATCGTGTGGACAAGCTTTTGGCCCCAGCTGGGGTGGATCCAGTTGTCGTGGTGCATG
>JAODJX010000027.1:8174327-8194140 GCA_026776945.1 Isichthys henryi
GGGAACAACCCAGGATGGGGGGCCAGCCCATCGCAGGGCACACTCACACACCATTCACACACACATGCACTCCTACGAGCAATTTAGCAAGGCCAGTCAGCCTCAGGATGTCTTTGGACTGTGGGGGGAAACCGCAGTGCACGGAGGAAACCCATTTGCATTATTTATATTTAAAATGTTCATATTGTATTTTCTCTCTTTTCTTCTCTTTTGTACCAAGACCGTAATTTACAGTGACATAACAGTAATGGATGAACTATTGGTGTATGGGGAGGTCTGGAGGGACTACCAACAGTTTTCTTTTTGTTCATGTAGATAGTGCACTTGTGACCCATATTTAATTGCCATTTTTATGCAACAAGGCTTACAGTAGAGCTCAAAGGTACAATTTATGTGTGTTTCCGGGGATAACTACTACAGTCTGAATAAAAGCTCAGTTTGAGCCATTTCTGGAGTTTTGTAACTTTTCTTGGATCACAGGTATGGGGGTTCTGCTGCAATAATTAGCCAATTTCATTAGTCATTATTGTGATTAGCTAATTCTGATAAATAATATGATTAACCTCTATGACATACAGTACTGTGCAAAAGACTTAGGAAGGCAAAGAAAATGATGTTTAGATTACCCTTGTATTGATGTAAAACTCTGATATTATGCCTGTCAAAGTGTGTCGCCATTTCAGAATCTCTGCTAAAATCATCCTAGTATTGCAGTGACTGTCTAGTGCTGCCATGGTGAAATTTAACAAAATCATGGAACGGCTGAGGTGCCCCTAAGGAGAAATTTGGGAACTGAAGCGGTGTTCATCTAGTCATCCAACTAGATATCAGTAACTTATTACTAGTTTTTATTGTGTTACTCTTACTTTGCACATTCTAATGTTAAATTGTGTTTTTTGTTCTAAGCCAAAGTACAATACCCAGATTGTCACGACCAGCTTGTCCGATCCTTGTGTTTGCCACGCCCCCTGATCATCCACGTGTCCTTCCCCGATCGTGCCCAGCTGTTTCCTGTTATTTTCAGCTTGTCTTGTATATTTAGCCTGCGTCTGAGTCCGTCTTCCCCAGACTTGTCATTAATGTTAGTTTGTCGCCGTCTGCTCTATCCTCCCGGTCCCTTTAATAAACCCATTTCTCCCTCATCCTTGCCTTCCTGCGTCATCCATACCCGCTGCCTGCCTACTCGTCCACCCCGCAACCTGACAGAATGACCAGTCTCCCAAGAGAAATGCCCCCTCGGACCGAGGAGCAACGCCTTGGTCTGCTGCAGGAGGCAGTTTACTGGCTCCATTAACCTGAGGTCCAGGAATACCCCATTGCGTTCTGGTTAGCCAGCCTGAGCAGTAACCTCCTGCGTGAGGCGCCACCGCCTGGGGACACCTACCCCATTCAGGAGGTACACGAAAATCTCCAACGGCTTCGGGGCAGGATTACGGAGAGGCGGAGCCACCTGTACTCGATGTTGAGCAAGGAGGCGGCAGACATGCCAGAGACGGAGGAAGAAGCAGAGAGAGCGTCAACCCGAGGAGGAGCCTACGATCTTCCTGGAGGCCTGCTCTCTCTCCGCAGTGTCGATCACAGCCGAGTATCTGGAGGAATCCCTTCCAGTCCAGAAACCGGTAAGGCTCGTCCCTGATGTCACTGCCAAGCAACCGCCGCCACTGGCGGCGTACCGCTTTAGTGTGGCGTGGCTGGCGAATAGGGGGGCTAGAGCCAATGGGACGCTATTCCCTGGATCCCCAGGACGCTTATGGGGCAGTGCCCGCTCTCCCGACACCAACCCTAGCCAAGATCCACAGGTGCCTGCTGCGACGTCCCTAGCTGGGACGTATTTCACCCCAGAGGCTGCCCAACTGGTAACGCAGTGTTCTCTCCAGCGTCATCATGGCATGAACTGGAGGAGATCGCCGCATCCTTGGGGAGGCTGCTACTGTTGGAGGCCAAAGCAGACCCCCTCGACAGAACCCCTCCTGATCCACCAGCCGGGCAGGGCTTGCCCCAGATATCGCCGCCGCAGGGCAGCCGCCACCTCTAACGGCCTACCACTACCGGGTGGCACGGCTGGCAACGAAGGGGGCTAGAGCCATGTGGGACGCTATCCCGCGGGTTCTGCGAGCTCTTGAAGAGGCAACAACCCTGCCCATGCCTGATCTGCTGGTTCCGGTGTTGCATGACATCCCGGATCAGCCTGACGTGCTTGCCCTACACGTCCAGCCTGCCCAGACCTGTGCTTCCTGCAGCCACGGCGCCTCCTGAGCTGGCAGTTCCTGCGGCGCCTCCTGCTGGTCCTGAGTCGGCGGTTCCTGCGGCACCTCCTGCTGGTCCTGAGTCTGAGCTTCCTGCAGTGGCTGCTGCACCACTTGCTCCGGCTCTGCCTGCACCTCTGACCCTGGCCAAGCGTTTTTTTTTGCCCTCCAGGGTCTGTTCTGGTGAATGTTGGGGAGCCAGCGGTGAGAGATTCCCCAGAGGCAGCTGGGCTCCTGGAACAGTTGTGGCCGTCGCAGTGGAGACCCCGAGGAAGCTGCTTCACTTGAGGACGGAGCAGGCTTCCTCAGTAGCTGGTGCAGTGCCCTCCGTGGTACCTGTGCCTGCAGCTGCACCCCCAGTGGTGCCACCTCCGCCCGCTTCGCCTCCAGCTACTGCTCCACTCCCTGCACCGCCCGAGCTCCCTGCTGCGGCTGCTGCACTGCCTATGCTGGAGGTCCCGGCTATGCCAGCTGCGGCTGCTGCACCGCCCATGCTGGAGGTCCCGGCTATGCCAGCTGCAGCTGCTGCTCCGTCCACACCAGAGGTCTCGGCTATGCCCGTGGCCCCTGCTACGGCACCGCTTCCTCCTGTGGCCCCTGCTATGGCATCGCCTCCGCCTGCTGCACTGCCCGAGGCGCCGTCTCCGCCTACTGCCCCGCCCGAGGCGCCGTCTCTGCCTACTGCCCCGCCCGAGGCGCCATCTCCGCCTGCTGCACCGCCCGAGGCGCCACCTCCTGCTATGCCATGGCCTGCTGTGGCTCCCTCTCCCTCCTTGCCTTCGCTGGGTTCCCCTCCTGCTTCCTCGTCGCCTCCCCTAGTGCCCTCTCCGACTCCCTCCTCATCCCCTTTGCTTGTCCCTCGGCCCCTCCGAGGTCCCCTCCTGCTCCGGCCTCCCGGTCGCCTGCGGCCCCTCCGGCTATTGCCTGTCGCCTGCTGTGGCTCCCTCGGGCGCCCCTTTGTCCCCTGGCCTTTCCCGTCTGGCCTCCTCTGTTTCCCCCTTGTCCCTCTGTTCCTCCTGTCTCTGCTCCTTGTCCCTCTGTGCCTTTGTCCACTCCTGGTCCTTTTGTCGCACCATTTTCTGTTCCCTCTGTGTCTCCCTTCCTGGTCTGCCTGTCTGCGTTTCCTGTCTTGTGTCAGGTTTTGTACTGGCTTCTGCCTTTGTGTTTGTTCTGTGTTTCGGTTCTGTTCCCTGTGCCCCGGTAATGGTCTTGTTCTTGTCTTCCAGGTCCCGTGTCCCCGGTCTCATCTCGTCCGTCGCCTCTCCTGAGGGGGGAGGTTCTGTCATGACCAGCTCATCTGATCCTCGTGTGTGCCACGCCCCCTGATCATCCACATGTGCTTCCCCGATCGTGCCCAGCTGTTTCCTGTTATTTTCGCCTTGTCTTGTGTATTTGGCCCGCGGCTGAGTTTGTCTTCCCTAGACTTGACATTAATGTTAATTTGTTGCCGTCTGCCCTGTCTTTCCGGTCCCTTTAATAAACCCATTTCTCCCTCATCCTTGCCTTCTTCTCTCTTCCATACCCGCTGTCTGCCTGCCCATCCACCCTGCAACCTGACATAGATAAACAACTTTAAACATTTCTTTGGACTGCCTAAGACTTTTGCACAGTACTGTATATTTCTTAAAATATTTTCATGTCATATATTTATGGTCATTAATGATCTGTCACAATGTGATCTTTTTAATTTTTTATCTTGTAGACACCTGTTCCTGACCCAGTTTCAAAATCCACACAGACACGAACTCACAGACTCCTTCAGGGCTTATGGCTTTCCCACTGACAAACTGTTAAGTGCATTAAGCTTTTAGTTTTTGCTTAATGATGCTGTTTTGACAAAAAAGAGTAAATTGATTTACTTGTCCACTCTGTAAGGCAATAGCCTGGAACACATAAAAAATGCAGGAATACTGTGTCTTTTGAAAATACCATATACTGCATATACTGTCTAGATTATCTGGACAGTAAAAATGACAAAACCCTGAAGATGAAATTTACATCACTCGTCCCGTGTGCATGTGAAAAAGTGAATGTATTTTCCCAAATAAACTTTATTTAGGTTTGTAAGCGATAACAAAGGTGTGTGGACAGTAGTATAAACAGAAGGCTTGTATACATATCAAAGAGTCTGAGTGACAACCAGCAACAATCATAATTAGTCTTGGCATATACAGACAGCATACAAAATAAATAAAGAAATAAAATAATTTAAAAAATTAAAAGTAAAATAATAATATACAAAACATCAGCAAAGAAAATGATCCCTCAGCTTTACTGTTCATCACTCATGAGATTGCATTGATTGAATTGAAGAGGGAATGCAAATCATGTGAAAAAAAGTAAAAAATTTAATTTGAACCTTTGTCTCTGGCTTTGTGTATATGAAATTTCCCCCAAAGGAATCAGGGCATTAGATATACTAGAATCATATGTGCAAAACAAAGATCATACTGTCCAGGATCTGTAAAAGATTGTGATAAAAAAGCAGCAACATCCAACCAAAAATTCATAGATTGAGGACAATTATAAACCAGATGAGGAAAGGCTGGAGAAAAATGAAGTGTGACTTGATCTTTAAGTCAGGATTGCCCTCTACACCCACTGCCTCGAATGCATCCCTCCTCATTGTGTCAGGACTCGAGTACCACAACTCTGAATGGGCAATATAAAGATACAAATTCACCTGATATGGATGTCTTTGGACACTGGGAGGACACTTGTGCAAACATTATATTGAGGTGTTCATTCTATATGCTTCAACTTTGTGCTACTGCTATGTCATTTAATGCTTATGTTAGAAGCTTGATATGTGTACTCTGTTTGTCAGATAAAGCTAATTATTTAATGTTAAAAAATTTTCTTCAAATTTATCACCCCTGACTCTTGACACATCAATTACCCCTGTGTAGTGAAACCTGTTACCAAAAGACTCTACTTCTCTTAAAGCACAAGTGCCCAAGATATAACAAAAATGCTTTTTAAAAAGTCAAAGTAAACTTTGTCATCTGAGCTATATACATGTATACAATAATACGAGACAATGTGGCTCCAGTTTTTACAGTTTACAAAAAAGGTACAAACTCTAAACAAGAAGTAAAAATCTGCAATTTAGTACAAAAGACATTTTTAAAGTCTGGAAATGTCGTATCAGCATAGTGGAATGTAATTATGTGTCCATTAAATGTGCAGATGATTATATTAATATACAGAAACTGTACATGTAACACTGGTGTGCTTTGTGCATGTAGCAGCATATACAGTAAGACTGATGTGTAAAGTGCAAAGCAGAGTTCCGTTCACAGTTCAGGTGTGTGTGAGGAGAATAGAGGCCAGTTAGTTGAGGAACATAAGAACATAAGAAATTTACAAATGACCCATCAAACTCATTTTGGCAGAACTAAACTAATAGCTCAGAGTTGTTAAAATCTTATCTAGCTCTGATTTAAAGGATCCCAGGGTTTAACTTGCATTACACTAACAGGAAGACTATTCCATACTCTAACTACATGCTGAATACAATTATAAGCATAACCCTCGACTAATTCGCAAAGGTGGTGGTATTCCTACAATTTTTCAGTCCAACCTAGGAGTGTCTGAGAAATGTAGTTTTAGCTTCAGCACATTTGAAACTTTTGTTCTTAACCTTGCTGGCTCATCTCTTTGTAGCTCTTCACCCCAAATCACCATTGTTACTGTATATTGACCGCCTGGTCTGTACAGTAATTTTGTTAAGGAGTTTGCTGATTGAAACAAACTTGGTGGTCACTACTGACAAAGCTGTTATTATTTGTGATTTTAATATCCATGGAGAAACACAATGATCCTTTAAAAATAGCGTTTGCAGCTAATCTAGATTCTGTACTGTAGGTATATGTCAGAATGTAGTCGGGCCTACTCATGCCTGTAACCATACCCATGACTTGATTATTAGCCCTGGGATCCTGGTGGAACATGTATCTATTATACCGCAAAGTCCTCTGCAATCGGATCATTATTTGTTAACCTTTGAAATCCAGTATAGACTCCCGTTGACCACAGCTCCAAAGTACAACTCCAGATGTTCCATTGCCTCACTAAGTACAACAACATTTATGAAACAACTCCCACAGTCCTTCAGCCTTACATCTGAAGCATCGTGTGTAAATAAAAATGAACTTGAACAGGCAACTGCAAACATGGAAAAATCCCTTCGCAGCACTCTAGATCTTGTAGCTCCACTTAAGAAGATAAAGCATAGAGATAAGAAACCTGCCCTCTGGTACTCTGATCATACACATGATCTCAAACAGGCATCACGCAAGCTAGAGCGCAAATGGCGCTCAACTAAACTAGAAGTCTTCAAATCTGCCTGGAAAGAGAACCTCTATAAATATAGACAAGCACTAGTGACTGCTAGGTTTGTGTATCTCTCCAGATTAATAGATGTGAACAAAACAAATCCTAAATTCCTATTTATTGTGTCTAGGTTAACACAGAATTCTTCATTAAACTCGCAAGTCCCACAAGCTCTTAAGAGTGATGACTTTATTACATTTTTTGATGGTAAAATAACTAAGATTAGACAGACCATCTATTCATTATGAGAAATCTTGGTGTTGGGTTTCATTGTTATGCGGATGATACACAGTTATATATATATATCTGTTAAGCCTGATAATGCATCACTGCTCTCTCGGTTAGAAGACTGTCTATTAAATATCTGGTGCTGGGTGGCAAAAAAATTCCTTATGTTAAACACAGAAAACCCCGAAGTTCTGGTAATTGGTCCCAAGGATGCACAAAATATGTTTCACCACCTCAACATTGGTGGCCTTCCTACATAACCAAACACAGTGGTCAGAAATCTTCGTCTTCTAGTTGATTCAGAATTATGTTTTGATGCTCACATAAGAAACATTACTAGAACTGCGTTTTATCATCTACGGAACATAGCCAAGCTTTGGAAGATGGTCTCCCTTCATGATGCAGAGAAATTTGTACATTATAACTTCCAGACTGGACTACAGTAATATGCCCTCCTTTCTGGTTGCCCACCTAGATCCTTACATAAACTTCAGCTGGTACAGAATGCAGCAGCCAAAGTTCTCACAAACACTAAAAAATTTGATCGCATTACACCGGCCTTATCTTCCCTTCACTGGCTTCCAGTTAAGTCTCGGATTGACTATAAAATACTGCTGTTAACTTATAAAGCACTGAATGGCCTAGCACCAGAACACCTTAGTGATCTGTTGACCTCATACAATCCTCCACGCTTGCTTCGTTCTCAAGGTGCAGGATTTCTGTTAGTACCTAGGGTAGAAAGAGCTACAGCAGGCTGCAGAGCTTTCTCCTATAGAGCTCCTCAGCTGTGGAATGGTCTTCCACCAGATGGGCGGGATTCAGGCTCACTCTCAGTATTCAAGTCTAGACTAAAAACACACCTATATAGTCTAGCCTATAGGGACTCAAATCCTAGCTTTAGCTATTTGTTCAACCCCAGTTAAATCTGTAGTGTAAGTTGTACAACTGGGTGGGGATCGGTGTCACTGGCTTTGGATAAACTGAACTGTCAGTGCTGTCACTCTAGCTTCACAATTCCTTGTGGAATTGGAGTGCTGACATTTCAGGGACTCCCCATTCTTGCATTCCCACTTGCCTCTACCTCCTACTTATGCTGCCATTTCCATATCTGCTGGAGCTTATACATTGCACTTACATATTGCACTAACCTAATTGTTAATACTGCCTATTGTCTCCCCTACTTTGACTAACTGCATATACAGTCAAACCTCAGATTGTGAGTAACTTGGTTTTCTAGTGTTTTGCAAGACAAACAAATTTTTTAAAGAAATTTTAACTTGATAAACGACCGAGATCTTGCAATACGAGTATTATCTATACAATTTGCCGAGCGTAATCACAACTGAGCCGATGGTTCTTCTCTCTCTCTCTCTTGCAGCGCGATTGTGGGTAATTGTCTCCCATGCTCGGTCTCAGTCGGCATGCCTTGCTCATATAGTCAAAATTTAGTAGAAAAGCACCACCCGAATAAGGGTGTAGCAGTGTGAGCGATGATTCTGTTTAACAACAATGCAATGTCCACATTTCCGCAAAATCAAAAAGGAGGCAAAAGTTCCTGTCATTGGATAGGCTCCTTGTTAAAGTTGCACAAAAAGAAAAATATTCGTGAGCCAACAGATAACAGTGATTCCGTTAGTTATAGTGAAAGTTAGAGTGAAAGTCGTCCTACAAAATAACCCTCCTCTTCTCCTCTCTCTCGTCTCCCTCACACCATCCACAGTTCATTTCTAAGGTAAAGTGAGGGTTAATTTTTTGTTTTATGTATTTTTACTTTATATTTTGTATTAATAATTTTTATATGAATATTTTTGGATTGTGGAACAAATCATCTGAGTTTACATTATTTCTAATGGGAAAAATCACTTTAATATGTGAGTGCTTTGGATTGCGAGCACGTTGTGACTCATATTTTATGAGTGTGTGACCTGCCACTTAGCCATCTCTCTGATTTGACTTTCCTTGCTGGCCTCAGGAGAATGGGCTCCCCGTTTGAGTCTGGTCCCTCCCAAGGTTTCTTCCTTCTAGGGAGTGTTTCCTTGCCGCTGTCGCCTCTGGCTTACTCACTGGGGACTTTGGGCAGGGATGCTGTAAAGCACTTTGAGACAATGTAATGTTGTGAAATCGCGGTATACATAAATAAATTTATTATGTATTTCTAGTATTTAAAATAATGTTGAAGTAGCCATTTAGCTGAACAGCATCCAGGCCTGTTAGAATCTTATACACCTGGATTATGTCCCCCCTTAGTCTCCTTTGCTCAAGGGTAAACAGATTCAGCTCAGCTAACCTCATAAGACATTCCTCTAAGACGAGGAATCATTCTTGTAGCCCTACTTTGCGTCCTTTCCAAGGCAGCCATGTCCTTTTAAGGTTTGGTGACCAAACCTGCACCCAATATTCTACGTGGGGTCTTACCAAGGAATTGGATAATCATAGTATCACCTCCCTAAACTCCACACATCTAGAGATGTAACCCAACATCCTATTGGCCTTTTTTATTGCTTCCCCACACTGGCGAGAGCTGGACATGGAAGCATCAACATACACACCGAGGTCTTTCTTATAATCAGCTACCTTTATTTAAGTGGAACCCATAAAATTTCTGTATTTTATATTTCTGTTTCCTGCATGGATTACCTTACATTTATCTACATTAAATTTCATCTGCCAGGTATCAACCCAGTCGCTAATTAAATCAAGATCCCATTGTAGCCTTTGCTGCTAGATCAGTGTCTGCAAATTTAACCAGTTTACTGTATGTATTGGTGTCAATATCATTAAAGTAAATTAGGAGGAGACTGATGGCATGTGGGAAAAAGCTTGATCAGACTTTAATGCTGCGATAGCATCTGCCAGATGGGAGCAGCATGAAGAGTCCATGTGAGGGGTGTGAGGAGTCGCACACAATGCAGGAGGCCTTTCTGATGCAGTGCTTATGGAGGATGTCCTGGAATGAGGGGAGAGATGCCCCTATGATGTTGCCGGCTGTTTTGACAATCCTCTGCAGGCTCTTTTGGTCTGCAACACTGGCACTTCTGTATCAAACAGGCATGAATCTGGTCAGAATGCTCTCTGTGCTGCCCCAGTAGAAAACTGTGAGGATGAGAGGAGGGAGGTTTGCTCACTTTATATGTCTTAAGAAGTGAAGATGCTGCTGTGCTTTCCCAACAAACATGCCGCTTTGGGGCCCGTGTGGGGACACTGCAGGCAGCCTGCTGTGGACCCCATTACCAGCGTGAAATGCGTGGCACATGTGGGTCCTACACTGTGGGGTCTTTGTGGGCTGATTATTGATGTTGCTGTTTAATAATAAATTCTTAGTAATAATTAATTTCATTAATCACATAATAATAATTCTATGCCTTGGTGACTGTGTGCAGTTCTAATTAGAAAGGCGCTGTCAAACAAAACTACTGCAGGCCCTGCGTAATATTAACTTCTCCATACAAGTCAGGTATGCCGCTGTATAGAAAAAGTGACATTGTCCCGGTCCAGACTGATTTAATGCTTTAAAAATCAGATGGAAACAAGGTATGTCATACTATTGCACACAAAGGTGTGAATGAGAAGCCAGGTTTCCAGATTTTATTTGAGTATTCAATTGTACCATATAGACTTTTTATAGTTTTTTTTAGTTTCGTTATTACTATTGAAGACAGTGAAGTAACTAAACCTTGAAGCAGATTACTTACATTACTCCAACACGTTAAATTACAACTTAAAAATATACTTAAAATGCAAGTATCTGAAACACTGCTTGTAATCTGTACATGACAAGAAAAACTTGGAATCCTTGGAATAAATGTATTTGATCTTTTTCTTGGCAGCTATCTATTATGGGTGCGTTCGACTTAGGGTGCTTTCGACTTCGGCTTAGGTGTGTCTGCAGCTGATATGACATGGAGCGAGATCTGCTGGTGGCTGCAGGGGTGGAGTACAAATTGACTGCAGCCAAGTCAGACAACTTCTACTCCTCGTAGTGTGCAAGACCTGACTGCAATGACAGCACAGCCAGAAGGGTGTAGATAAATCTATACAAATATCACCTGCACGCACATTATTTCTTTTACAATAGCCAACTCCTGATCTAAACTGTTAGCAGTGAAAAAAGTAAACTATTGTGTATAGTGGCCCTGTGTAAAAAGATAGCTGTGTGGGTTTTCTGTGGGCAAGTGCAACTGTGGGCTGGCCCACAGAAAACACACACAGGGGGCCCCAAAAGGCAAAACTGCTGCGGATCCCCGTTTCTTTAGTTGTCTCCACATTCAGACACACAGATTGTTCTCATTGCATCTCACCTCATCTCTAAAAACAAAACCAAAAAAACAGATTGCTGATCTTATTAGCAGATAAACTCTCTCAATTTCGTACAACTATTGCAAGTTATGAAACATGACCTATGGTGGCTTCCGTACTTCCTCACGCGTAGTAAATAGCGGAAGAGCATATTTGTAATTTCGATTGGAAGAAGGAGCTGCCATTACAGTACGGTAAAGGTCGCATATGATTGGCTAAAGTAGATAAAGGAGGGCTTTCCGTTCGCTATAGAGGTACATCTGACTGCCAATGGTAGCTCAGGAAAATATCAGTTAAACTAACATTTCCTATTGCGTTTTAAAAACTTGCGGCAGTCAAGTGTTGTGTTATACTTTTAATTGATATTAGCAGATTGTTTTGTTTTACGCCTCACGTTCAAGGAGGTATTTGTGTGTGGATATTCGGGTGACATTTGGTTTGTTTTCTACTCTACCAGCTTAAGAATTCACTCCAAAATGGCGGACAAACAGAATGAAAGAAACAGGAAAAATGGATCTGAGGACGCAGGGTGCGATAGTACTTTGGAACTGTATGAGGGTACTAAACTGATGCTCGGGAGGAGCTTTGTGTTGACGCCCAATGCTATAGAGAAGAAGAATCTAGCAGAGAATCGCTGTGTGGAAGTTACAGTAAAGGATGTGACCGACACCTCGGACATTTTGGAGTACTTGCAGACTTCTGCCCATGAGGGGACGGACCTGGGAAGTGACTACCAAGTTATTAACCAATATACCGACGTCAAGCAGTTACTAAATCGTAACATCGCAACATCATTTGTTGAAACCCCTGGTACTGGTACAACTAATTATGCTGCCATGTCCAGTGAGTTTGTAAACACTGTATCGCCAGAAACTACCACAATTATTTATGTGCAGCCGGACGGCAGTTTTGTAGAAGGCACCGGGTTAACTGCAGAGGAGCAGCAGCAACTGGTGGAGCAATTGGAGAAGCAGCCGTTATGTGCGATAACAGAGAGCGAGGCTCATCGTGTATCTGAACGCCCCCCTGCTCGGATCGCCCACTGCGGACGTTTGGCCCCAAAAGAGCTGCAACAAGTAATACAACAAGTTAGCAGATCACAGAAATCTGCCATGCACGTCGAGCAGCACATCCTGCCGTCGGCCACACAGTGCAGGAAAGCAGCGGCGCCGGCCGCGGCCGAGCAGACTGCCGCTTACTTTGCGATCGAGCCCACGTCTCTCTTCACGGCCGAAAACCAGACTAATGTGACAGTTCAGCCGCAGCAGCAACAGCAGTTGGCCATCATGCAGAACGCGTCCCAGCAGCTACAAAACGTCGCCAAGCAAGTGGCGCTCCAGCAGAGTCAGTCGCAAAACGGGACGCAACTGAGGAAGGTAATATTTGAAGGCAGGGCCGCGTGTCGTCAAAGCGCTTTCCCCTAGGGTATACCTAGTTGTGTGTAACGTGTCTGCTGTCAGCAATTTTATATATTGGTTTTTAAGAAAATCCTGCACATTTTACATGCAGTCTGCATTATTAATGCTGTAAGAAATGCTGTTCTGGCATACTGTGGAATGATTTGCTATTACAGCATTTATACCTTGATGCCGAAGACTTGTGTATTTTGAAAGCAATAACTGACCATAGAACATTTAGGACTCAAATGACAGGGTTGCGACGTATCTTTAGTTGAACCTCACCAATGAAACACACTGATTTTACATCTTTAAGAATAATTTTTGCATGACCCCGTGTAAGGTTTTGAAAAATAATTAATGGAACTTAACTTGTATATTACTAATTATGGGGGGTTAATTTTGTGTGTGTGTGTGTGTGTGTGTGTGTGTGACAAAGAGAAACAATTCACGTGTGTGTGTGTTTGTGTAATATATTCTTTTCCTGTCCATGGAGTGTGATATTTGTTAGAATTTAGTTAGGTTATGGTCATTATAAGCTTAATGAAATAAGTTGCCACTGTACCATATTTTTCAGCAGTTACAAAGGATGAAGGTCTAAATGTAGTAAAATGTGCATCTTAGTAATACTTTATGAAATAGTTTTGGGACATCTATATAATTTTTATATAACCATACTAGTTTTAAAATTCACTAATTTTCAGTTGGAAGTAAACCCCGTTCCATCTTCTAATTGTTTATCTTGGTCAGGGTCTTGGGACCTGCAGCCTGTCGAGCCAGCAAATGGCACAGTGCCAGCGTATATGATGGATGGTATGCCAGTCCCTTGCAGGGCATCATGCTGAAATATTTTTCTAAAATGTGTATTTATTTTTTCCTATTTATTAAATTTATCAACTTACATTGATGACTTATTACCACTTTTTATTACAGTACGTCTTGTATTACACAGTTATTGTGGGTCACATATGAAATGTCAAGGTTTTATTATTATTATTGTTGTTATTGATTTAAGTAATGAAACGCTAAAGGCACGTAGTGATTACAGTGAAAGAGCTTTACACCTAGCAACTGCATCATAGCTGTGCAGTTCGCAGTTGTGTGGAGTTTGCATGCTCTACCAGTGTTCGCCTGGGTTTCCGCTGGGGGATCCGGTTTCCTCCCACAGTCCAAAAGTGTGTGCGGTAGGTTGATTGTCGAATCCAAGTTGGCCCCGTAATTGTGTGAGTGTGTGCGCCCTGTGGTGTGTTGGTTCCTGCCTGTGCCTGTTGTTCCCGGGATAGGCTCCGGTCCCCCCCGCGACTTCAGTTGGGATTAAGCGGTGATGGATGGATGGATGTACAAAGTTTAGCATATCACTGTTAAAAAGCAATCACAGTACAGTAAGTGTAGATAGATGCTCAATATTAAAATCCACAACCCAAGAGAGCACAGAATGTTTTTAATGCAGCAGACCCACATAAAGGGGGCAAAAGATTGGATTGTGGCAAGTCATCGAATCATTTTAATAAAGAAGATGATAGCTCTTTTAAAATGAAATACTCTTTACTAACAACCAGTTTCGGTTTATTACTAGCAGACACACACAAGGAAGCTGAGAGTTTACATGACACTCACTGTGAAACGGTAACAAAATGCACACATTCAATGGCAAACATTACACTTTAACCATTAACGTAAATACACGAATACACATATTAATTTACACCATTTAAAGATAAGCACTAACCAACTCCACGCTGTGACGTTTGCCATTTGTCGACATTGGGTGGGATCATCACTTGTACAATGTCATATTGCTGAAAGAACATTGTTTACATTTGAAGTATGTCGCTACCTTTAGCTAGGAGGCGGATAATTTATGGCATCTGCTGTTGCATAATGACATAAATTCTACCCCTCGAAAAGAAGACAGCCCCAGTTTTTTAGATTTATATTTTGTCAAAGGTGCATATATGATGGGTTGTAATACCGTGGCTCACTTGTCTATATTGAATGGTGTTAATTTTGTTATTTTTATTTATTTTATTTAGTCATAGACTTTTGACTAAAATGTAATTTAGATTCAGTCATAATTTAGTCATCTAAATTATTTTAGTTTTAGTATAGTTTTGGTTGACTATCATAAGATTAAAGTTGACTAAAACTAAAGTTGATTTAGCTGACAAATTAAAAGTGCAAAGTATAATGTTTAAAGTTTCCCTTAGATTTCTGAAAGTTATTGTGTTCACCAAGATGAAATGAAACCTATGTTAAAGAATGGTATTAAGGTCTGACTGTGCGATACACAAATACACAGATTTCACTCTTATTTGAAACACAAACATATGTTTATTTACCTGGAAACTGAGTGCTGTAAAATCAGTAGTGCCATTAGTGCAAAAATAAAATCCCTTCAAAGAAAAAGTGCATAGGCTATAATGCCACCAGGCCTCCTCTCTCTGAATATTAAAATAAAAATAAATCCATCCAGCCATTGTCCAAACTGCTCATCGTACTGGGTCACAGGGGGTCCGGAGCCTATACCGGAAGCAATGGGCATGAGGCAGGACGGGGGCCAGCCCATCGCAGGGCACACACACACACCATGCACTCACACATGCACTCCTACGGGCAATTTAGCAAGTCCATTTAGCCTCAGCATGTCTTTGGGCTGTGGGGGGAAACCAGAGTACCCGGAGGAAACCCCAGGGAGAACATGCAAACTCCACACACATGTGACCGAGGCGGAGACTCTAACCTAGGTCCCAGAGGTGTGAGGCAACAGTGCTAACCACTGCACCACCATGCCACCCCCATAAAAATAAATATTTGTAATATTTTTTTATTTGTTGTTGTTCGCTGTTAAATGTTTCACCTGAAATTCTCAAATATGTTCAAGAAAAAGATATCAGGGATTTATACCCATTATGAAGGGAAAAAAAATTCCAAACATTGAAAACGTACTTCTCAACGGTTATCGGTAGCAGAAAGTGCAACCATTCTATTTTAGCATTTTCAACATTAAAATAATTACCCCTGGCTTCCAGTGCTATTTGTGTATAGAGCCAAAAATCAACTCTCTTCTCTTTCAGGTGATTTCATGTTCATTGAAGTTTTCGCTTTTTAACAACTGTATAAAGCAGGGGTCACCAATCTTTTTGAAACTGAGAGCTACTTCATGGGTACTGAGTCATACAAAGGGCTACCAGTTTGATACACTCTTCTTAAATCATGTATAATACACGTTTTAAATGCTTTTTTTTTTTTTTTTTTTAGATATTGCCATTTTCAGTTCTATATAAATGCAAATGTGATTGAAGAACAGCAACAGGGAAAAAAATAATTTTAGACACTGCTCAATGGTGAGTTGTGCTATTTTTAGAACAGGTCTGCATCATGTTGATGATTCCTGGTATAAAGTAATGTTATTTGTTATAAATCTACTCAGGTGAAACAAAAAAAATGCACGTTTTCAGGGTTGCCAAATCTCAAGCATCTGGCATGAGACTCGCGCTTTCAGACTCATGAAGGAAATATTACAGCAAATCTATATTATTCCATTATAAAATTAGCTACATCAAAAGTGTATTTACATGGCTAAATACAAAAGCAGACTATTTACAAGGTAAGAACTGTTACATTTGTGTGCAGGCGTCTCGAACTGAAAATCTCACTCTGGCCAGCTGGCCAAAGTTGGCAACCCCGCGTTTTATTTGAAATGAAAAGTAAAATGCACTGTTTTTGCTTGAAACAGCAAAACCGTTTAAAAAACCGTTTGTGTTGTTACGCCTAGAAATATAAAGCTAATATGAGAAAAACATGTCACGTTTTATATCTTTTTGAAATAATATCCATCCATTTTCCAAACCACTTATCCTACTGGGTCGTGGGGGGTCTGGAGCCTATCCCGGAAGCAATGGGCACGAGGCAGGGAACAACCTAGGACGGGGAGCCAGCCCATCGCAGAGCACACTCACACACCAGTCACTCACACATGCACTCCTACGGCCAATTTAGCAAGTCCAGTTAGCCTCAGCATGTCTTTGGACTGTGGGGGCAAACCGGAGTACCCGGAGGAAACCCCACGACGACATGGGGAGAACATGCAAACTCCAAACACGTGTGACCCAGGCGGAGAATCGAACCTGGTTTCCAGAGGTTTGAGGCAGCAGTGCTAACCACTGCACCACCATGCCACCCCTTGAAATAGTATGATCGCCCATATGGCTTAAGTTAAGCACTTTATTTAAACATGCATTCAGGTTTTTGAATTGCACTGAATTCATTTGATTTCACAGTCAGGTATTGATTATGTGCAATGTTGATAGAACTAATAGGCTACTTAAATATATATCACACTAAATAGTTAGACATTACGATCTTCCGGACCTTTGCTTCAAGAAATTTTCTCTAACTGGACCTCTTTAAATTTTAGTTGAATACCCCAGTATGCGAACTACATTAGATCTGGTTGTATCTCGTTCCTCGTAAACGTTTTAGTCTCATTTTTACTCGTAGACAAAAGTGTCAATACACTTCGTCATAGTCTTAGGAAAATGTCAACGTCAACCACCTGAAAAGCAGACTAAAATATCTGCATTTTTTTTTTTTTAAACACTCCCAGGGTGGTGACGATGGCAACACTCGCTCTCAGAAGAGCCCAGAAAGATACACTGCAGTGACAAAAGCTGCACACTTTGTGGATAATTGTCATAAAAAGGAATGTTCTGATGTTTAGTTCAGTTGTTATATTGACTGCTGTCATTAAAAGAAACGCATGAACACCATGAATCCTGTTGGTGTCCGTCTGCCCCTGGACGGCAAACACGGCATTGTAGATTTGGTGAAGAAAAATGTTGCAGCGTTTCCATGTGTATATACTCATAAAACGGAGTGGCTGCTTTGGAATATTTTTGAAATATCTTAATGCTGCCTAAGTTTGAATAAGTATCGTTTCAAGTGGTGATTCTGGGGCCATGCTCTAGACCAAAGATTCTCAAACATTTTTTCCAAGGACCCCCCACATCCAGGGAAACATGTTTGAGCCCCTCTACTTAGGTTACGACACTGATTCTGTTGTGTGCGTTTTGCAATTATGATAAAAATTGCTAGTGTTTATTAATAAAATCACATTTTACACACAAATTATTTATAAAAGCCAAGTTAATTGTCTTGTGCGCACAAGTTAATTTACTATAAATTCTCCAAGATCATATGTGACCCGTGCTGGCAAAATGAGTCGGAATGCACACAGGCTATTTATGAGCTAGAGTCAAAAATGTCAAAATTAATTTTCGTCGAAATTGAGATTTTCCCAAAAATGAGTCCATTAAGTCATCATCTAACGATCCCAATAATCAAAATAGCAAATACCTTGAACCATCATAATTGGAATGTTTTTTTGTACGGGCTTTGTCTTCAGAAATTAGCCCTTTATCTTAAATTTTCTTAGAAAATCCGTGTTTTTCTCCACTCACTTGCGGCATGACTGGGAATCCCCCCACCGATTGTTTGGTATCACCGTGAAGCGAGGCTCGCCTACTTTTTAAAAATTTGCAAAGAATTTCCAATGACATCAATCTGAACCAATAGAACTTGATTTTATAAAACCCTGTTGATGTAAACAACTTCTAACGAATGTAACTCGGTCATTTTTTTGTCCTATTCCAACAAACCGTACATCATTTTGAAGGTTTTAAAAAGAAGAATCTAAAAATAATAACTCCATTTTGAAAATTTCCTCATTCCGACTCATTTTGCCAGCATGGGTCACATATGATGGTCAGAATGCAGCTAATCAAGTTTAATTTTCACATTGGAATTGCATACAATGAAATTCTTGCTGGTTTTGCATGGGGTGCTAAGTGTCAAGCACTCATTTTCATGCACAAAATGCAGGTTTGAGTGTCGTGTAAATTGACTCGCATGTCTGTGCCACTGTTAGTTTGTAGTGACAGCTAGATGTTCGTAAAGGCAGAGCTTTTGTTCTAAAAGAGTCATCTCTCTATCTTAAAGCGATAATGACCTGAAAGCTTGCCACAGTATGTACCAGCGTTAACTATTTGGTCACTTAACCAGCATTTCTATCCTTACAAAAAATGCAGCTTGTAGCATTATGATACTAAGGTTAATTATTATGACATGTAAAATACTGTAGTTATAAGAGAGAGTGAATCATTATAGCAAAAGTGCTTCTTTTTATACTAATGTTTTAAAAATTTCGAATACAGATGAACAGTTCGGTCAGTAACTGCACACAACAAATACAAATAAATAATAAGTGATAAAATTAGTTGGATTGCTTCTTGTTGTATGAATGGTATCTTTGCAAAGTGTGGCAAAAACTGTAGATTGGTCTGTATCAGAGATCTCAAACACAAACCATGAATGTAGAACTTTATTGGAACCAGTTCTTCCTCACCAGCCATGCCATACTCTGTTTATTTGACAGCATAACCAACAAGAGTGTGTGTGTGTGTGTGTGTGTGGATGCGCAAAAGTCTTCGGCAGTTCAAAGAAATGTTTAAAGCTGTTTATCTGGGTAGCAAGTGTAGTTTGGCTTAGAACAAAAAAAACACAATTTAACATTAAGAGTAACACAATAAAAACTAGTAATAATTTCTTTTCTTTTTTTAAAAAAAAGTTACTGATATCTAGTTGGATGGCTAGATGAACACCGCTTCAGTTCCCAAACTTCTCCTCAGAGGCACCTCAGCCTTTCCATGATTTTGTTAAATTTCAACAACAGCTCAATTATTTAATTAAAAATATTGGTTTAAAAAGTCAGTGACAGATTGAATAGCTGTATGAGGTGTTCTGGTGGCGAAGTCAAAAAATACATGGCTGCACTGGACGGTTGCTGCAAATACTAGGATGATTTTAGCAGAGGTTCTGAAATGGCTAAGGTGACACACTTTGTCAGGCATAATATCGTAGTTTTACACCAACACCAGGATAATCTAAACATCATTTTCTTTGCCTGCCTAAGACTTTTGCACAGCACTGTACTTTGACCCAGGAAAGTTTAATTCTAGTTAGAAAGTAATAATTATTGACTGGGAATCGTGAAAAGTTAACCCATGTTCATTTTGTTTATTGCAGACTGAAGTGATTGATCTAGAAATGCACACATAAGTTCAATATATCGGCGAAATGTTGGAATAGATTCTGGCCCTTCAATCCAAAAGAATGCTAGTAAAATGTCTTATGTCAAATCAGTGATGCGGGTATATCACATTAACAACAGTAAATCACACAACCACAGCGCACATGAACAGCGTGTATCACATTAACAACAGTAAATAACACAACCACAGCGCACATGAACAG
>JAODJX010000027.1:8194240-8222652 GCA_026776945.1 Isichthys henryi
CACCAGGGTGAAACATATGTCCGGACACCAGGTTTTCATATATATTATGAACCTGGTGTCCGGACATATGTTTCACCCTGGTGACACACATTATATATAATTTTTTCTTTTTCCATATGAACTTGTTAACTTATAGATTTTTAGAAATTAGTTCAAAATCTAGTTACTTAAGTTGAGATCCTTGGAGACAGATGGTTGACAAAAAAAATAAAATACACAGATAGTTCTATGATGTTGTGCATGTTGAATTTTTGTTTCTCATTGGTCTGTTTTGTTCTAGTACTGTTGCATTGGGGGGGGGGATGTACCACACGATTTTAAATCAGACTTCATTAATTGCCCCAATAAAGGCATCAAGTGAAAGGCACTTGTTTGGTTTGTTCTGTCCTTATAATAATAGTGTAAAATAGTGCACCTGTATCTGCAACCTAGGGTGCTCAGCAGTGGATTGCACCAGCTAAGCGTAAGTTCGATCTTACCCTACGATGGACGTAAATTGGCTTAAAAAATAATCGGTTGCACCACGCTCTTAGTTTGAACGTAATACTGAGTTATAGCGTAAATTTTACACTACCTTAACATTAGGTGTAAAGTCCATCGCAAGAAAAACGTTAAGTGGTAAAAATGGCAAACCGTGTTTAATTCCCTCTTCCCACTATAGATCGGTAGCTAACAGATCGGTAATTTTTTTGTAATTCAGCATGACGAAAACGAAACCGAGTATACAGATCAATATCATCAGATCAATATAATCATATTCTTCAAAAGGATGTAATCGGTCACGAATGACTCTCTCAACATTATCCGTTTTGAACAGGTACTTTGCCACCAGCTCTTTTCAAAGTCTTGTGGGCGACTCGATGCATGTACACAAGTCCACCGTGTGCAGAGCAGTGGCAGTGTCACTGAATAAACACAGAAACACTTTCATCTGCTGCCTGGTGGAGGATGGATGTGAGGTTGATGGGGACTTAGACATTCCCCTGCAAAATGAGATTGACCTACCAGCTGAAGCGGCAGCTGCTCGTGACTACCTCGCAGCACCCTACTTTGGATAATTAGGGCAGACCTAGGCCTACTATAATAAACAGCATACAATCCCCTGAATTCTGTTCTGAAATTAATACTAACTAATAACTAATTTAAATTATGAGGACACAAAATAAAACATGGTTATGGTTCGAGCCCCAGCCTCAACAGAATAGTCACCTGTCTATGCGCCCTTGAGCAAGGACCTTACCCCAAACTCCAAGGGTGCTGCATGTAGGCCTGTCACGATGATAAATTTTGCTGGACGATTAATTGAACCCAGGAATTACTGCGATAAACAATAATATTGCCGTTGTGAGACCATTTTCAACTGATGTAGTAATAATAATGGAATATTAATGCAAGTACACCCTTTCAACGATCAATAAACTTTCATTTCTAAATAACATTTAACACTGGGACTGGAAGACATTTTTAATATCCAAAATAAATAAACAAAACAATCAAAAACAATAAATAAAATGGATTTTGAAGTCTCTGTAAACAAAATCGCTCATAAAATATTAAACATTAGGCTCAGACAGGGAAAATGGGCAAAACTGTCAGTTAGCACTTTTTGTTTACAAAGGTCCTAACTAACAACAAAACACCCCATATGAATAAAAGCAGGTGCCTCAACAGGCCATATGCAGATCCGTAGCTACTTTAGTCTGGCAAATTTCGAGCAAGAAATATAATTTATTGCATATAATCATATTCATATAATTTATTGCCACATTTTACTTTACCGCTTATAGTGAACACGTCTGCCTGGGTGAAATTGGTAATTATAATCGGATGATCATCATAACCGATTTTTTTCTTCTTCATGTCTCAGTCTAACGCCAGCCACAAAGTTGAACGAAAAAGACTCCCCTTCGTATCCGTGGATGTAAGACAAGGCAGATATCTTAAAGCCCTTCTCTAATGTACTCATTGGTACTTTGGAAAAGGATTTACAAAAGCAATGTACATCGTTGATCATAAGTTTGGGCAAGTCATTTTTGGGCGGTCATTTTTCACAGACCGGAAATGGGTGAGCCGTATTTCTATGAATGCGGAAGCTGACGTGCAAAGAGCCCACTGACACGAGAGTTCACACGTCATTATTGTGGTGTATCGTTTGCGAACAAGACGGCTCTTTGAACCAACTCTTTTTAGTGAATGATGGGAGCCGGCTCCTGTTCAAGAGCTGTTTTATTAATGTTTATAGAATTGTCCGGGTTTTTGAGCTGCTTAAACATTAAGGACAATAGTGGCCGGAACATGTTGTCTTCCGAAAAAGCCCACTCAAGAGACGGCATCTTATTTTTAACAAGCTCAAATCGGGTCACGCTAATCAGCATCAGGTTAAACGAAGAGAGGAGCGGGTTTTTAAAAAGCCGTTTAGGAGCCGAAAGAGCCGGCTCTTCTTGGTGAGCTGAGCCAAATTTTGCTAAGAAAAGATGATAAAACAAACAAGCATGCAGGTGAAAATTATCGCAGCCAGAAAAATTATCAACCTCATTTTAATTATCGTGCAGTTAATTGATGAATCGTTTACCGCGACAGGCCTAGCTGTGTGCTGGTTGATCCTGCATTGTGACCCCCAAGCTTGCTCTCACCTGTATATTTGTCAGTGTGTCTTATGGAGAGCAAGATGGTGTAGGTGAAGATAAGCACTCCAATGTTCTTATGCAAATGGAAAACGGAGGATGATTTCATTTGTTATACTGTGACATTATTAATAGTCAATCACAACTCTCGCAATAGAAATATTTCAGATTCATTTGATTTCCAAGTAACACTATTAAGAATGAAGTATAATATTAATGTAGGGCTCATTTATAACGAAGGTATATCCCTTGGTTTTTAGTTCTTCTTGCAATTTTAGTATTTTCTAAATTTAGTTTTATTTTTAAAGTTTATGCTTAAAGTTTTTCAATTTCAACTTTATACAATTGACATTTGACTCCAAAACAGCACAAGAAGATTGGCGATACATGACCCATTAATTTTCCATGCATACAAACTTCTTATCTGAAGTAGATACAGGGCCAGTAGTATAACTTTTAGACATCATTTTAATAACTTTTTACCGTTTCCGCTGATTGAAGGCACAAGTTCCGTGGCTTGATATGTCCAGTCAGATAATGTTAGCTGCCAAGCTAGACAAATTCGTTGCCCTGCCGTTGTTTGTTTCTGTGCGTGAACCCTGTTTGTATTACTTGAGCCCGAGCCTTACATGTAGCAGAATGACTGTCAAGCATCCACAATAAATGACTAAGTTTACCATGAAATTGCCACAAATTTGATAAACATACCTAGCGAACACACTTCTTAGGGTGGTGGTACACGGCAACCTTTGAGCAGTGTTGCTGGTAAATGTTTCTCGGGCACTTTCCTATTGATATTGGGCCACAAATTTCTATTTGAAAACCTTCAATCAGCAGCTGGCAACTTTTTGCGATCATCTAGATCCAGCATATGAGTTGTCCTATGGTTGAAATTCTTCTCATGGATACAGAGATCACTTGGGTTTGAACCAGGCAATGTGTTCCTTCCAGTCAAACCCTTCCATGTTTGGGGTGAGTATGACTAGCCAACAGTATCTAGTTATTACCTTTCACCGTAGCTCAGGCCCCTGTCCCACCAGAGAGTTCACATTCCATGTCCTCAGCCTTCAAGCGCTGCCTGAACCACAATGCAGTGGACCTTCAAGCAGGTGGTGGGCCCACAGGAGAATGCTCTCATGTGGTTAATTTGGGCTGCAGCCCATGGGTGAAGGTAGGGCTGCATGATATCGAATTGAGATGCACTTGTGATTATGTACCATATGTGCAATAATGACCAGGGATTTAGAAATTTGTAGTGTGCCAAAAATATAAATCTTTATAAATTCGATTAATTCCTTATGTTTAAAAAATATGTAGGACTTTTAACTGCAAAAAGTACTGGCACACCACCAGCATCTTTTGTATCTTTTTTATCCACAATTTTTAATTAGTCAAACGATGTTGTGGCTCTTGAGCTGTCCTTTCCTTCACAGCCACTTCAGTGCTTATTGCTTCCATGATATACCAAAACAGTAGTATGTGACATGCTCCACTAACCAAATTTATATAAAATCACTAACTTATGAGTGTCCCAATATGCCTCTCATTAATATTTTAGCTGTACCGCTAATTCACTCACTAGATTGTGGGTGTAAGTAAATGTCCGTATAGTACCGAAAACCTGGTGTCCGGACATATGTTTCACCCTGGTGATTACTGTACATATGCTATATAATCATGGTGCAGCCCTAAGTGAAGGCTCAACCACCAGGCACTCAGATGAGAAACCTTCAGGCCTACCCCTTGGGTGTGGCCCTAGCATCTCTTTTTGGCAGTTTTCTGGTGCCTTGTTGGGTTAAGGGTTATTTGAATCTCCGTTAGTCTGGTCCCTCACCTAGGACCTGTAAGGTGTATTCGATCAGATCCTGTGGTATTTTAGCATGACTGTAGATAGTTAATTTTTATCTGCTGGTACTTATTTTGGCCCAGATTAGAGCTGATAAATCAGAATGGTTTATTTTTTATTTTTTTACCAAATAAAGACACAAAAATTTCAAGGTGCTATTTTGGGGTTTTTTTTTTTTTTTTTTGCTTCTTTGAATATTGTCGGTGAAATTGACCAATATTTTAGCTGAAAAATGCTGAAACATCATTGCATTTCTTTTTGTGAAATTAAAAATAATAAATGTCCTCTATTCTTTTCTTATTATCCCATCAATTTTTTCATGAAATATTCTTGTGAAACAGTATAAGTTTTTGGCCAGGTTTTACATTTCTGTGAATGAGCTTAACTGCTGCTACCTATTGTAAAGCCCCAGGCTAAAGGGTGTTAAAGCTTTAAAGTGGTGTATGTGGTTGTGTGTGGTGGGTGTTGGTGTTGGTATGGATGTGGTTTTATGGAAAAGCTTTTGGGATAGTCTTTTTCTGTTTGGATGTTAACCTTTTTTTTTTTTTATTCCATTATCAGCTGGAACCCATCCAAATACAAGTCCAGGTGTCACCGACGCAGGAAGGAAAGGAACGGTCCGCTGCACCATTGGCAGTATTCCAGCAAACACACATGTCTGTAAATCAGCTAAATCACAAAGTGAATGTCTCTTCAGGTGTAAATGTCACCTGTCCCCAAATCATTCACATTTCACCAGTAGTTGGGGAGCAACAGTACATCCTCCATAATGCAGGAGATGCACCTATTCAACTTCTTCTTCAGAGACCTGAACCAATCACAGGAAATGTTCTCCCTATATCTCAAAAGATACCTCTCCAGACCCCTATCAAGGCTGTGGTAGCAGATCCCCCTCATTCCAAGATGGCCTTGGATCCTACCCTAGCAAAGAAGGAAAGACAAAGAGAGAAGAACAATCAAAAAAGACCACAGAAAATTAAGACCCGATCCGGCCGAGTGTCTAGACCTCCAAAGTATAAAGTGAAGGACTACAAGTTTATCAAGAGGGAGGATCTAGCTGATGGCCATCAATCTGACTCTGATGACTATTCTGAGATAAGTGTAGAAGAAGAGGAAGATGATGAAGGAAAAGTCAGTGTGGCTATGAATAACTTTAACCTCAACCCTAAAGCGTTCAAATGTGAAACTTGTGAGAAGGCCTATATAGGAAATGGAGGCTTGTCGAGACACTATAGGCTAAATCCTACTCATAGAACAGCAGTTTCATCTCAAGAGCCTGTATCAGCCCCCAGGCAACAAAATACAGTCTCCAAAATAAGTTCTGGAGATGAGCCCTCAATGATCCCGTCACTGAAAAACACAAACTCTGAGACTGCGCTTGTGCCAGCTACAGCTGGGCAGATGGTAGACACTGCGTTTCCATCTACTGCTCAGGTTTCAAGTCCCGAAAAAGCCTTGGCACCTCAAAATGAACAAAAGGTAAAAACCATTAATTTATTATAAAGTTTATGGGCAAGAATTATATTTTTCATGAACTGATACATTTCAAAAAGTGACTTAATGATTTCAGTGCTGGATGTTTTTAAATTATAATGGAGGACCTCCACAGTTAATTATTCTCATTAATATTACACTGTATATTAATGCTAGTATATTAATTTGTTTTTTACCCTTTATAGCCGGAATCTATAAATCCTGAAAGAGCTCTTACATGCACTGAGCAAAAATTGTCTAGTGGACCTGGCAGACCCAAGGGCCCAGGAAGGCCCGGCCGACCAAAAATTGCTGCACATCGCACAAGAAGAGGCAGACCAGGTCGTCCCCCTAAACATTTTGGAGGGACAAGTATGGAACAAAAAACTCAAAGGAATAAAACTCGACTGAAAGAGGTAATGGAAAATGTTTTATTACGTTGGTCCTTGTCTCATACACTACAAGTACAATTGCCTGCACTTGTACATTTTATAATGAAAACATTTGAGCATTTACCGTCTTTATCATTAACCGTCTTTTTGACTTTGTGATGCTGGCATGCAATACCAAGAGCTCACAGGCTGATGGAGCTAACAGTTCTTCCCATGCTGAAAAAATCTGGCCTCCCTGTGTGTATATTCTGAGGTCCTATTTGTAGATTCTGCCTGTGCATTCAGCATTACTCCCAAGTGAATGTTAACTCCATCTGTTAATGAATATAAAAGTGATTAAATGGCGCAATACATATGGATGGGTTCATACCTTTGACAGACATACTCTATGAGACAGACATACCCTTCGTGCACAAATGAGGTTTCAGTGCTTGATACTGTTGTCATGGGTCTTGTCATTAATGATAAGACTATCAACAACAGATAGTTTGGCAACTAAAATGTTTCCGGTGATTTGCTTGGATAGCTGACTCCATATTATAGACAGGGCCTTTTTACAGAAACTCTGAAAAATCACAAAGATAGGCTCGATTAAATTTGTTTGTGCAAATCTCTCTCTCTCTCTCTCTCTCTCTCTCTCTCTTTTCTCTCTCTTTCTCTCTCTCATATATGTGTTTATATATGTGTGTGTGTGTGTGTGTGTGTGTGTGTGTGTGTGTGTATATATGTGTGTATATATATATATATATATACACACACAAACACACACACCTCATCCCACGATGAAAAAATGTTCCCGTAAACAGTGTATTTTGTGATACCACGAAATAAAAGATGGAGCATAATATGAAAGGTTAGACATTATTTTGTCTTCTGATATATATTTTCATATCGCACAGCCCTAGTCAACAGTCGATGTTGACTAATTGCTGATGACATCATTCATAAAAACCACCGGAGAAGAGAATGCTTTGCACCAAGCAACAGAAATTTATGCATACACAAACAAGTAGAAACTACTGGTTGCATCACAGCAGCAATAATTTATGCAACAACAACACTTGTATGTTGCAACATCCATTTAAATGCAAAACAGGAAAGACTGAAATGTCGGTATAACACCGGGGGAAGAATAAAAAAACTCATGCAAGGTCCAGCCTGTAAGCTTGCTGATCCCCCTCATAAGCTGCCTTCACACTGAAGTTTAGGAGCCTGGTTCTTGGGCTTCTCTCTCCTAGAAGTTTTGTATCTCTTGGCCACCTTCCTGTGTTGCTTTCCCGCCGCACAAGAACTGTGACCGTTATGCTAAATAAGCATGTAATTTCATAAAAAATTACACTGCCACCATAAGTGCGGGGCGGTATACCGGTTCATACTGAAAACCATTTTTTATTATTGTTATGATATGAATTTTTCTTATACCGCAATACTGGTTTAAATAGCCTAAACAACAAGCATATGCTGCGGTTAAAGGCACTTCGCAAGCTGCTTTAGTACAAAAAAACAAAAAAAAGCAAAAGTGCTGTTTGGAAGCATTTTGCAGAGGAGCATGAAAAGGCTAAGGATGTCGATATGCCTCGATGCAAACAGTGCTACAAAGTTGTGGTGTTGAAGTCAAGTAGCACGTCAAACCTGGTGAAGCATCTTAAAGACTGCCATCCCGTTTTTTTATGAGAAATTTTGCAAGGTCAGTGAACTTGTCTGACGCACACCTTAACATTAGCCTTTTATTTTATTTATCCTTTATTTTACCAGGGAGGTTCCATTGAGATACAGTATCTCTTCTTCCAGGAAGAAGATGGCAACAAATAAGAAAAAACAAGACAAAAGTTTCATATACATACATACTGAGATGATTAAAATAAACACAAACTAAAACACATACAGATACTCAAACACTCCAAAAATACCTGGAATAAAATAAATTTATATGAAACAATAACACTGTTCTTTAAGCTCAGCGTTTAAGAGATTTTTAAACACATTCAGGGAAGGCAAGGAGTCTAAATTCAATATATTTTGTAATATATTCCAATCATGTGGTGCATAAGAACAAATGGCGGATTTCCTCGGTTCTGTGTGTGTGGTGAGAGGCTGAAGAAGTTTAACTGATGAACGGGTACTGTGTGTATTAGTGCGGAATGTCAGTAAACTACATATGTACTGAGGTAATTTGCCCTTTGCAAAAAATCTGTCAATACATTTTCCTTCTAAGAAAAGGAAATCTATAAGCAGCTAGCCAACAAACACGTTAGCCGTCTTTTATCATTAAGGTAGCAGATAGGCGCAATGGCTAATAATAAAATAATATAGTTAATGTGGGAACAATACAAAAACATATAACAAAAATGTGGTATGTAAAATGTGGTAAACTCCCAGTCATACGTAAAAATAAATAAGTAAAAATACTGTTGTATTACATGAAACCGATATAACTTTGATAAATACCGTGATATAATTTTTTTTTGTCATACCGCCCAGCTCTATGCCACCCCGAAACAATAGAGGATAAACAAGTTGTTTTATTAATTGCTTGTTAAGTTACTGTAGGGTCAATCATAATAAAGATAGGACACAGCCTCTATTTATCTGTGCCAGAGTATAAGCTGGGTTTATCCTGTAGTCGGATACAAAAAGCAACGTCTTTCAAAATGTCAAATATAGCTCCTCCTTAACCATTGGCTTTATTGTAACGATTTAAATTGTTGCCTGAACTAAACGATATGTAAGCTAATAACATAAAAAATGCAATTTTGCACTTCTGGTAATTGTTTTCTGTGCTTCTTTTTAAGGTATTGCAGCAGTGCAATAATGAAGAGCTTGTGGAGATGGTGCTTCCTCGCTTGGCTAAAGTGATGACAGTATGGGAGTTCTTGCTTATGAAGGTAACGCATTGAATTCAACTTTTACTTCATATATTTCACTGTGTGGCCATGTCCATTCTTTTTTCTTTTTTGCTATAAGTCTAAGATTGAAGCAGTTATATGTCATAATACTACATTTTACTTAAAGAAGTTTTTTCAGGATTTGTACTTTACTTTCACAATTAGTTTGCCACATTTCTGAGGCAAATTATGACTTTTTACTCTGATACATTCTGCAAGAGACCATCATTACTCACTCAGTTAAAAAACAATTTGCACACATGAGGATAAAATTTTCCCGGGTACTTGTAACCATGCTTTGAAAATTATACTATATGTATTTCTGTGCATGTATTAAACTGTACTAGCAGTTGGAATAACTCATGGCTATGCCTCTGTGGATGTTAACCAGCCTTTGATAATATAATGTGATATTATGCAGTCTTAGTGACCGGCAGAAGGCAAGATGTGTCACATTACGCACAATGCAACACATGAACCTGTTACATAAACAAACATAATTGATCACTGGTACTGATTTTATTGACTTATGTTGAATTGAGTTTATTTTACCAAGAAAAATGGGAATAAAGAAGAAGTTGTCGGGGAGTGATGGCAATAAAGGTAGCTGCATACTCCAAACATCCAGACACAACTAAATTGAAGACACCAGCAAGAACAATGTGTTGCATACATAATGACACCATCTGTTCTATGCCACACCACAACCCTCGAAGGCACAGAATCTTTGATGCGGGAGACCCACATACAGTGTCATAGGGGGCAGCATGGGGCTAAGGCGCAGTGTGTGGCTAAGTGGGCTAAGTCTCTGTTCCTGTGATCAGAAGGTTGCTGGTTCAAACCCACCCTCGGCACGTCTGCAGGTCTTTGAGTAAGGCAGGCGGCTGGCCTTCACTGCCAGCTGGCTCTCACCTACAGAGAGCAAGTTGGGGAAGGTGTAAAGAGAATTTCCCTACAGGGATCAATGAAGTATCTATTATTATTATTATTATTATTATTATTATTATTATTATTATTAATTAAATAAATGTATTGTGACAAGTGCATGAGTCATTTTAATAAAGGAGATGATAGCTTTTTTTAATTTAAGTTGATCTCTTTATTAACAGCCACTACTAGTGTAATACTAGCAGCAGCACAGACAAGGAAACCAATAATTTATACGACACTCAGGGTTACACACTAGCTAAACCCAGACGTTTGAAAGTTACAACATTTACTATTTACAACATAAATGCATGAAAACATATATAATTTACACTATTTAAGATATGTGGGGTATGGTAAAAAGCATGCCAGGAACTGCATGATTACTCTTGCTGACTAACCTCGTGGCATTACATTGTCACCACTGTCATGGACAGTGGGCAAGATTCAATTCAGTTCAATTGAATTAATTTTTATATAGCACCTTTCACAACAGAGTTGTCCCAAAGCATTTTACATGGATGTATGATACATAAAACATCATTAAAGTGAGATGCAGAACGGGGAAAATGGAAGGAAAGAAATTAAATAAAGAAAGCCAGAACACAACGGAGAAGAGGAACTAAAAACTCCCAAGTATGGAGAAAAAAAAAACCTCTGGGGGTCCAAGGTCAACTGGGTGCCCGACCCCCCCTGGGCATACTAACATTACTGAAAACAGAAAAGAGTGGACATGTTTGCAAAAGGTAGGTATAAGTTGTGATTAAACGAGATCAGATCAAATGAAAAAATTTGCCTTGGGGGCCCTACACAAGCAGTGCATTGAACCGGACATGAACATGGTTCAACCATTTAAAATTTTAAAGAATCTAAAGAAATTCTAAAGAATCGGGGAAAAAGAAAATGCAATACCAAATCGGGATATTCACAGAATCGCAATATATATGTAATTGGAACCCAGGTATCGTGATAGTACCGCATCGGGAGGTCACTGGTGATTCCCATCTCTACTGACTAAACCAATAATCGCCAGTTAGTCACTGACAGATAGTCATCAGTACTGGCTTACTAGTCTGCTGTCGATTACCGATAATGTTATCATATTGCACAGGCCTAGTTCTAGCCTGACATCACACTGGCACTGCAGTGGCTACCAACTGTGACCAAGTTACCTGCAAGCAGCCTATTTTGTGAATAAAAAGAAAATAGCTACTTATCCTCATGTCTTAGTTTTCCTTATTGTGATGCACAGTAACTTACAGTTCAATATTTAAGGTACTTGAGTGAATTTAGAAGGATATGCTACTTTTATAAGATCATTAAATTTTAACGTGTAGTGGTCTTTACTTTTGGATAATTGAGTATTTTTAAAACCACGTACTTTTTACTTTTAATTGAGTACTCTTTTACTGGATGACTTTTACTTGAGTAAGATTTTGGTGTGGCATCTGTAGTATTACAGATGTCCCCCACTTCATGAAAGTAGAGTGTTCTTATGAAACCTTTGTGAAGAAGCAATTACCATTAATTTATATAGGAAACATTTCTGAATGTTCCCAGACCGAAAAAATTACCTACCAAATGACACACAAAACCTAAAATAACACTAACACATAGTGATAGCAGGAAAGATAGGATAAATACACGGCCTTTATAAAGTAAAAAAATATGCATATACAGTGTACTTTCACTTACCAGAATCAATACAGTCATGTGCTGCTTAATGACAGGGATACAATTTGAGAATTGTGTCGTTAAGCAATTTCACCATTTTGAGAACATTGTAGAGTGTACTTGCACAAACTTAGATGCTATAGCCTACTACACACCTAGGTTATAGGTGATATAGCCTAAATAATGATTAAGAAGTACAATCAGTAAATACATGAACCCATAACATAGTTATCATTATCTAGTATTTTGTACGATACATAATTATGTGTGCTGTACTTTTACACTGGCAGCGCAGTAAGTCTGTTCACGCTAGCATTACCACAAACGTGCAAATAAAGCATTGCATTACTGCTATGACATCACTAGGTGGTAGGAATTTTTCAGCTTAGATATATTCTTATGGGACTACCATCGTATATGTGGTCCATCATTGACTGAAACATTATTATGTGACACGTGACTATATATCTGTAATTGGCTCGCTAATAAACAAATGCTAAATGCTATTTTTGTTTTTGTCCTTTTTTCTAAAAGTGAAAATCCTCTTCAAATATCTTTCAGTTAGAAAAAAACAGGTGCTAATGTAGGTCTTTTGTAAAAGCCAGGGATACCTGTATTTAAATTGGATACTTTTTCCACCACTGTTAAATATGAATCAATACAGTCATTGATTGTATGTTCTCAGATTATATAAGTAATATATAATTTGTTCTTTGAATAGGATCATACCATAGATGTTATTGAAAAATGAATTATATGATGTTGGAAATTGATATTACACAGATTCAGTAACCAAGAAGTAGACCAGAGCCAGGGAACACCTAACACTAATATGCTACTTTTACAAAAAAAACTAGAAACTAAGCAGCCTGGGTGCTTTTTTAATATTTTCTTTCTGGAGGATTCCCCATTGAATACTTTTTGCTATGGATTCAAAACAACAAAGTGCTTATTTTCATGTATCACTTGCAGAAGTTTAGGTTGTCTTAAGGGTATAGAAGGAGATATTACGGTTTCTCAAACCATCAGTGGCATTTACAGTTCTTGCATCTGTAGTGCATGAACAATTATGAAATTTAAAAATTTTTCAGTGATGTTTTATATTGTTGCGTGGCCACTAATCAACTTCAGCAATAGAATAATTTTTAAGCAGTAATTATTTTATTAAAATATGGTTAAGTGGATTTAACAGTACGTGACTAAGGTTAAACTGGTGTATTAATCATTAAATTATGTCCCTTTTTTTGCATTACATTCAGAATTTTTTTAAACATTAGGTTATAATGCATGATCGCATTGCTAGAAGTATATTGAAATCACAATGCATGCATCAACATTCATGCAGTGTTTCTGTAGGGGGAAAACAGTTGGGGAAATTAAGGTATTAGATGGCCTCTGATAGGACTTATATTAAACAAGAACAAGTGACTGGCTTGGATTTATAGGCATGAACTGTTTCTTTTAGTCTAGTCTCCAACCTTGACTAGGTATGACATAGCATACAGTGGTAGGTTAGGGGCATTTGGTATGTGAGGTAATGACAACCATTCAATGGATCTTTTTCAAACTTTGCACAGGCATTGTATGAGTGTGAACTTAAAACTCTTTAAATTTTGAGAGGGATTGCCCCAAAAATTGAAACCACACACTTATAACAAAAAACCCAAACTTCACTACTTCAATCTTTGCTCCACAAGTTTTGACACTTGATTGTTTATTTTATTTTATTTTTTTGGTGTCTGTGCAATACACAGGATGATTGCACAATATTTGGCAATTTCCCCTTATTGAAAAATAAAATGCGAAGGTACAATTCAGTATTGTCAAAAGTGCTTCTGTATTTTGGCAGATTGGGCTAACACCAGGTGCCCAGGTATTCAAATCCCACAAACCATGCACAAATTATCTCTTCCCTTCTATTCTGTAAACCTTTTTGGATAAAAGTGTAAGTAAATATAAACAAGTTACATGCACATCATGTACATGAAGAAAAGAACTGTGTATGGCCAGACCTCTGTATATATCAGTAGTATTAAACCAAATCCCTCTAGGGCTGATATTTGTCCAGAACACCCCTCACTCATAAAAGTATTCCAGAAATGTCATCATATTTTCTGTTTCTGCTTGTTTTTTGTGTTGCTTTGTCGTCACATTTCCGTCTAACACTACTAGCAGCTTGAAATTTTTCTGTGGATCCAAGCAAGACCTGAGCAACATTTGTTACATTGCTAGTCATAACGGTTCAAATTAGTACTTGGTGCCTATTTTACACATAATTTTAATTTGTGTGTGCAAGCATATAATGTGTTTTGCATTGTTTTTAACATTTCTGAAGGTTGCAGTTTTGAAAACGATCTGCCCCCAGCTCAAACCACACTCTAAGTTCTGCATTTTAAAAAAAATTTTTTTACCTCACCTTTGCTTCCCCCGCAATACCTTCACGTGTGTTCCCCACAGTTTGAATACCTCTGAAGTATAGCCTATCATTGGTGTACCTTTTGAATAAATAAATGACACTTTGAAACATGCACAAAGGAATGCAAATAACCAGTTAATTGGTTAAATTTCTAGTTTGAACCACACGTCTTTGATACTGGATCATGTAGTATGAAACTGGAAAGCTCTAGTTTAAAGTGGCATAATATTACAGTTTTACAAAAAGCGGCTGCAAGTTGTTCTACAATGTGATCTAATGTACAGTCCTGTAGAATCTTGTATACCTGGATCATGTCCCCCCTTAGTCTCCTTTGCTGGAGGCTAAACAGATTCAGCTCAGCTAACCTCTCCTTGTAAGACATTCCACGAAGACCAGGAATCATTCTCGTAGCCCTACGTTGCACATTTTCCAAGGCAGCAATGTCCTTAAGGTATGGTGACCAAACCTGCACACAATATTCTAGGTGGGATCTTACCAAGAAATTATATAATCGTAGCATCACTTCCCTTTACTTATCTCTAGGTGTGTGGAGTTTAACCCAACATTCTATTGGCCTTTTTTATTGCTTCCCCACACTGGTGAGAGTGGGACATGGAAGCATCAACATACACACCGAGATCTTTCTCGTAATCAGTTGGATTGAATCATGGAACCCATAAAATATCTGTACTTTATATTTCTGCTCCCTGCATGGATTACCTTACATGTTAAATTTCATCTGCCAGGTATCAGCCCAGTCGCTAATTAAATCTAAATCCCATTGTAGCCTCTCTACTGCTAGATCAGTATCTGCTACACCACCTACAGGGTGGGCCATTTATATGGATACACTTTAATAAAATGGGAACGGTTGGTGATATTAACTTCCTGTTTGTAGCACATTAGTATATGTGAGGGGGAAAACTTTTCAAGATGGGTGGTGACCATGGTGGCCATTTTGAAGTTGGCCATTTTGGATCCAACTTTTGTTTTTTCAGTAGGAAGAGGGTCATGTGACACATCAAACTTATGTGGGGGTCAACATCAAAGGCCTTCTGGAAATCTAAGTAGATCACATCGTAGACCTTGGACACAAGTATTGGTTTTCACAAAGTTTGCTTCTTCAGTGTTTGTAGATCTTTTTGTCAGATGTTTCTATGGTATACTGAAGTATAATATATGCAAATTATCATAAAAACTGAGGCAGCGTACTTGGTGAAAATTAATATTTGTGTCATTCTCAAAACGTTTGGCCTCAACCGTAGGAATTCCAAGCCAACCAATCTCATGGTTCACATCCTATGCTAGGGCTTTGATTCCTTATTATTTTTATTCCAGTTTCACTGACAGTGTTATACCTATAAGGATTTTTACAGTCAGAATCCCTCTTGTAAATAAAACTACATCTAGTGTTACCCTCGAAATTAAGATTGTGCACTTCTCCTCAATGTTTATATATAATTATTAGAATTAATAATGTCAGTGGAAAGTTGACTTCTCAGAAAAAGATCATATGTTTCTACAGACATCTATTTGCTGTGCTTCAGCTGTGATCTCTACTTCTGTGCTGTGTACATTTGTTGTCTTTTAAGGGTTTTGGCATACTTAACTCTAAATGAAGAACTACTTTGTGCCATTTTGTCATCTAAGGTGGAGAAAGGTTGCCCCTCTAAGCCTCATTTTTCTGATGTGTACCGGGAGTTTGAGCAACTGCACCGTCAAGTGAAGAAGATGGCACAGGATCACTTTGGTATCCACAATGATCCCGGACCTCTGGCTGATGTGGAACTAACTGATCCTCAGGTGAGATCTATTTGTTTTATTTCCTGTGTTATTGGGCAATAATTGTATTCCCTGGCCACTGGGGAAAACACATGGTTTTAGCTCTGGTCTTCTGCTGCCTCAGACTCTTGATATGTAAAGCGATAACTCATAACCCATTTAACAGATCTTTGTACAGGCTTTGGATGAGTGAGGAACTAAACCTGATTACATTTTGACACAAACTGTCCCAAAATTGAACCAGCACTGCATAGCAATAGCAAAAAAGGGCAGTTTTGACACTTGATCCCTTTAAAACTATAAGTCAAAAAGTTCTTGATGGAACGTTTTCACACTTAACAGAGGCTTTGTATGGATGCCAAAGATGAAAATATTGGCTAGATTAGAGTGGCTACAAAGGGAGGGATGAAAGCAGACATTTGAACTTGTAATTTTTTAGAATTTAGAACTAGAACAATACTTGAACTTGTAAATGTGTTGGCTCTTATTACTGCTTCACATAAAACATTATATGGATGAAAATGTACACCTAAAAATGTACACTTGATCAGATCCAAAATCGTAACCGCAATAACAATGGGCAGCAAAATTGGAACTGCAAGACATAGCCAACCAATAATGAAAATAGAGCTTGCAGTTGCAATCGTGTGAACACAGCCATCTGCTATCTAAACTTTTCTGTGGTTCTTTTTGCAAACTCCCCAGGGACATTCTACAGGTCAGTGATTCTAAAGCTGTAGAGTGCAAGATGATTTTCAGAATTTTTTATAATATGATTCTTAATGAATGTTGATGACTAGCTTAAACATTTGTCAAATTCCGCATCCATAGCAGTCCGGTAGCCTGTTGTCAAAAATGATTGGAGGGCACTTAGCGAAACTTATTGTAGGAAAATTTGTGTAACTTAACCCTGGTCCAGTCTAGTCTATTAAATGGTGGCACCTAAAAGAACAGGCACAGATCTGCTCAAGCTAATTACATTGAAAAGTCACACAAAGTGCTTCAGGGGCGAGTGTATAAATGGCCTGAGCATGCACTCAGACCCCAGGCTTCACTGTCAACTGTGTGTCTGTGTGTGTCTGAAAAGGAGAACTCCATTTAACCATTCTGGGGTGCGTTTCCCAAAACCATAGTTGCTGATTACATTAGCAGCTTACATAGTACTATGCTTCGTTAAAAGACGCAATGTTTCCCAAAACCATAGTTCAAACGAACGTTCGCAAACACTGTCATTAAGTTGTGTAGTTCTAGTAGCTTAGTTCCAGGTAAATGCGTCAGCGATGGTGGAAAATGCAGTCTAAGAAGGGTAGTCACCGTGTAAGTAAGAAATGTAATAATCCTTAATACCCAATAAAGAATAATTTAGCTCTACGATCACATATAATGTGAAGTGGTCTGAAAATGTAGTTTGAAATGTAATTGTTGTGTGTGTGGGTCTCTGGTCATAAGTACGGTATGATTGTACATTAGGTCGAACAAGTCAGCAACTGTCTGTAGTGAGCAATAGGGAGAATTCTCAGACTGCAAAGTATTGTATTAGCACAGGGGTGGCTAATTATATCCAGAAAGGGCCGTTAGGCATGCAGCTTTTCGCTGCAACTCCATACTTAGAGTAGCACGTAGAGGACTGACCGACTGAAGAGTTCGCACACCTGGGTTTGAGCAACTGATCGAATGGTTATCCCAAAAAAACCTGCAAACACACCGGCCCTATCTGGATAAGATTGCCTACCCCTGTAGTAGCATATGCAGTTAGTGAGTATTGCTTGCTAAAGAATGTTGTGTACCCAGTGGTCATTGTGCTATGTGGTACACTTCGCCACATATCGTAAAAAAAAAGAGCAATAATAAAAAAGCATTAACAAAATAAAAAGAAAAGAATAAAATCCAAAAATAATAATAAAATAAATCATTATCCCGTATATACATGTGTGTATTTGTAGCCCTATGCAGACCATTAGGTGTTGTGCAGTTTCTTCATTACACACACAACTTCGGAAGGACAAAAGTGGCCTTAGGAAAGAGTACAGCACTTTGATGAAGTATTCCTTGTTCACTGACAGGTATCATTGCCATAATGGAAGAGTAGAATGACACTACAGCGGTCAGATACGAATCCATGCCTTTGTACTCGGGAAATGACGTTTGTGATGTTTGGATATTACACGTACCTGTCTATTCCAGTCAGCCACTAACATTCTGTAAGCAACAACGTCGGACCACAGATTTGTAAGTGTTTGTAGTGTGATTGAAACACAATGATCTGAAGTCAACGTAATTACAAATGGAACGTCTTTCACAAAATGCAGTGTCATAGCTAAAAGTTGTTCTGCTTACCGCTCCAGGAAGTGTCTCATTATTTTGCCGCTATTGCATATCTGACTTTTTCATATTATTGGTGTTATGTGGCTGACACAATAAATTGATGAGATATATATATATATATATATATATATATATATATATATATATATAAGAGTAATGTCATAAGTTTTTTTTCGAGAGCGGCTGTGACAGATACATCATTGATATTATGAAGTTTCTTAGTTTTGTTAACTCGCTGACACGAGTCAGACCAGTCATCACTGGAACCTTTGTAGTTCGAACTACGGTAGTTAAAAACTAACGTGGTTCAAACTACTGTGGTGCGACAGTTTTGGGAAACAGTCGTACTTCAGATGTTGGTTAGTTTGAACTACGATAGTTCGATACATCGTTAATGCTAACTTCCGTCGTTGTTTGGGAAATGGCTGAACTCATATTCTGGGGTGCATCAGGCCAGATAGTCATTTGTTCGCTAGTAGTTCTTGTTGTTTTGTAGGCAAGGAAAGTATACTCTAAGTGAAAGTTAAAAAATTCTTTTGTAAATACTGTTCTTGTTGATTGTAGCTAATCCCTTGTATACACTGTAAATAGCACTTTTCCACTGGCCTACAGTAACCTGCCCGTACCTGAGTCATACTATGAAGGGAGAATAGTTTTCAGCACAGTTCCAGCTCACGTTGATTTTCTACTGCAGAACTTCCCTTACTTTATGGGTCTTCAGTTTTACTTCTAGAAGCCTGTTACAAACTGTCTTTGCAGTGCACTTTCACACCAGCGCTTAATGTTTCCCATTGTTTTTGAAGGTCACTTGATGTCATCCTCCGATTCATAAGAAACTTGATTTTTTTTTTCTCGATAACAAAAGTTGATGGCCATCTGTTCCATTAGAAAGTAGCTTCCACTCTCTGCATGGCTGGTTTTGGTAATTCCCAGAGGCTTCTATACCCCCTTGTTGTTGTGTATTGCTGTCTTAGAAATTTTGAGCCTGGAAACAACGTGCCACTCAGTGTAGCCTTCTGTCAGCAGAACCACGATTAAACTAAATGCAGAATTTTATTATTATTTTTTTAAAATGTGGAGAGGTGTCTCTTTTCTAGAGCTGAATTTATGCCATTTATTCCTTCCAATAATCCCTGTACAGAACACCGGTATCTGTGCATTTCGACCATTCAGATGGTGGTGATCACACTTTCAGCCCTGCTAGTAAGCAGGACCATGTCACAGTGATTGAGGCGGGTACGACTCAGTTCTTGGTGGCAGTGTAAAAGCTCCATTAGAATGCTTTTTTTCAGTTTTTTTGTTTTGTTTTTGGGGTACCAATATATATATATATATATATATCATCCCAAATTGAAAAATAAAATGCTGTGTCCCGTTTTGAACTAATATGTGACAGCACTTCGTATTATCTGACCGCATGATCACGAGCTTCATTATTTCATAATCACATACTTTAACTCTACTGTAAGCCTTTTATGGTAACCAGCATCAGTTAAATATAAATGCGTTAGATGTTCATCGTGCACATGAAGAAAAAACATTATTTAATTATATAATATAAATGACCTTTTCAAAGATGGACATCAAGACATAAAGGAATACAAGTAACCATATAATTGGTGTGGAAAGATTCTGAAAATTGTCATATAAGTGAAATGTGCAAAAATATGAATTTTTTGTTCAGACCTACATATCACAACAAGGACTTGGAGCATTGAGGTAAAAACACATTTATTAACTCTGACATTTCCCGCTAAAAATTGTGCAGGTTGGTAAGTGTAGAATGAACGCAGATTATATGACCGGAGCAAGAAAGGGGGCTGTCCAGGAAATACAATGCTGTCGTCTCTGACAGCACTGATGTATATTTATGAATGTAACTCCTGTCCTACCTACAGTTTTTAAAGGCAAATTTTATTTTAGGTATAGCTTTCTTGCCTCCTCTAGTGTTAGAGGTTTGAATCTCACCTCTCCTTTGTGTGTGTGTGTATGTCCATACGTGTTCCTCCCACGTTGTTCGGGTTTCCTCCCACAAACACATGAGATAAGGCTCATTTTTCACATCTCTAAGTTGCCTGTAGTATATGCCTGAATGTGAGTAAATGTGTACCTACAGTGTAGACTCCTGGAGATAACGTGAAACCAACTGGGACTTTATAACTATATGAACTCTAATGAATGTCAATATAAATGCAATTTCATGCTCCCCGGTCACCCAGAGGAGGATGGGGTATCCTTCCGAGTCTAGGTTCCTCTCGAGGTTTCTACCTGCTAGAGGGAGTTTTTCCTTGCCACTGTCGCCTCAGGCTTGCTTGGTGGGGTTCTGGCTAGTTAAATGTAAAGTGCTTTTTGACAATGACTGTTGTTAAAAGCGCTGTATAAATGAAATTGAATTGAATTGAATAATCTTCGCCAGGGTTCCATGTGTGTGGATTATGCATGTTCTCCCATCATGGGGTTTCCTCCGGGTACTCCTCTTTTCCCCACAGTCCAAAAACATGCCGAGGCTAATTGGAGTTACCAAAAGTACCCGTAGGTGTGTGTGTGTGTGTTTTGATGGGTTGGTGCCCCATCCTGGGTTGTTCCCTGCCTTGCGCCCGTACCCTCTGGGATAGGCTCTAGACCCCCATGCGACCCTGAATAGGATAAGTGGCTTCAGAAAATGGATGGATGGATGATAAGCTTAATTCATGTCATGTACAGGCTAGCTGGATATATTTTAGACTTAACTGGATGGGTGGAAAATTGTTGCTTAGAATTGTTGCCAGGCCATTGCAGTAATATATACAATTCTTTTTTTCCTTTCTTAGGAATTCAAGACTTTGCCCCCAGCTAAAAGATTCAAATTGGAAAAGGCTACTATAGAAAGTAATGGTGTCTGCCTGAATGAGAACATAATTCCGGATGTTGCTGTGGCTGAGCTGTCTGGGGCACCTGAAAAAGGTTAAAAGAAATTAATAGAAGAATTTAAGTACATCAAATTAAAAATGAATCGAATTCGAAACTAAATCGTTTTACTTACTTACTAGTTTCTAAATGATAGCCTAGCTTACATATAAGGGGGGAGGTGCATGACCAATGTTTATGGACTCTCTCTCTGTACAGATACAGACTTGGCAATGAATGGATTTCTGACTCCCACATTAGAAGCAAAGGCATCCGTTATACATAATCACCTGGAGATCAAGGAGGCGAAGACTGGAGAGAGACAAACAGTCACAGAATCAAAAGAGAGCCAGCTGCAAGTCATGGACCCCCAACAGGCCCAAATGATAGAGACACAGATGGAAACTGAAACCCCCAAGTCTGAAGTGGTTTTCACTACCTTTGAGACAGACTTTACAGAAGAGGTCTTGGTTGAGGAACATCTGCCCAGTACCACAGAGACTGAGAATCTATCAAGCAAGATAAACAACTCAGGTGTAAATACAAGCCCTCCACAACTCATCTCAGTTGTAACTGACAAAGGCCAAAGTCTTGACATGGAGACCTCTGAGGTTTTGAATGAGTCTGTTGCAGATCACATGAGCCATCTTGAGCAGACACTAAGCACAGATGTCATCCCTTTGGACCACTCGTACAGGAGTAATGATCAAGAACCTCAGCAACCTATTGAGACTATAAATGGCCTGGAGCAGGACTGCAGCTTAGGAAGCAGCATATCTTTAGGAGGCACAGTGGAATTCCAACTGGCAGAAGCAAGTCAGAAGGATGATCATGAGCAAATCCTTATACATACAGAAAATGGCCTCATTATGCAACACTCGGAAGGAAACCTTGCCTCTGACCATATTGTTATTGTCACTGACTCCAGTGGTACCACCATGCATATCCGTGCCCCAGAGGATGTACCACTGGAGACGGTTCAAGCTTTGCTGGGCATTGAAAATGGCCAGACAGAAGGCATCTTAGTCCCTGAGACTCATCATTGACATCTTGCCTATATCTGTACCCACAATATTGTTCTGTGATTTTATATATCTAGCATTTTTTGTAAATTTGTACAATTTACTTTCAAAATGTTTTTTTTTCAATATCTGTATAGCATTCTGTGTGCATTTGTCTGACAAATGTAAATGAAAAGGTGTTTCAAAGAAATTTTATTTTGGGGGGAAAAAATACCTGCGCTATTTTACTACTTGATTACAAATGTTTTTCCTAACATCAGTTACATTTGTTGTACCTTAAACGCTGAAAGGAAATTGAACATTTTACACAGGTTAATATACACAATTTCTGACCACATTTCTTGGTAAATGTAAACAATATTAGAAAAGTGTTAACCACTACAAAAGCATACATTTTCTTTATTGTTGATACAAATCTTAAGAACAAACTCCTCCAACCATTCCTCAAAATACATTGTGGAAGTTCATGTCAGCATTCTGTGTCCTGTTTCCAGAAGCAAGCTCTCAAGCAAGACTTTATTAATGTCCTCTATATAGGGCTGATAGAGCCAGGATGAGAGAAATACCAAAGAGAGATTTGGGTCAGATATATGAGCAATTTCATTAACAACTATCTGCTTCAGGGCTAGTTCTTGCTTGTAAGCATCAAACAGTTTTGACGATATTTCATCTGAAAAAGAAATGAGAAATTTAAAATGTTTGCCCCGCAGTTCTTTGAACTCAATAGCATTCATACTGGGATGGGTCACATGAGTATTATTAGCATGCAGAAATCCTAAATCCCAAAAGACGAAGTATATAAAGATAGGGATGGAAGGATTTCTGTTTATTAAATTACAGTTTTAAGAAATGGACTAAATATCACAAACCCCTGAGCTTTTAGTGTATCTTCAGCATAACTATTTTCCATTCTTAGCATCAACCTTTAATGATTATTTTGGGTAACCATTTACACTATAACATTTAAATAAGATTAACCTAATGCTAGATCAGGGAAGGGGGCAGCATGGTGGTGCAGTGGTTAGCACTGTTGCCTCACACCTCTGGGACCCAGGTTCGACTCTCCGCCTGGGTCACTTGTTTGCGGAGTTTGCATATTCTCCCCATGTCGTAGTGGGGTTTCCTCCGGGTACTCCGGTTTCCCCCCACGGTCCAAAAACATGCAGAGGCTAATTGGACTTGCTAAATTGCCCGTAGGAGTGTGAGTGTGCCCTGCGATGGGCTGGCCCCCCATCCTGGGTTGTTCCCTGCCTTGTGCCCATCGCTTCCGGGATTGACTCTGGACCACCACAACCCAGTAGGATAAGCGGTTTGGAAAATGGACGGATGGCTAGATCAGGGGAAAAAAATGTATGTGGATTCTGTGCTCTATAACCTAATGACCTAAACACAACCGTACATGTGTTTTGCATATAAAGTCAGCTGTATTTAACACTGGCTTGGTAGCCCAGCCTCATGGTCCACACTGCATAGGTTTTGCTCCAGACCCCATGACCCTGACCAGGATACACAGAAGACAGATGGATGAGTTGTTTCTAGCTACAGTCTTAATTATGCCTTGTTTAAATAAGGGGAAAACTTTTAACTAGTAGTCAACCTGAATGATGAAATATATGCATTCATTGTATGACACATAACCATACATTTTCATAGCATTTTATGGCGTATGTCATTTATACAAAAAGTCGTTTGACCTAATAAGGCCTATGATCTCTTGAACTACCAGCAGACGTAATAAGCTATCTACAGCCATCGTATATGGCAACAAAAAATACTTTTGAGAAAGAGGAAAAGTTTGCCTCATTTAATTTCATACATGCTCATTTACTATTGTTGGAAATATTGTACACTTCCGTTTTGGAGTAATAAGCTTTCTTTGTTTCTGCTTCTGGAATGGTGGATCATTGTCCATTACTTGCACACGTATACACTGTGGTTTTGGTTTCTACCCAAAAAGTTCACTACAATAAATGTTAAAGGTTTCCTGCATGTTACTATTTAAATGTTGTGACCATATGACAATGAAGGAAAAAAAAAATCAATTGTACACATTGAGGCCATATAACAATATAAATTCTACTTTGATGTGGTCTTCAGTTCATATTTGTTAGTAAGACACTATTCCAATTGTGAAATTATTCCTCTCAGGTTAATCAACAACTAAAAATAATCAACCTTCAAGCAAGGGGTGACCAGTCTTATCCAGAACGGGCAACGGTGTTTTGGGTTTTCGCTGAAACTCCCTAAATATATTACTAATTAGAGGACTGATTGGCTGAAGAATCCTCACACCTGGGTTGGAACAGCTGACCTAAAGGTTATCCCAAAAACATACATATACAGTGGCCCTTTGTGCATAAGACTGACAACCCCTGCTTTAAGCCTTTCCAGAATCTTTGTAGTTTAATGATTTTTCTACCTAACAGAATTGTAAGCTTTGGCTAGACATTTTTAAAAAGTGTTTTTTTTCTGTAATAATCTCTACGGCATAAACTTTGCTATGAGTAGTGATGATTCAAGCAGCTACACACCACAACCTCACTTTTTAAATGCAGTTCAGCATCTGTCTATGCAACGGATGGATGCCATAAGGAAACAGAACAGAGGAACCTGATTCAAATATTTTTAACAGACTCATTTGTACAAATATTATGATCCAGATAGGTGAGATCTTGCAAAGATGTGCTGAGATTATCAACTTGTAAAAAGGAAACATTCTTTATGTAACCCAAAATTACCCAACAAAGCTAAATGAAACCAAGACCAGTTTTGTTTTCAAACTGTGGTCATCACTGTATCAGTTACTGCCTTGATTATGACAAAAAAAAAGTGAATAGTTGTGTCAGGTATATTTAACAACCCACTTGATGCCATATGCTTTGTCAATAATGTTTAGTAGCAAAGCAGCTGGAATCTTAAACTGGAGGGTTACAGAACAGATCATTTTCCTTATTTTAATCAAAGAATATTGTGTCAGTCATCGAAGACTTCATCTGCACTTTTCATATAATCATGGAATGTTCTATTTCATATTACTACTTAGTTAAACTGAAAAAGAATGCATTGATTGTTTTCACCTAATGTGTACTAATATAGAGGAGTTTCACTTTGGTTTTCTTTGCCATATTTGCGTAATCTGCTCTCCAGGAAATGTTAATGTTATATGACATTTGTATATGACACATTACTTTTAAGAATAATTTTTAGTCGTATTGTTAGTAATGTATTATAACTATTACTTCTATTTTGGGAATGAAGATGCAATATGGTAACATACTGGACTGGCTCTTTTGGGAATAGTTTTATGCCCAGTGATATGTACATTTCTGTTGTTAGAGCTCGAATGTTCACTGTAAAAAGTTCATGCATATTGTTTTTATTTAAACTTTTCACAACCCTGTTGTCACCATTTAATAAAGGTATCAGTGCTTTGATAAAATGCCAATGCAATAGGAGAGTGCACAGTTCTATTATCTAAATTCACAAAAAAAAATGTGTCTGACCCAACATTGTGACATTGCAAAACTACAGTGCTATAGTAAACACCCCTCCCTGCAACATATTTTTTTCATATTTACTTATGAATGCATGCCCAATCTCAGAAGATCCTCCACAGGCTTTCTGATAAAGAGAATGCTGACTTTTGGTCAAACCAGATTTACTTCAGCACTATGTCTTCATTGATGCACTGTTATATACAGTGTTTCCATATTCTGGTTCATAGTGTACTGCTGTTTTAGTGGAATGCATAGGTAGTGATGCTGCTTTAGACATATTGTACACATCAGTTATGTGCTTATTGATGTTGTGTCATTTCATGCTCTTCTTGTACACAACGACCTCTATGTCGTTTTGGAGAAAATTTGCCAAATGTAAATAAAACTGCAAACACTATGATTTTACTTGATAGCAAGGACTTGCATTCAAGAGTCATCAATGGCAACTGTATTTTATAATACTGAATATTTTGTTACAATAGCTTACCTAAAACCATATATTATCACCTATTGTCACCAAATAGTGACAATCTTTAAAATATGACTTAATTGAAATTGTCTACCGTAACAATAGGCAATTTTAGTAAGGGTCCTTGATGATCAGTATTTTTATGAAATAAAATATGGCAGATAAAACATTTTTTCATATGGCAAAGACATACAAAATGTATAAAGTTATAAAAACAACTACAGAACTACAAATGTACAAGATTTAGAGCAAATGACGGTTAAATCACTACAATTATCACAGTTCAATAAAAACAAATGACTAAAGAGCATTCAATTAAAAAAATAATAATAATCAAATCCTTTCAGAGCTGGGCTGGGATTCCAATAAAAAGCTCTAGAAATGTGAATCCAAAAGGTTATTTTCTAAGCTCCTGCATTAGCTAAAAGATGACATTAAAATATGTTGCTGTGAGCATTACATTTTTTGGTTTAGGTCTAACATATGTAAGCAATTTGTGTGTAAATGTATATGTTCAATCTACGGTATAAAACACCTTTCTTGGATACTTCTGTCTTTTTAATCATTCTGTATCAGGTGCTCACCAAAATGTGTCACAGGCCAAGTCTGGAACAGTAGTGACTGTGTTCCTGATGGTCCTTCCTGGTATGTGTGAAGGGCACAAATTCCTTTAGTACAACAGGACATCTTCTCCATTTTAGATACAAGATGAGTCTAAATTTGAGAGGGAAAGACATCTCAAATTAAATCTTGCCATGACAATTAAAATGGTTACAATTGTTTTAACTTACCATTTTCCCCAAAATGGCCAAAAGTGCAGTGCATCCATCCTCCAAGTCTGAATCAAGTTCTGCTTCATTTTCTGAATGCTCAATGTTGACTCTGTTTTCACAATCCAACTTAATATGTGACTTCTTTTCTGACCTTGTTCAAAAATGCAAAGAAAATATGATTTTTGTGGAAGTATGACACACATCTGCACCTGAATAACTTTTTTGGGTTTTACTGTTTAACCGTTTTATCTTCATGAAATGCTAAATGAAACCAGCATTGTCGTTATGGAATATGATCTGAATTTACAGTTTATTGGTGTTCTAATGAAAATGTGCTTTATTTGCCATTTTCTCAAGTATGAGTATAGGAGAATGATTTGCACATACAGAGTGATCAAAACTACAAAACAACTGATATTTTTGTATTTGGCAAACTGAGTTTGAAGTTATTCCAACATGAAGAGATCACACATTTGAAGAAAAAAAATTAAGAGACCACTCTATTTGTAAACAAATCTGCATTTTTAAATCCTGGTTAAATCATGGTTCTGCTGGCAGAAGTCTACGCTGAGCAGCAGGTTGTGTCCAGATAACGGTACACAAGTATAAGATCACGCAGGAGATACAGGGAATGACCAGAAACCAGCCAGGCAAAGGATGGAAGTGACATTCTAATGCTACAGATGACCGTTAACTTATCCAACAGTTTCTCATGAATTGGAGGATGACATCAAGTGAGCTACAGGAATGAGAGACATTAAGTGCACGTGTGAAGTACACTGCTAGGACAGTTCATAACACATTCCTAGAAGCAGGACTGAAGTCCCATAAAGCAGGGAAGAAGCTCCTCATTAATGAGAAACAGAGAAGAACCAGGCTGCAAAATATGTATTATTCACAGATGCACACCCACAAATTAATAAATGAGTGAACCAAAAAATTGTGCCGTGGTCTCATTTTTTTCTGCGGCTGTATTTCATCAGTGAAAACTATCACAAAATAAATGGTTCAAACTAGAAATTCGAAGAAGGTCTGCAATCAAAATCAGACAAGTATTTCCTAGGCTTCACAGTTTTTGGCTCTAACCTGAAATATCTTGAAATATCTTTTAACCCCAATCTATCTGGCAACATGGATAGACATTCGTCTGGTTCAGATGGGATGGAAGGCTGATGGGATGACCCTCTTAGTAAGGATGGGAATCACCAGTGACCACCTGATATGATATTATCACGATACCTAGTTGTCGATTCAATATGTATTGTGAGTTTATGAATATCTCAATTCAATACTACATTTTTACCAATTTTTGTTTTCTGTTGAACATGTAAAAAGAACAAGTGGGGGAAGGATGGAGCGGGAGATCGACAGGCGGATCGGAGCGGCGTCAGCAGTGATGCGGACGCTGCATCGGTCTGTCA
>JAODJX010000027.1:8233113-8245933 GCA_026776945.1 Isichthys henryi
CCATTGCTTCCGGGATAGGCTCCGGACCCCCCACGACCCAGTAGGATAAGCGGTTTGGAAAATGGATGGATGGATGCTATATCCTATGTAAAGGACCACAATTGTCCTTGTATGTTCTTGTCATTTTGTTTTGCTAAAACAACATATAATATATGTCTAATTTATTTTCTAATTTATTCACAAATATTTTTTATTTTGTATGTGCTTCAATATGGTTTGTGTGTGACTTTGTGAATGAATATTGTGTGTACCTGTGGTATTAAATTTTGTCCTGTGGGTGACACCGTAGTTTGCACAAGGGGGAGTTCTTTTTAAAGGTAGCCTACAGGTGTAAATGATGGGAAGCTGCTTTGTTGGGGCCTAAGTTGCATGAGTTTTATCTCCAAGTTTTGTACTTCATTTACATAACTAAAAGTACAATTTGACAGCTGTTTTAATGACAAAAGAAAGGATTATCGTATAATACATTTTGCATTCCTTGGTGAGCGCATTGAGGTATGTTTATTCAGTCATGATTTGTAACTTGTATTTATGTATGTATGAGACACATGGTTGTGTATATGAATGTTTGTGTTTTAGTATTTATTTACATGATAAGAAATTTGCATGGTGCTATAAGGTACAAGATGAAATGGATTAAAGTTGATGCTGCTATGAACTTCAAATAAAAGAAACCTTAAGCATCTGCCGAGACTCTCTTTGGGATCCAAGGGCTGCTACATCCTATATTTCAAAGGGCCCAGAAGACCGACACTGTTTCATTCCCATGCTTTTCTTTCAAAGTGATCTGTCATTGACTGCTGTGAGGAACTTAAAGCTTGCATAAATATTAAAACAAATTGGGGACACAAAAGGGAAATGACAGACAAGGTTGTCTATAGGGCTAGACACGGGTTGCAATAAATACTTAGGCAGGGGAAACATTAGTGATGTTATTCCTGAGCAACATAATACCAGTAACTGGTAGCTGAAAATGAACAGCTAGTGGTCGTTGAACCCAATTTAATTTCTTATACCAACACACCATTACCGTAAATTCTGTTGTAATGCCTCAGGACCCTCAAAAGCCAAAAATTACCCAATAATCTAAACGTTGCTCGAGGCAAGTGCTGAAACAAACATCCCGAGCCTTACCAATTAGTCTGAACTGCAACAATAAATACGAATGACATCTGAGCCAATTGAAGGTTATTGCAAATGGGGAAATAAGCATCCACTTAATTTTCCCAGAAAATAAAGACTAAAGTAATGCAATGTCAAAACTAGCACCAACACCTCTGAAGAACCAGACGGAACACAAGGAGAACACAAGAGAGGTGATTGGTGCTTGAACACCACTATGGGGGAGCAGTGCCACTAGCTGTACCTGGAATGAGGCCCAGCCCTCCCTTAGATGGAACACCCATGTTTAATGTGATACTCTTCAAGATACTCTAAAATGTATATATTAACCATTACAGAAGATGCCAGCAGGAATTTTTCAAAGGGGTGCCCAACTAGTCACCAATGATTTTCATGGGGTGACATAAACACTAATAATATTTTTTATAATAATAATAATTATTATTATTGTTATAATAATAATAGTAATTATTATCTGACTAGCTTTTGGTTCAATTCCAATGTGTTTTAAGTGGAACATTCCATGCCATTCCATTGTATTTTCTGAAAGTTGGTCCTCTTCAAGGTTTCGGGGGGTCCGGAGTCTATCGAGGAATCTACGGACGCAAGGCGGGGAATAACCTAGGATGGGGCACCAACCTATTACAGTGAAGTGGAACATTGCTAACTAGTTTTTAATTATTAATTAATTTAAAACGCAACAACAATAATATAAACTACATTTCAAATAAATGAAGTAAAGGCTTTACAAGCTTGTTAATTTAACATTGCGTTGAAAACAAACTAACTACGCCTACTTATTGTAGGTCCTACACGTTTAAGGATCCGGCGGTACACCGCAGCTTTAGATGGTTCCGCTTGTGGTATAAAATCTCTACCGCCTCTTTGGTGGTGGCCACAGGGGTGTCCCCTTGGTGGCGTCTTTTTTTGTGCCTTGAGTCTATTACCCTGTTCACAATAAGCAGCTGAAAGATGAAATAATAATAATGTGCTTTGTGTCTGTTTTTTCACAATAACTTTAAGCATACAAAAACACAAAACTCTTATAAGTTCAATTCCTACAAAAATGTTAAATATATAAAATGTAATAATAGCTAATAGTTTTACGACTACAAGTAGTACATTGCTTTGAATGAAAACAAAGGGGTGTCCAATTACTTGCTAGTATTGTAGACCTTAGCCAATGAACGCCTTCTACACACCCCTTTAAACTCTTCAGAGCGTGCGGTTTACGGGTTCCTGTGGGTTCAGCTCCTTAAAACTAATCGTCTCGTTTCTTTATCTGCCTCAAGTCTGCACGGTGACGAATTTTCTTGGTTCGCAGAAGTGGATTTAGAAGTGTTTTGAGTACAAGATGAAGATGCGGTACAACGTGGGAATATTATTATTTCAGTTTTCCTGTACTGTATACTTTGTAAATGCTGTTGACAGGAACAATATTTTCCCATTTGGGACAGTAAGCGGAGATTTAACTCTTCCAGAGGGTGACGAAGTTTCTGAAACGCTGAAACTTAAGAGACCCATGTATTTCTACGAGACGCAATTTAGCAAGTTATACGTGAGTTGCAAAGAAATGCGGCATGCTGAACCTTTTTTTTTTAAAAAAAAAAAAAAAAGAAAAAAGTAGTTTTTAGACATTTATTGTTCACATCCTGTTTGTATCATAGTCTTCACCTTTATTTGGTCTAAATTGTTAGATTAATGAATGAATATTGTTTACAATGTAAATATCTGTTGTTGTGGGAAAACAACGTGTTCGATTGAAGTCCTTAGGGATATATTTTGGAAACATTGCTCCAAAATTTTTAAGTCGCCCAGTTGAGGGTGTCACAGCTTCTATTATCTAATTTCTTTGAAACAGATGCAATACAAATAAGATACGTTAGCGAAATTTACATAATGTATAATTTGTCATTTTCTTGTATTTCAACTGAAAACTTGAATGGTACGAAAATGTTATCAATGCCAAGTTTGCATGGTTATATTGTAGTCCTTCAAAAGGAGATAAACCTCTTTTTTCATTAAATATCAGTCTACCGAACGATTACGTATAATTCAGCTCAACAACTCAGATTGGGGATGCATAAGTATAATTACAATTTCATTGATGATATTTAATCTAATAAAAGAATTCTAACAAAATACTTAAGCTTGTATTTATGTATGTAATATTAGCGTATTTAGAGGTTTATAAGGAAAATACAGTACTGTGCAGAAGTCTTAGGCAGTCATTGTTTTAAAAGGTCTTCATGTTGGTGTAAAGTTATAGGTCTTTCAAAGTGTGTCAGCTTAGCTATTTTAAAACTTCTCCTAATGTCACCACGAACAGTATTTTCAGCAACCCTCCAATTAATACAACCCAGTAAAACGTAACTTGACGGGGCACAGAAAATATGTTATACTATTACTTATGTATTAACTAATCACAAATTAATTCTTACTTAAATTAACATGAGATCAGTATCTAACATTAATGAATCACTAATGTGTTTTATCTCAATCAGTTACTATGTTTGTTATAATATTTATTTTTCTGTAACCCTTTCTGAACTACCGAAGGAACAAATCATGAATAACACAAGTTAAATACTGACTGGATCAAATATCTTATTTGTTCTTCATCAATGAATCATGATGCATCTTACATCCCAAACAGTTACTATATTTGCTATTATATCTGTTTATTCTGTAAACCTGTGTGAACTACTAAAGGAGCTAAATTGCAAAAACAAGTAATGAATAACACAAGTAAAATGTTTGTTTATCATTAATGAATCGTGATTCATTTTTTAAAAATCTTAAGTAGCAACTATATTTTTGTTCATGATTTGTTTATAATTTGTACTTCAGTAGTAACTGAGTTATTACTAAGTATTTGTGTCCTATCAAGTAAAATGTTACCCAAAGTATATTTTGACTGGACCACTATTCCCACCTTGTTTGGATAATCAAAACCTTATCATGAAATTTAATGAGTTTAATAAATGGAATGACTAGAGGTGCCCCTGAGAAAAGTGGTGTTCATCTAGCTATCCAGAAAGTTATAAAAATTTAGAAATTCCTGATTATTTTTTTGTTACTGTAAATTTGCGTATGCTCTGATGTTAAATTGTGTTTTTTTTTTTCTGAGCAAATATATGCTCGCAACAGATATTATTATTATTATTATTATATTGTACATTTTAAATACAAATGCTGCTCTACTTACGAACTTTCAGACATACCACGAAGAGGACTGTAAGTCCAAATTGTGTTCGTTGGGCTCCCATTTCCTGTCCGCAGCATTTTTTTTTCTGTGAGCCAATTCTGCCTAATATGACTTCTGGCTGCTACTCCTGCCACACAGCAATGTAGCGTGCGTACTCCCAGCATCCTAGTTCTTTGTACTTGCGTATACCCTTAAAATAATGTTGAATAACGACTTACGAACATTTCAAGTTACAAACGGCCATTCAGAACGTTTCTCATTCGTAACTAGAGGAGCATCTGTATCTATTCAAAATAGAAGATCTGCGTCTGTTACACATGTATCTTGTTTCTTTCTGCAGGTGGCTACCAATGGAATCATTTCCTGCCAGGATTTGCCCAGGGAGAAGCAGTATGTGGATCATGCTTTCCCAATGGACTTCCCCATCATTGCGCCCTTCCTAGCTGATATTGATACTAGCAATAACAGAGGGACAGTCTACTACCGGCTTGACGAGTCACCAGGTGTGCTGCAGCGCCTTTCCCAGGAGGTGAACCATGGCTTTCCAGGTGTCAGCTTCACAGCCACACATGCTGTTATTGCTACTTGGGAAGATGTTGCTGCGTATGAAGAAGTGAAACACAGTTCTGGGCCTTCAGATAGGGTGAGACCTGTGTCTCTCTTTCTGGTACTTTGGGATAAAAACATTTGAAGTGTGCCAACTCACATGAAATCAGAGCTGGTAAACATTAGTGTAATCCAGCAAAATTAAACTGAAGTAATTACTCATGTTATGGGGTTTAACATAACATGCTCATGTCATTGAAATGTATGTAATTTCCTCCTCGTCTCCTTGTAGGTGAACACATTCCAAGTAGTGCTGGCATATGATGAAGTGGACACTTTTGTGTTATTTCTATACCCTGATGATGGGCTGCATTTCTTTGGGACAAGGCCAAAGGAGACCTATAATGCTCAGTTGGAACTCCCAGCTCGGGTGGGATTCAGCAGGGGAGAAGTGCCTTTAGTAAAATTTTCCCCTATGGAGGAGCTCTACTATAGTGTTACCAGCACTGAAAAAGCTGTTAAAAATCTCTATCAGTGAGTTCCATTTCAATTGCCTGGAATGTACTTTCTTTGCTAAAAATTAGTTATAAGTATATAAATATATTTTCCAGCATGAAATTTATGAAAACTTTATTTAAAATGTTATATGTTGGGTAAATATGCTATGATCATTCATTATTGAATGTTGTGAATTAATGTCTTGCATTAATGAGTTGACACTTGTATATAACAAGTGTAGCATATACTTGACCATGTCCAGATTAAGTTTCAAATGCTTTGTAGAGTAAAACTTTTATGTTAAAACGTACTGAATATCTCTATTGCTGCCAAACTGGTAATTTATCCTTTCCATAGGACGGGCAATGCTGGAGTGCCAGGGGTGTGGCTCTTCCATGTTGGAAACCACTTTTCTTTCAACAACGTGGTTCCTGCAACACTGACTCAGGTGGTTCCTACAGTTATGCCATTGGGTCAGAACAGACGGGATGCCACTATCCCTGGCTACACCAAATACATAGATCACTTTCATGATCAAGCAAGTGAATACAATTCCAAAGGCCTGTCAGGCTCTGAGTTCCTTCCTCTAGCTATGCCTGAACTCTTGGAGTCAGATCACACTGCCATATTGCTTCATCCTTTGGCCACCAAGAATAAGGATCGTGACTTCCTGGCTGATCAACCACGCATGCAGACTTATAACGGAGATAGTCCATTGATCTTCAGGCACCGACTTTTGGATTCTTTGCCCCCCTCCCCTCCTGCCTTAGGTCCTGGGGGCTACCCCACTCCAAAACTCAGGCAACGCTCGTCTGAAGGTCGCAGTCAGGACATAACTTCAAAAACCAACCTCAAGGATCCTGGCATGGAAAACACTGCTGACTTAGAGAGAACGGATGAGGATGTGGACTTTGACACCAGGGGTGAGTGGAAACAGCTGTAAACCAAAAGCGATGCGTCTGTTGACATAGGTTGTTATTTACACATTATGAAAAATATATCAAACAAAAACTTCAAAACTATAGCATCATAACAATCATGATGAACCAAATCCATTCTAAATGTCTAGATATTTTGAGTATGGCTGCATATCTGTAGTGATAAACACTCCAATATCCATATTTATTGTTTTATCCCAGTCTGAATTTTCTGGTAACAACACATTAGGTATCACGGGGAGACTAACTTGCAGAGGCTGTTTCTGCCTTGTTGTGGTCGTACGCACACAGACAGATGATGTCTGAAATTAGTTAGCATGTTGGATGTTTCCAGCAACATATCTGAGTGCAGTATAATGTAACTGACAGACCGTCTTAGTGTTAATGTTCCTTATTGGGAAATTGAAATATTCCCAAACTCTGGGTTTAAGTGACGTCGAAGGGTCTTTGAGCTCTCCAGGATTAGCTGTTACGAACTCACTGCCGCAATTAGCATAATATTTTCCGTGTTGAACATCTATTTGTCAAATTAGGTTCTGTCCATGTCAAACATATTCATTTGTTTCATTTTGTGTATCCATGCCCATACCTACCACTGAGGGACTCCGAGGTCAAGTCCTCAGTATTTTTTTCTGCAACTCCAATGACCACGATGCATTATGGGGCACACCTAGGATGGGGTAACACTTTTGACTTTGGTATTTAAAAAATTCTGGCTATGGTCCTGTGCATTCCTAGGTGAAAACAATGTACCAAACGGTGCACAATGAATGCATGTGCTATTTCAGCCTTAATCTCTTGACTTAGATGCAACAGTATGTAATTTCCTGGTTTATATGTAATATGCTGCATCAATACTACCAATTCAATTTACGGAAACTTAAATATTGAATGGGAGATTCCCCAGTCATTGATTACGTTACCTTTAGAAGTGCTTCATAATAGAAAACTATCTTTGTATGTATTTAGACTCACAAACATAAACACAAATCTTTTTCTGTTTCCTTTATACAAGGTGTCCCACAGGCTTCAGTTTCAATATAATTCATTTGTTACCCCTTTAGCTGTCATGCTCTTATTTGCACTACTGCTCTACCCCTCCCCCCGGTAACATTTTGTATTTGTAACATAAAACAACATATGAACCCAATAGGGTGGCAGGGTGGCACTATTGCTTCACAGCAAGAAGGTCCTGGGTTCGGTCCCCGGGTCGGGTGTAGGACCTTTCTGTGTGGAGTTCGCATGCTCTTCCCGTGTTTGCGTGGGTTTCCGCCAGGGGCTCTGTTTTCCTCCCGCAGTCCAAAAGTGTGTGTGGTCGGTTAATTGGCAAATCTAAGTTGGCCCCGTGAGTGTGTGTGCCCTGCGCTCTGTTGACGACTGCCCAGGGTTGGTTCCTTTCTGCACCCGTTGTTCCCAGGATAGGCTCCTATGACCCCGGTTGGGATTAAGCCATTATGGTGATGGATGGATGAATCCAATACTGATAAAATGGAAGTTCTGATTTTTTTCATGTTCATGCGCTTGGCCTGGGAACTAAAGTGAGCTTTGTAGTGAATACACAGATGTTTTTGACTGCTTCCTGTTTATCAGAAACAAGAAAATTAGTTTTTTTTTTTTTTTAACAGCTTCACATGGTATTGCTCATTTCCACATATGTTTTGTTGTGTGAACAACTAGTGGTCAGCTGGTGGAAGGTAGCCAAGAGGTATGGCAATAGTGGGCAATCATCTGTTTTGTCATGGTGATTGATCTGACTGATTTGTGAAATGCCACAGCCAAAACATATCTAATAGGTTACATATGTATCTCTGAATTGCCCATGGCATGTGTTTTTGTTTCTCTGTGTGCCCTGTGATAGACTCCCATCCCAGCTAGGGGATTCCATACATGGAGGGATATAGCAAATATTAAAAATGGTCAGGCATTTACTTTTCCTCCTAACATGCCCCAGCAGAAAAAAAGATCAGTTTTCAATTTCCTGTATTGCCATAAAACCTTCTGTTTTTTGCAGTATTACAGCATACTTCTGAAGACATGAAGATGTGTGCCCAGTTTCAGCAAGCCTGTTCCCCAAATGGCTACTGTGCTGATTATTCCTCCGGTTCCTGTTGTCATTGTCACTCTGGCTTCTTTGGCAATGGATGGCAATGTTTGTTAGAGGGTGAGTTCCAGATGATGTTTCTAGTCCTATATTCTTAAGTACAATTTGTGAGTGTAAGACAACCTCTTATTAAGGGGTAAGCAGGTAGAGTTTGGTCCTGCATGTGTTGTATTGTGAACCTTACCAGGGAAGTGTCCAGGAGGAATCCTAAGCAGATGCCCGAGCCACCTCATCTGGCTCCACTCGATGCGGAGGAGCAGCAGCTCTACTCTGAGTCTCTCCCAAATGACCGAACTCCTCATCCTATCTTTAAGGGAGAGCCCAGCCACCCTACGGAGGAAACTCATATCGGCCGCTTGTATTCACGATATCATTCTTTCGGTCACTAACCATAGCTCATGACTATAGGTGAGGGTAGGAACGTAGATTGACTGGTAAATCAAAAGCTTTGCCTTTTGGCTCAGCTCTTTCTTCACCATGACAGACCGATGCAGCGCCCGCATCACTGCTGACGCCGCATCGATTCGCCTGTCGATCTTCCGTTCCATCCTTCCCTCACTCGTGAACAAGACCCTGAGATACTTAAACTCCTCCACGTGGGGGAGGACCCCCTCCCCGATCCGGAGAGAGCATTATACCCTTTTCTGGCTGAGGACCATGGTCTCGGATTTGGAGGTGCTGATTCTCATCTCAGCCACTTCACACTCGATTGCGAACTGTCCTAGTGAGAGCCAAAGGTCACGGACCGATGAAGCCAACAGAACCACATCATCTACAAAACCTAAGAGACCTAATCCTGAGGTTACGAAACCAGACACCCTCCACGCCCTGGCTGCGTCTAGAAGTACTGTCCATAAAATCTATGAACAGAATCTGTGACAAAGGGCAGAGAGTATAGAGCCGGTCCACTGTTCCACGGCCAGGGCGAAAACCACACTGCTCCTCCTGAATCTGAGGTTTGACAATCCGACGGACCCTCTTCTCCAGAACCCCCGAATAGACCTTACCAGGGAGGGAGGCTGTGGAGTGTGATCCCCCTATAGTTGGAGCATACCCTCTGGTTCCACTTCTTAAAGTGGGGGACCACCACCCCGGTCTGCCAGTCCAGAGGCTCTCCCCCCAATGTCCACACGATGCTGCAGATGCATGTCAACCAGGACAGCCCCACAGCATCCAGAGACTTAAGGAACTCCGGGCAGATCTCATCCACCCCTGGGGCTTGGCCACTGAGGAGCTTTTTAACCACCTCAACGACCTCTGCCCCAGAGATAGGGGGGTCCACCCCCAAGTCCCCAGACTCTGCTTTCTCGTTGGAAGGTGTGTCAGTGGGATTGAGGAGGTCTTCAAAGTATTCTCTCCACTGACCCAAAACGTCCCAAGTTGAGGTCAGCATTGCCCCCTCCCCACCATGAACAGTGTTGATGCTGCACCGCTTTCCCTCCCTGAGCCGCTGGATGATCCAGAATCTCCTCAAAGCCATTCGGAAGTAGTTTTCCATGGCCTCATCAAACTCCTCCCACACCCGAGTTTTTGCCTTGGTGACTGCCGAAGTCGCATTCAACTTAGCCTGCCGGTACCTGTCAGCTACCTTTCCCAATCACGCCCCTCCAGGTCTCACTGTCATTGCCCACGTGAGCATTGAAGTCCCCCAGCAGAACAAGAGAGTCCCCGGGATAAGTGCTCTCCCATACCCCTTCCAAGGACTCCAAAAAGGTGGGTATTCTGAACTGCTTAGTGCTTAAGCACAAACAGTACCCATCACCCTACCCGAAGGCGAAGGGAGGCGACCCTCTCATCCACTGTGGTAAGCCCCAATGTACAGGTGCCCAGTCAGGGGGCAATAAGTATGCCCAACCCTGCTCGGCGCCTCTTCCCGCGAGCAACTCCAGACTGGAAGAGGGTCCAACCTTCCTCAATATTTGGTTCCAGAGCCCAGGTCATGCGTCAAGGTGAGCCCGACTATATCTAGTCAGAACTTCACATCCTCGCTCACCAGCTCAGGCTCCTTCCCCATCAGAGACATGACATTCCATGTTCCTAGAGCTAGCTTCTGCAGCTGAGGATCGGACCGCCAAGGTCCCCACCTTTGCCCAATGCCCAACTCGCACTGCACTCGACCCCGATGGCCCCTTTTACAGGTGGTGAGCCCATTGGAGAGGGGACCCACGTGCTTTCTTTGGGCTGTGCCCGACCAGGCCCCATGAGTCCAGGCCTGGCCACCAGGCGCTCGCCATCGCGCCCCACCCCCAGGCCTGGCTCCTGGGTGGGGCCCCGGGGACCCGCGTCCAGGCAAGGGAAATCGTGGATCCATTGTATTTCTCATCATAAGGGGTCTTGTGAGCCGCACTTTGTCAGGTCCTGGGTGAGGAACCAGTTTATCTTGGATGACCCTACCAGGGGCATAAAGCCCTGGGCAACTTGGCTCCTGCGATCATTGGAACACACAAACCCTTCTACCACGATAAGGTGTCAGCTCCAGGAGAGGCATCCTTAAACATTTACAACAAATTATTTTGTCTGATACCTCATCTTTAACCCTTTTTCTTACATCCAGGCAGGTTTATGTTTGGCTGAAGCTGAATGATGCCTTTAATCCAATATGTGGTGACCTGTAATTGTGTTCCTCATGCTGTATTCCCCAGGTGGGAGTACATATGTTTTGGGAGCTCCAGACATGTTGCTTATTAAGGCAATAACTTGGATCTTTTTCAGACTTCTCACAGGCATTGTATGGGTGAATTGTATTAAATTTCGCTCCAAAACTGAAGTGATGCTGCTTAGTGGTAGCAAAGAGAAGGGTGAAAGCAGATTACATTTGGCCTTGTAAATGTAATCAGCCAGAGTATTTGATGGATCATATTATTGCTTCATAAAAATATTATATGGATGAAGATTTACAACTGGTTTCATTTTCAAACAAATTGCCCCACAAAATGAAGCAAGTGTTGTATAGCTGCAAAAGGAGGAAATGGCAGCTGTTGAAGACACTTTGTCTTGTGAACACAGTTAGCTTGAGTAAGGCTCTTAACCCCCAGCTTCCTGGGCGACGCTATGGGTGGCTGCCCTTCGTGGACAACTTACTCCACAAAGAGCAAGTTGAGGGAGGTGTAAAGACAATTTCCCCATGGGGATTAATAAAGTATCGGTTATTGTTAGTATTATTGTTTAGTGAATATCTGGACATGTTCAAATTCTGAGACAAATTACACCAAAACTGAAGCAACAGCGTTTAATGACAGCAACGTGAAGGATGACAGGATTAGAGGCTTGTCCTTGTGAACAGGATCAGTGTCATAAAGTAGTTGCATGGTCTTTTCATTAAAGCACATTCGTCCATCGACTTAAGTCTGGGGATTAAGTGTGTTTAGGCTAGATATGTACTTCGGGCGGAGACACACCAAAATATGGGCAAGTTGCATGTAATGACCCATATACGCATTCTGCCACTGATTTAAGTACAGGCGCTCCTCTACTTAAAACTTTCAACTTACGAAATTTCAAACATACTAACGAAGAGGACTGAGAGTCCAAATTGTGTTCCTTGGGCTCCCGTTTCCTGTGCATAACATTTTATTTTTTTCTAAGCGCCAATTCCAGGTAGTACGACTTCTGGCTGCTACTCCCGCCGTGCAGTAGCACGGCGTGCATACTCCCAGCATCCTAGTTCTCTATACTTGCGTATACCCTTAAAATGGTGTTGAATAACGATTTACGAACATTTCAAGTTATGAATGGCCGTTCGGAACGTATCCCAGTCAGAATTAAAGGAAAGTCTGTACACTTAAGTGCAATTTTCACTACATGTTCCGGAGGGCTGTATTAAGTTTTGTGCCTTTTTGAAGCAAAGAGCCATTTTCTTTAAATGTCTGACCCAAGATTTACAAAGATCCACAATGGGTAAAGAAGGGGAATTGAGATATGATTTTTTTAAAATGTGATATATATGCATTTAACACAAAAATAAAACTTCAAGTACTTACAAAAAACTATTATAGAAAAACTATTTTGGGGGGGCATCTCAGGTTTAAATCACTCAAATGCGTAACAGCACAAAAGGTGACTAACAGTATAACACTGATTAGTTCTGTAGCAATAGTCTTCACCCTTGTCCCTCCATTCGTTTGGCTCGGTAGTCATCTGCTCTCCGCTCTCCACTTCAGTACTGTAACTTTGCTGGCCAAGCAATGCAAAATGTCCTCACCACTCCGAACTCAGCTGGCTATGATATGTAAATCTGAGAAAATATCATATTTTTTACGAAGACCTGAGAAGGTGGGGGCGGCATGGTGGTGCAGTGGTTAGCACTGTTGCCTCACTCCTCTGGGACCCAGGTTCGAGTCTCTGCCTGGGTCACATGTGTGCAGAGTTTGCATGTTCTCCCCATGTCGTCGTGGGGTTTCCTCCAGG
>JAODJX010000027.1:8253312-8280444 GCA_026776945.1 Isichthys henryi
GCTTCCGGGATAGGCTCCGGATCCCCCGCGACCCAGTAAGGATAAGTGGTTTGGAAAATGGATGGATGGATGGATAAACTGGGGGGAAAAAAAAGCTGAGACAGGATGGAAGTAAGACATAAAAACAGGTTTAGCTTGTGACTTTTTAAATGCTGTCTGATAGGCTGATGGAGGAAAACTCACCAGTAGCCTCTAACTGATTTATTTCCTTTGTCTCCATCTCTCAGGTGCAGAATTCACTTATCATGCAGAGGTTATCTTCTACCCTGGGAACCAACGCCTCACTATTATCCAAACAGCTCAGGGTTTCAGCCCTGAAAGCTACATCAGAATGGACACTCGTATTCATGGCAAAATGCCGTTCATTGTTTCTGGTGCCAAAGTTGAGATAGAGCCATACAAGGAAGTATACCAGTATTACCCCTCATGTATGATTTAGTTCTAATATTTGAAAACTACATTCAGTTATATTCCTAGTAAACCATCATATCCTTATTTAGTACATTATAGTATGTTATGTGGTGTATAGTAAAGAGGTGGTTATAGTTCATTTTGAATTTTTCACTAATGCCACATAATCTGTTTCTAGTGGTAACATCTTCTTCAGTCCATAAGTACAAAGTGGTGTCAGCAGAGATGGGCTCAGAAATCTTCTCCTATCAACTGTATCAGAACATAACATTTCATGAATGCCAGCATGGCCCTCAGACCAAGCCCAAGAGCCAGCAGCTGAATGTGGAACGTGTCTTTGTTACGTACATTAAAGAGGAACACATTATGAGATATGCCATCACCAGCAAAGTTGGACCAGTTACAGGTAGGTTGGCCCTGTAGTACTTCTGTTATTAATTTTTATCTATAAAACCTGTTGACAGTCAAGGTCTATAGCTGGACACCCCGGTATTTGTATGATTCCAAATATGAGGAATTATCCCAGCCTATTTGCTTCACAAGAATTTCTCCTGATCTTTAGCTTACCATTCATTATTGGAATAGTCTCTTGATGAACATGCTGAAAGGGAAAACAGAGGAATTTTGTTTTTCTCATGTGAAATAGGAGCCTTCTTGCTGCCCCTCTATATCAGAGATGAGAAGACATCATGTTATGAACTGAGTCTGACACATTCAGGACTATATGCATAGTGACTAATAAAACAACTTTTCTCCCATAGAGATCATAGAGCTAATATGTCCTAGCTTTAATTTTGTGTTTTCATTTAGCAGTCTTTGATTAGAATGTGCCATTTTTGATAGTACAACTGCTAAGAGCTCAAAGAACAGAATGAGTCATCTTTTACAGTAATTCATTCTATCTTGTTCTTATTCCAATATTCCAATGCTGTATTGGTGTTTTTTCTGCTTGTGCAGATAATTATTCCTGTCACTTTAATTGTTAGAATGTTTATGGAGAATGGAACCGGCTTGCTTGGAATATACAGTACTTGTTGTGGGTAATTTTTCTATTTGAAGTCAGATTGTGAAACTCCAAAAAAATTAGCAGCTGTGTGATTGGTGCATTTTTTACTAAAATTAACTCATCTCCAGAAAATTTGGTCTTTGGTTTTTAAGTTGTTGCTGAGATATCTTGATTTAAAGGTAGCATCACATAACTCTGCGTTGAGTCTGAGGCAGAAGCACACATTTTTACTATGTCTTTGATAGTGCGGTTGTTCATGCTCATTCAAAAAACTTGTGACCCTTTCAAATATCATCTAAAGAAGGTAACCCGTGGATTAAGAGTTGTGCCTGAGTCAGCAATACAAGATCATTCAAGTCTCAATTTAAGGTCAGGTCAGCGCATCTGCAGAATTTGCTATGTGAGACTATCAAATCTGACACCTGAAAACAAACAGATCTGTCAGTCTGACTCTTTCAATTTTGATTTAGCAGATTCTCCCAATCCTGAAGCTATGGCTGGTCCCTCAACACCTGGACATAAAGGTATATTTGCCTGTTTTGAATTAGCACACCTAAATCAGTCTTTGTCATTAATTGGTGAGTCTCCGGTAAAAAGAAAAAGAATGAGGCAAAGGCTGGAAGTGGCGAACAACGAGGCATGCAGGTGAAATAAGGGCAGACGAGGGTCTATTGGGACTAGCAAGACGCACATTCCAACAATAACAACAACATGACAATGACCGACCTCAGACAGGGCAAGACGTGGACTAATATAGAAAAGACAAGCGGAAATAACAGGCAAAAGTTGGGCACAATCGGGGAAGCACACGTGGATGATGAGGGGGCGTGGCACACCCGAGGATTAACAGAAGAATGAGGAGGAAGTTAGAAATGGCTACTGGACAACCACTGAATTCAAATAAAGATGATGGAAAGGAAATGACAAACCAGCTAAAAGAAAAGTTCAAGTCTTCAAGCTCAAAAAGTGAAAAAGTGCAAGTCCTAACTATGCTACCAAAAAGTTGGAGTGTAAGAAAAATTGAAAAAGAATTTGGTGCTTCCCTCTTCATGGCAAAGTTCTGTGTCATGACTCATTGCAAAACAGCAAAGTACATTTTTCCAACAATCCTGTGAGTCTCTCCAACCACAAACATTCTTAGTTGTGGCAGATTTCACGGAGAATTACTGTTTTGTAGTTCAGGATTCTGCTCAGTCATTTCACTAGAACAATCTGCAGGCAACAATGCATCCTTTTGTCTGCTATCATCAAAGAGAAGAAAAATTGGAGAATGTCACCTTAGACTGTAACACACATGACACTGTTGCTATTCATCTGTTTCAGAAACTGCTTATTCAGTTCCTTAATAACACGTATGCAAGTCCAAAAAAGATGATCTAATTTTCAGATGGTTGTACCGCTCAATATAAGAACTTTAACAATTTCATCAACTTGTGCCACCTTGAGGTGGATTTTGGTATACCTGCAGAATGACACTTCTTTGCAACATCACACAGCAAAGGCCCTTGTGATGGAGTTGGAGGGACAGTTAAACGCCTTGCTGCAAGAGCTAGTCTTCAATGACCCATTGATGGGCAGATCCTAACTCCATGACAGCTTTTTGAATTTGTCGAATCTAGTATCAAAAACATCCACTAGAATGTGTTGAAGAAACTATGCCCAGCAATAGAGAGTTCATGGACCATCTGCATACCTGTTTATTCCAATGCCATCCTGATAGACTTGTTATGGATAATTGAACCTGTGACAGCAACAGGGCAGACATACACAATTTCAAGCAAAGACACAATAGCTGCATCAAAGGCTCTGATGGACTATGAATTAAGAGTATAGCAATTGTTTATGTTCTTACATTCCCACCTTCCATTTAAACAGTACTGCTTGTATGTAACATGCATTATTACACCCATGTTGAAATTCTTTCCTTGCCATAATATCCTAAAAGCCTATCTAGATTGCTTCTTTTTGTTAGTTTTTCAGGTTTTTAACAAATTAAGGCCAGTTTTAATAGGTCAGCGTCTAGTAAAAAGTGCAAACTAAAGAGGAAAATAAACTCTTCTAATTCTACCATTGATTCTCTTTTTTCAGTTACTTTGGCAAAATTGATCATTGATTTTGCAATATAGGTTTTTTTTGTTAATGCATTTTTAATATTTTAATTAGTCATTACATGGTAATTATTCATATGGGGATGGCATATTATTTGTTCAATCTATAGAGCTGGACAATAGCTTTAAAACAATATGAGGGCCATTTCTGTGCGGTTTACATTAAGGTAAATATAACCAGTCAAAGTCATATTCCCCCCACCAAAAAAGTAAATAATTTGTTCGCTAATATATTCCTCAATATTGATCAAAGACATGTCCAATTTCAGTTTCATGAGTTACTCCTGTAACCAAATCACCATGCCAAGTTTCGTTAAAATCCGTGACAATGACGACTGAAAGTGTGATGATTTGATATGGAATGACTCATTTACCTCTCTCTGTTAAGTTGTCTATGGTCTGTGCTGTCTATGGTAAATGTGTCTTGAGTGCACATTGTGGATGCAGTTGTCATGCACTAGACCAGTGTGTAATGTTTTAAGGTGCCACTGCTGTGGGCAGTGGTGGCTTGATAGTTAGGGAAGCACACTTGTAATTGAAAGATTGCTGGTTCAAAACACCGCTGAGGTATCCTGAGCAAGGTACTGCCCCCAAGCACTGCTCCCTGGGAGCTGAATTAGCTGCTCCCTGCTATGTCATGATATCACATATGGGTTAAATGCAGAGGACACATTTTGTTGTTGTGCACTGTGGTGTGTCAACACTGATTACTAAATTCTAATTCTAAAAATTCTATTGAGATGCATTTCTTCGATAAGGTCTGGTGAACTCTTTCTGGATGCTGCATATGATTGAGGTGGAAGTGTAAGGTTGCCGGTTTGCTGTTCCTCTGATGTGATTGCTGTCATTTGGTACAGTGTCATATTCTCTTTGACTTGGTAGAAACTATTTTATAGTTATTATTATTTAATAATTTTATAGTTAATTATTGTATCGTTCCTTGCTTTGTGGACGTAACCTCTGGCATGGGCTCTGGATCCAACCCCCACCCACGACCCTACATTGGGCAAGCAGTTACAGAAAATGTATGGAAGGTGTTTGGGGAGTGGGGGCAGAAGAGGGACCTCGGAAAGTATAGCCTAGAGGCCTCTGAATATGTCAATCCACCACTGATCAGTGTTTCCAACTTTGGTCTGCTAGATGGAGTGAGATTTTCAATTTGAGATCAGTCTCACTTGTGTTTTCTTACCTTGTAAATCATGTGTAAGGTTTGCAAAGTATCCCAATGCTTTTGAGTAGCTAATTTTAGGTTTGTAATGGAATAGATCTGGCATAAGATTTCTTGAATGAGATGGAGATTAAGGCTGAAGACAAATATGTGAAAGTTGGCAACGCTGACTATATATATAACATTTAAAATTGTAAAAGTCATAGCTGTAACTTTTGTGGTATTGTACTTGTTTAGCACTTATTCAAACATTTGAATAAAATTCCTTGATATTCTAGTTTATGTATATAACATGTTTCAAATCAGAATGATAAAATATTCTACTTAGCTTAATTTCACCAAGTGTCTCCCCCTAGGAAAAGCCCCTGAGCCTGTCCTGTTGAACCCATGCCATGCTGGAATGCATAACTGCGATGCCAGAGCACAGTGTTTACCTGGAGAGGGGATGCATTTCCAGTGTCAGTGCAGCACAGGGTACCGAGGAGATGGACAGTATTGTACTGGTAAGAAAGCAGCGTGGGTGGATATGATCTTTGCCAAAGGCTGTGTTTTATAGATGTATAGCACACAAACATTCTTCAGATGGAGCAAATTGAACAACAAATGGAGAGATTTTTTGTGATTTGTAATCAAGCCCTATGGGTAGGTGTTTTTGGTCTTGGTGGATTTGGTCTTGCTGGACACATTTACAAAATGGTGTGGTTATGGATCTAACATTTTGTTATATTCCATTTGTATCAAAGAAGTTACAAGGTTGCAATCTAAAATAGATTTAAACTGTGATTTATTCAAAGGTCACTCTGTATTCTTATAATGTACTATCTCCATTTGTTTCTGTTTGTCTCCATCTCAAAATAAGGAAATAATTGCTTTTTAAATTGGATGGCTGCAAAATCATTAGTATTTTTATCAAAATTTAATAGAAAATCACTACTGCTGGAAAATTATCTGACGTTTTGGTAACACTTTATAATAATGTTCAGTTATACCATATATATAAGCCTTTAGTTAAACATTAACTAATCATTTACAGCACCCTCAATAAGACATTTAGAAGCTTATAGTTAATATTGAACAAATCATTTCCAAATTCTTAATAAAACATTTATAAGCCTGTAATTAAGAGATAATAATTTACAAAACCTTAATAAACATTTATCAATGATTAAAAGGACAAATGATCATAAACAAATCATTACTAAATGACTACTAAGCTTGTAATTAATGTTGAACAAAACATTTGACATTTATAAATATGTTGTTACGGGCTACATAATCATTTGCAGAACATTAGTAAACCTTTATAAATAGGGGAAATGATTATAGACAAATAATTCCCAAATGATTACTAAGCCTGTAGTTGATGATGAAAAAAATCATTTACAAATTCTTAATCATTTGTAATCATTTAGTTATAATTATGTAATAATGATTTGACACTTTCTATGAATGTTTTGTCTATAAGAATATATGAACACATTCACAACACATTATCACCATGTTTACTATGCATTATGAATGCTTTATGAAGCGGTCATCTATAATGCACTATAGTTTCCTTCAAAATGCTGTTCAAAGCATCCTTAATTATTATACTGACCATTATAATGCATTATGAAAGTATCTATAGTGAATTATACATAAGAGCTTCATTGTAACTTCTGAAGTATTATAATCAACACTATATTGCCTTATGACTGTCAATAGAAGATGCTGTAATGCTTTATTAATTCGTATACCAACCATTTATGATGTATTATGAAGGTATTTATAATGCACTATAGATAAAAGCTTTAAGTGTTGCCCATTGGACTAAAATGTAAACAATTCACCACATGTAAATGTTTGACACACAATTTATAGATGTCCCTTACCTGATACAAATGACCTGAAAACTCATACAAGTCATCTACAACTTTTTTTGCAACCCCCTAATTGAACGTGTAAACATTCCGAGTGTTATGCCAGATGTGTGATTGTTGGCAACTCTGTGTTGCAATCCCGCTAGCTAACTCCTAACAAGAGTTATATGTAACTGTGACCAGGGAAATCACACTCCTGACACAAATCAAAATTTGGATGTTTTATTCCCTGTATCTGTGTTAGATATTCAAAATGAAAAGATTTTCCGGGAAACAAAAAAGTTAAATCACACATACCATGAGGTATAAAGCAGTGGTACCAACCCTTTGTTAGCAAATGTATAAAATGAATTGCATGTTATTACTACCTGAGTAAAATTGACTCCCCATGTGTTTCAAATTTTTAACTTATCTCAATAATTTTGGCCATGTTTGTGCCAATTTGTGCCGTTAAAATTTTTGTTTGTGCTGTTATAGTTTGTTTACATGATGATTTCACCAGCGTGAAATTGGCCTCCCATTTGCATCCAGTTTTCACCAAATGATTGCAAATGTTTGTGCACCATTTGTGCTGCTTTAGTTTCTGAGATATTAATGTTTGTTTACATGGTCACGGGACACAAGTGTGATGTTAGCCCTCCCATTTGTGTCCAATTTTTACCAGAAGGTCGTAATAGATTGTGTTGCATTTGTGCTGGTTTGTGCCATTGAAATTATCATTTGTGCTGCTTCAATTTTTGAGATATAAATGATTGTTTACATGGTCACATGACCACCATCCAAATTCCTTCCCCTTGTGACATCTCGCTTAGCTCTTTGGCTGATGATGCAGTTTCAAGGTATCTTGTATGTTTCAAGTTACCCGATAGTATTTAATAATGATTTCTATGACATTTCTCATCTTAATCATTTATAAATGTTTATTAAGGTTCTGCAAATTATTATTTAAACATGCTTATAATTAAATTTTAATTATAATTAAAGATTTGTAAATGATTGGTTAATGTTTAGTTAATGTAACTAACGGCTTATAAATTAATCAACTAAACATTATTATGAAGTATTACATCTTCATTCACACAGACATTTTTATACAGTTCATATTTACAGTATGTGTGCAAGCCGTCGAATCTTGTGTGAATACCGTTAGTCACCAGCAAGTGTTTTCATTGCTCAATACAGGCAGAAGTGCCTATAAAGTAGAATTGCTTAGTGGGGGAAGGGAGTGTTCTCACTTTAGCCAGCAGAACAATAGGTCAGTGTCTTCAGCCATGTGTGTGGGAGATGCAGCTGAAAAGCAGAGGGAGTTCGGAGACCCCACTCTTCCTGCTGTCGCTCTGCTTTCCAGGAGAATATCATGCCTACTTAATGATTCACTTTTGCAGTTCCACCCATTTTAATCACATTGCTGGACATCACATTGTTTCTACTTTCATACTGATCCAAGGACATATAAATTATAAACTTTAACATCAATCAAACATTCTAGGTTTAGGAACTGAAACCAATGTTGCTATAAGGTACCTGGCATTTCATCCCTGGAGTGACATAATACGGACCAGACCCTTGGGGGGAGGCTGTGATTTGCAGAAAAGACACTCCTAAATCAGCTGGAAATATATTCTGTTTTAGAAAATGGCAGAGAAAATACAAAAATTAATAGACTATAAATAGAATAATTTTTCTTACCTGTTCTAAAAAGAATTTTTTATACAGTTTCTTTGGAACTTTCTTATCCTTCGTTTTTCAGTACCTTATTTCTAGGTTCTTTTCAGTTTGCCGACCATTGGAAAATGCAGTTTGAGTTTAGTTTCACAAAAAGCAGTTTTGTAGTATTTTAATTTCTTTATTTTAGACAAGGCTCTGCCTGTTTTTTTTTTCACGTTGAACACATGCATGCAAAGCCTTGGGGAGGGGCCGACTTTTCATTGATTTACTATATGCTTGTGCATTTCAAAGTCAACTGGAGCGCAGTTAGCCGCTGCCACTCGTGGCTCTGCCTGCTGAACCATATTTCACAGCCCTTATTTATGAGAATTTAATAGGGTGTGCACAGCAGCTGGACCGTCAGCAGCTCACCAGGAAATCTCCTGTTGTACCCAATGGCCACCTAGCCCCTGCATTCAGGTGATAACCAGTTTGTTTTTCCTCCTGAACCAGACATAGATGAATGTAAGTCCCTCCCCTGCCATCTTCATGCCTCCTGCTCAAATACTGAGGGATCCTTTGAGTGTCAGTGCTGGCCCGGATTCCAGGGGGATGGTGTCCACTGCATTCCTCTGAGAGGTAACTTTGTGACTTTCTGCAAACACACTGTAATGAAAAGGCTCACTCAAATACACTAAATATGTTAACACTTAAGAGACACAAATAAAGTAGTAGTACACTCTTACTTAATTATTAATTATTCATGCAGTTAATATATTTGTTTATGATTTGTACTTGTGCTCCATGAAGTGTTACCCTAAATACTATAATTTTTTTGTGCCATACAGATGTTAGCCGTACTAGCTCAGAGCTGTTTAATGTTTGACGGGCAAACATTATTGGTTCACATTTTATAAATTATAACTTATTGCATTTTAAAAGTTGAAACTATGAATGGTTTATCTAAAATTAATTTACATGGAAAAGCAGGAGAATTTATTAATTTTATGGTTTTTGTATCTTTGGGACAAATTATGAAAACACAAATTATAATAATAATTGGTTCGGAAAAAGAATGGATAGACACAGAGTTCGATTTTGACAAAGACAAGAGATTGATATTTGAAGTACAGTTGCCGGTGATGTGTTTCCATGTCTGGTGTTGTCTTAGTGAAACCCTGGCCCACACAGCGCCCGGAGAGCATTTGTGAACGCTGGAGAGATAGCTTGATGGAGCACTATAGAGGTCAGCCAGCCTCATCCCATTACACACCCCAGTGCGACAGCACTGGTCAGTTCAACCCTGTTCAATGTTATGGAGACAGCAGTTATTGCTGGTGCGTTGACAAGGATGGGAGAGAGGTGCCTGGGACACGCTTGCACAATGCTGTGAAACCCGCTTGTGAGTACTAACTTTTAACATTTTAGTTAGACATAACTCTTCATTTGTTGAATAGTAATTGGTTCGTAGCCCCAATGGCCTAATGAATAAGATATTGGTTTGTTAAGCCGGGATTTGTGGGTACAAGTCCCATCTGACTACTGAAAGAAATTTCCCCTAGGATCAAACAAATGTGAAATGTAAGTGGTAAATCTGCTGTGATATACAGGTATTCCAACTGAGGCTCCCCCCACCATGTACCCAGTACCTCCACCTGACATGACACTCTCTGCATCAGCAACTAGTCTACTTTATGCCCAGGGCCAGCAAATCGGAGCAGTGCCCCTTAATGGTACCAGGATGGAAACAGGAAAGGCCTCTATCCTGCTGGCACTTCACGTAATGTGTTGTTTTTATCTTCAGTACACCTTTGCCTAGATTCAGTACAGCAGAGTAACCAGAAAAGATTGTGTTTTGGATCGAATGTACGACTGCTTGGAAAGTAAACAACATGTTAACAGCATTTATGTGTACATATTGATCAATGTACTACCTTGTGTTTTTTGTGCTTGTAGGGCTCTATTGTGGTTGGAATTGATTACAACTGTAGGGACAAAAAGATTTATTGGACAGATCTCGCTGGACGGACAATCAACAGAGCCAGTCTAGAGCCAGGGGCAGAACCTGAGACTGTCGTCAGTACAGGTGGCTTTGAACGCCAGGAAATAATTCAATTTCAATTCAATTCCATTTTCACATTCAGAACTGAAATTCATTTATTATTCATTGTCACAGGAAAGAATGTTTTATGAACAAAAACAGCAATTAAGTAATGCAATTTCTGCAGGGCTTACCATTCCAGAAGGTCTGGCCGTGGATGCTTTCCGGAGTACAATGTTTTGGGTTGACAGTGGTTTAGACAAGCTTGAAACGTCTAATTTGGATGGCAGTAGAAGAAGAGTCTTGTTTGACACTGAATTGGTCAACCCACGTGCCATAATTGTGGACTCTACCAGTGGGTATGTTTTACTGAATTGTTCTCTACAGAAAAATTTAAACCTTACACCAGAAATTTAAGGAAATTAAGTGATTTCATCTTCTGAAACAAATTCTGTAACAAATATTAGACCATTTATTGATGTATTACATGCATGCCTAGTATGGGATGAGCTAGAATTTTTTTTTGTTATGTAGATAATTGTAATAAATTATAAGCATATAAATAATCATTTCCATTTAAATTTCCATGCTGAAGGTGCCCCTTAAAAATAAAAATACATATCATGTGTAGCCATTCTTTTTAAGTTAAACCGTTCACTAAATTAACTATACTTATGTGTTAGACCAAATTGAAATAATTAAAAAACCTCTCACGCACATCCACCTAAAACAAAAACTATCTCTGGGGCCAAAAGATATCAGCTCCAGCACAGCACCACAGAAAAGGTGGTCTAAGAATTTGCCACTGTATTTTTCACTGTAAGCGAAAGTGGGATGGGCTGTCATGTCCTGCATACCTGGAAATTTCAATCCATAACCAATATAGTTTAGTCTAATATTGCTGATGTTAGCAATGAAACAACTTGCCAGTTTATGCCAGCCAACCTCAGTTGTGTGGTCATTAAAATGATTCTAATTCTGATTTTAAAAAATCATTCTGATTTGAAAAATTTATCAATTTTTCAATTCAGTTCAATTCAATTTTATTTGTATAGTGCATTTTCAGAACATTACATTGTCTCAAAGAACTTTACCTTATACCTGCCCAAAGCCTTCAGTGAACAAGCCAAGACAGCAGTGGTGAGGAAACACTCCTTATAAGGAAGAAACCTTGGGAGGACCAGACTCAAAGGTGGAGCCCATCCTCCAGGTCAAATGAGCAAGATGGCAAAGTCTCAGTTCAAACTGTTCAAATTTTTATGATTTGAGTTTCAAAGCAGGCAGGTGATGGCAGGCAGGTGCTGGTGCTGCTTCTGATGGCAAGGCGAAGAGTGGTACAACAGTAGGGCATACAGGAGAGACATCACAGACAGAAGGGCGAGCAGGCTGGAAAGATGCCACAAGTAGTACAGGCATCACAGGCAGCAGGGTAGGCACAATATTTTGATATTTTGTGATCTCCAGAGAGCACACCCCGGAAGGGGTAGAGGAAATATAGATTGCAATTAGTAGGGGAGACGCATTTAGGTGAGTGCAATATGTAAGCTCCGGTAGATATGGCTATGGCAGCATATGAGGGAGGGAGAGGGAAGTGGGAATGCAGAAATGGGGAGTCCCTGAAATGTCAGCATTCCAATTCCACAAGGGGGTGTAGAGCTAGAGTGACAGCACTGGCAGTTCAGTTTATCCAAAGCGAAATACACCAATCCCCACTCAGCTCTGCACCTCACACTATAGATCTAACAGGGAGTAAGAAGTTAGCTAGAGCTAGAGTCCCTATATACTAAACTAGTGTGTTTTTAGTCTGGACTTGAATTGAGAGTGACCCTAAATCTTGCACATTCACTGGAAGACTGTTCCACAGCGATATAAGAGAATGCTCTGCAACCTGCCGTAGTTCTTTTCTAGGTACTAATAGATATCCTGCTTCTTGAGATCAAAGCAAGAAAGTTGGGTTGTAAGAGATCAGTAGATTTCTAAGGTATTCTGGTACAAGGCCATTTAGTGCTTTATAAGTTAATAGCAGTATTTTGTAGTCAATACAAGACTTAACTGGAAGCCAGTGTGTAATGACGCACGGGGCACAGACCGGGGAAACAGGAACAGGATTCAAAGAATTGTGTGAACTCAGGGTTTAATCAAGATTAAGACAGATAGGAACAAACAACGACTTCACAACGTTAATAATCGGACTCACGCAAAACACACAGACACGGACTAAAATACACCAAACTGGTTATCACAACTAGAAACAGCCGATGACATGGGGATTCCACATGAGGTAGCGAAGGGGCCGTGGCACACAGGAGGATCAGCACGAGCAGGGCATGACACAGTGAAGGGAGCATAGAACAGGGCTAATATGATCAAATTTGTATTTGTTTTGTAAGAACTCTGCTGCATATTGTACCAGCTGAAATTTATGTAACGATCCAGATGGGCAACCAGAAAGGAGGCCATTACAGTATTCCAGTCTGGTAGTTATAAAGGCATGTATTAGTTTTTCTGCATCATGACAGGAGAGCATCTTCCGAAGCTTGGCTACATTTCATAGATGGTGGAACGCAGTGCTAGTAATACTTCTTATGTGACCATCGAAACATAGATCTGAATCAACCTGGAAACCAAGATCTCTGATCATTGTGTTAAGCTGAGTAGGAAGAGCAAGAAGGTTGAGGTTGTCAAACTTCTTAGTTTACTTTTTTTCAGCCTTAGGTCCAACTAACAGTACTTCAGTTTTTTTGTGTTTATCATAAGGAATTTTTTTGCCATCCAACACTGGGTGTCTAGTAGACAGTCTTCTAAATATATAGAAGGATAATTCATTCCGCAAAAGTACTCGTAATCGTATATCTAAGTGAATTTTCCCATTAGAAATAATGGAAACTCAGATTATTCGTTCCACAACGCAAAAATATTCATATAAAAATGATTAATACAAAATATAAAGTAAAAATACATAAAACAAATTAACCGACACATTACCTTTCAAAAGATTCATGGATGGTGTGAGGGAGATGAGAGAGAGGAGAAGAGGAGGGTTATTTTGTAGGATGACTTTCACTATAATTAACGGAATCACTGCTATCTGTGGGCTCACTGGAATCTTTTTCTTTTTGTGTGACTATAACAAGGAACCTATCCAATGACAGCCGCTTTGCCTCCTTTTAGATTTTGCTGAAATCTGGACATTGAATTATCATTAAACAGAATCATTGCTCGCACTGCTACACCCTTATTCAGGTGGTGCTTTTCTACAAAATTTTAACTATACAAGTGAGGCACGTGACTAAGACCGAGCATGGGAGACGATTACCCACAATCGCGCAGCAAGAGAGAGAACCATTGGCTCAGTTGTGATTACGTGATGCTCGGCAGACAAAGCATATACTCATATTGCAAGACCTTGCTCGTTTATCAGGTTAAAATTTATTTAAAAATTTTTGTTCATCTTGCAAAACACTTGCAAGTTACTCGCAATCCAAGGTTTGACTGTGTGTATATACACACACACATATACACAGTGGTACCTCAGTTATTGAACTTGAATTGATTAAAAGTCGAACCAATCAGTTCGAAAAAAAATTACCTAGAACTCGATCTGAATCTCAGAAGTCAAACCGTGAATGCCGACCTAAGATAACTTGTGTGCGGGGAAATAAGACACGCGGCACATCTCTCAACAGAAACAAAGGGTAACGCTTCAGTCTCTACCTCACATTCACTGTGATAGCATCGTTTCTTGGTGATCATGTAATACACTACTTTATATAATTTTTGTAGCTATTGCTCACCAAAAGGTTATGCAATAGTTGCAAATGTTGCTACCTACGAACAAATTAATGATTACAGAGTAATAATAAAAATAAACAATGGACCGAATGGTCTTAGTCTAGTGTTGGTGCAGTGTTGGTGCATAGCTTGGGGTTGTCACGGTCTACCGAGCCGGGACTGGAGAAGCAGGGACAGGACTCAAGCAATCGGTAAACGCTGGGTTTAATTAAGAACAGGCAGAACAACGCAATGATGTTACAATGACCAGACTCGGGTAACAAACTGAAACGCGGACTAAATACAGAGGACTAATTACAACAACCAGTTTTGGAAGCCATTAAGAAAAAAATGCTCTTCTTTTATCCTGTTCATTTTGTGTTTAAATACAAAAAAGAAACATATTTAGGTGTAATGATTTCTAATAATGATACCAAGTGATAGCATATGTAAAGTGAACTGTGGCAGGTCTAGCACTGATCCCAGTGGGACACCATATTTGACTTTAGTGTGCTTGGAAGATTCATTTGGACTAACTATTAACATTCAATTAAATAACAGTGAAATCAAGAGCGAGCTGTCCCCTAAATGACAACCACAGATTCTAGCCAGTCCTAGAGAATATTATGGTCCACAGTATTGAATGCTGCAGTTAGATCTAGTAACACAAATGGATATACAGTCAGAAGCCATAAAAAATCATTTGTTACTTTGATTAAAGCTGTTTCTGTGCTATGGTTCGGTCTAAACCCAGACCAATATAATCCATTAGCATTATTTTTCTGTAGCAAGGAAGAAAGCTGATGAACAGCAACTTTTTCCAGGATCTGTGAAATGAAAGCAAGATTTCAGATAGGTCTATCATTTCCTAAATCACTTGGTTCAAGATTGGGTTTATACAGACCAGGTCTAATAACAGTTATTTTTAAAGGTTTTCTATCATATTAAAAAACAAGTTTAACAGGGCAGTGCTAATCAGTAGTGCAATCTCCTTAAGCAGTTTTGTAGGAATTGGGTCTACAGGGCTAGTAGAAGGTTTGCAGGAGAAAATTATGCTGAAAAGTTCTGATTGTTTAACAGGAAAGAAAGGTTCAAAGGTGTCATTATCTGTACAAATAGGACTAGCAGAAGGCTGGTAACTGTATGTAGCTACCAGCTCTGGATAGCCTGTCTAATCTTGTAAAAGTTGTTTTACCATTAAAAATGTAATAGTTGTCACGATCACCCAGGGACGGTAAGGCGAGCGTGCGGGTCGGCGAGCAGGAAGCAGGCAAACAGGCAGAATACTGGGCAAAACTCAGGGTTTAATGGGGAACGGGAAACAGAAGACGGGTAACCATGCCAAAACCACACCGAGTCCACAATGACGGACAGGGGAAACAAGTCAGACCAGGACTGAAATACAACAAGACAGAGCAAACTAATCAGACACAGCTGAAGACAATCGGGGAATCATACGTGTGTAACCAGGGGGCGTGGCACATAGGAGGATCGGACGAGCGGGGCATGACAATAGTCATCACTCTAAGAACTTGTAGGACTTGTGAGTTTAACATTGAAGAATTCTGTGTTAACCTGGACACAGATTCAAACAGGAATTTAGTATTGTTTCTGTTCTCTTCTATTAGTCTGGAGAGGTACACAGATCGCTATTGCTTGTCTGTACTTAAAGAGACTATATTTCCAAGCCGATCTGAAATCTTCTCGTTTAGTTGAGTGCCATTTGCACTCTAGGTTGCATAAAGCCTATTCAAGTTCACACGTATGATCATAGTACCAGGGGTCAGGTTTCTTATCTCTGTGCTTTATCTTCTAAAATGGAGCTATAAGATCTAGAGTGCTCCGAATGTTTACAATTACCTGCTCACGTTCATTTTCACTTGAGGCTTCAGCTGTAAGGTTGAAGGATTGTGGAAATTAGTCAAGAAACGTTGTACATTATGAGGGTATGGAACATCTGATACTGTACTTCGGAGCTGGGGCCAAAGGGAGGCTATACTCTATTTCAAACGTTAACAAGTAATCATCTGAAAGTAGAGGATTCTGAGGGATAATAGATACATCTTCCACCACGACACAGTGGCTAAGAATCAAATCCAGGGTATGGTTACAGGCATGAGTAGCCCCGACTACATTCTGACGCACACCAAGAGAGTCAAGAATAGCAGCAAACACTGTTGCTAAAGGATCATTTATTCTCCATGTGAATATTAAAATAACCAACAATCACTGCTTTGTCAGTAGTAACTAGCAGGTTTCCATGTAAACTACAATTACACTTGTGTGTGTTGTTCTGCAGAATCCTCTTTTGGACAGACTGGAATAGAGATGCTCCAAAAATCGAACAGTCAACTGTTGAGGGCCAGAACAGAAGGATTTTGGTCCAGGATGGAATTGGTTTACCCAATGCCCTAACCTTCAACTCGGTGTCCAAGCACCTTTGTTGGGCAGATGCAGGTATGAGCTTTCTTCATTTATTGATCTGTAAATAATTCAAAATGTTCATGTTCACTTTTTTCTCTTATCAAAAAATTTACCCAGAATTGCATAAAAATCCACTACAGCCTTCGAATACAGTAAAACCTACATAATTTTACAAGAAACAACTTTCTGTCAGTCCTGCAACAATGTGACTAATACGTTCCTGAAAAACCTTGTGTTGGCTAAAATTGCAAACAAAAATAAACATATGCAGTGGGAAAACAGTGATAGCAATGGCCAATAATGTAATCATATGCATACAGTGCCACCAGAAAATATTCACACCCCTTCACTTTTTCCATTGTTATGTAACAGACTTATTTTGAAATAGATTTGAGTATAGTTGTTCTTCAAAGATCTACACACAGTACCCCATAATGACAAGAACTTTTAAGAAAGATGTGCAAATTTTTTTATTGCCAAAAGCTTGTTAATCCAGTGTTTCATAAGCATGTGGGGAAGATGGTGGGTGGGGAAGATGGTGGCGCAGGAGGTAGTGCTATCGTTCGGCACCTGGAGGGTTGTAGGTTCGAGCCTTGGTTCCTCCTGACCCCATCAAAGTGTCTTTGAGCAAGACACTGAACCCCAAAATTACACCTGGAGAGCAGGTTGGTGCCTTGCATGGCAGCCTTCGCTACCAGTGTGTGAATGGATGAATGTGAGGCATGAAATGTAAAGTGCTTTGAGTACTTGTAGGAGCAGAAAAGCACTATATAAATGCAGTTCATTTACCATTTATTCACACCCATGGCTTAATATTTTGTTGAGGCACCTTTGGCTGCAATCACAGCCTCAAGTCTTCTTGGGTATGCCTCTACAAGTTTGGCACACCTGTTTTGGGGGATTTTCTCCCATTCTTCCCTGCAGATCCTCTCAAGCCCAGTCAGGTTGGATGGGCAGTGCCAGTAGACAGCCCTTTTTTAGGTTATTCCAGAGAGGTTCGATTGGATTCAAGTCTGAGTTCTGGCTGTGCCACTCTAGGACATTCACAGACTGCTCCTGAAGCCACTCCTGGCTGTGTGCTTCAGGTCATTGTCCAGTTGGAAGATGAATCGTCGCCCTAATCTGAGTTTCAGAGCACTCTTTTCTTGAAGAATCTCTCTATATTTGGCTGTTGTCATCTTATTCTCTATGCGGATTAGTCGCTCAGTTCCTGCCACAGAAAAACATGCCCACAGCATGATGCTGCCACCACCATGCTTCCCAGTAGTGATGGTGTTATCCAGGTGATGAGCAGTGCCTGTTTTTCTCTAGAAAACATGCTTTGAGTTCAGGCCAAAAAGTTATATTTTGTTTTCATCAGACCAGAAGATTTTGCTTCTTACAGTCTGAGAATGTACCTTTCGTCAAACTCCAAGCAGGCTGGCATGTGCCTTTTAGTGAGGAGTGGCTTCCATCGGGCCACTCTACCATAAAGGCCTGCTTGGTGGAGTGCGTTGTGATTGACCTCCTGGATGGTTCTCCTATCCCCACACTAAAGCTTCGCCTTAGTCACCATTGAGTTCTTGGTCACCTCTCTGACCAAGGCTCTTCTTCCCTGATTACTCAGGTTGGGCGTGTGGCCAGATCTAGAGAGGGTCCTGGTGTTTCTAAACCTCTTCTATTTCCGAATATTGGAGACCACAGTGCTTTTTGGGATAATGCTGGCGATTTTTTTTGTATCCTTCCCCAGATGTGTGCCTTGGTACAATCCGGTCTCGGAGGTCTACAGACAATTCCCTGGAACACAAATACATATGCGATTCCACGTTGTATTGGACTTGGGTACCAATATATCATGTTAGAACAGTTCTGCATTGTGATATCACGCATTATAGCTGGACTGACTGTATTTTGATGTCTCGCTAACAAATTAGTGTGGTGAGAATCTGTAGCTGATAAACTCCCATAATAATTTCCATAATTTAGTAGGATTATGGCTGGCATGATGGTTCAGTAGATGGCACTATGGATAGCAGCCTCCCAGGCTGGGGTTCAAATCTTGTTTTTGGCTGTGAGTGTGGAGGTTATGTACTCTTTGGAATTGCCTGTGATTGTGAGACTCTTTGATTCTGAGTGTGTGCCATTTTATGTCTCCTCTGCTTCCTGAGGCTCCAAGTTCTCCCTGATCCTGCACTTGTTATGAATTATCAGGAATCATATGATACCATCCAAAACATTATTAACTGATTTAAAATAAAATTCAGGCATTGTTATAGTTTTCAAAGATGAGGTAATTCCATACAAAAGCAATATTTATTTCAGTAACTGCTTCAATGTAACCTTTCAGTGAGGCTGGAACTTAGCATGACAGTATGTATAGGATATTAAGGATGTTTGACTGTCTTGGGGCACACTGCATGTCTTTTTTTGCTGGTTCTTTAAATAGACATTGCACAGTAAACATGCAACATAACAGCATTAGTGGGGCTGGCTATTGGCACAGATGCCCAATTTGATTTGATTCCAATTCAATAATAATGAAATATGAAATACATATAGTGACCATCCATATTCAGAGAGATGTTTAAAATGCTCCCATATGGATCACAATTTACAAATGCAGATTCACTGAAAACAAATTGTGAAAACCATTAAAGAAAAGACAAATGGCTTGTAAAACTAAATATTTTTATTTGAGGAACATAGGGTTACAGTTCCTTAAAAACAAAACCAACCTGTCTCTTTCAAAGCACAAAAAATTTAAAAGATTAGTTGAATATAAAAATGGTCAAGTGTAAAAGTCACATGACTTTAACTGAAAGATATGTGCCAAAACATAAATTAGGCATGCAGAAGGGAAAAGGGTTGACAGCAGCAAATCGGGGTGATGTCTGCTTAAATGGTTATACTATGTCCATTCACCGCCAGTGACTAAACAAGACAGCTAGGCCAGGGGTTGCGAACCTGATCCATGGAGTTTTTGGGATGACCTCTCAGTCAGCAAATAACAGGGAGTTCCTGGGACTGTAATTGAGAACCACTGCTTTATTATTGGCTGATTGAGAGGTCATCCGAAAAACCTGTACCTACAGCAACTCTCCATAGATCAGGTTCACCACCCCTGAGCTAGCCTATTGAACGTGAAGTGCATGTATCATTCACGTACATTTTGGTTACATCATTTTCAATCTGAACACACAATGAAACAAATTAATACATTTCTTGACATGGGTGCATGTAGTTATACTGTACTGTTTAGGGAATAATAACATGAAAGAAGTCTACAGCATTGTATGTATACATATCATTTCATTAGCGTGGATTCAGAATATTGCATGGTGCACGGCAAATTCAAGTTTTTAAAAACTTTCTGGAATATTTCTGATCCCTGGTTGGATGAATCCAGAACCCTTGGATATGGAGGGCCACTGTATTATGCATTATTATAAAGATATGGACTCAGAGGGCATGTGCATCACATGAAATGCTGATAATGTCGCATCTTCTGCAGATCTAGTATTAGTATAACCAATAGTGACAACCCGAGACTCATGCATCCAATGGTCCTCAACATCTGTGTGATATCACTTCTAGTTCTTAAAGGTTTTTCAGAATTAAATTCCCAATATGACTTCTTATTGACAGTTGCACCAAATGATTATCTAAAATATGCATCTTTGGACAATATTGTTTTATTATGATTGAAATTAATAGTTATCTATTTATTTGTTTGTTTGTTTGTATTGAAATTAAAATTAAATGGCTTCTACTTTTATCCAGATATACAAAACCCATTGGAATAATTCCAAGGCAAACAAAAAGTAAAAAATAAATAAATAAATAATTGAGTGCTTTTAACAGTGTTTGCAAAATGATACCCGTGGTCTAGTAGTTTCATCACATGGTCATTACCAATAGCTATAATTTTAGAAAATGTTGAACTGGTTTCATATAGTGAACAGATTCTGTAGGTCGGCTAAACCCAAATATTTAGGATAAGACTCGAGTTGGACAAGTCCAGATTTCTAGATGAAATCACATTTTTATATTCAGCACCAGACTGCAATCTCCTCCACTAATAATGTGATGGTCACTGAGGCTGAAACTCAGAACTGGGAATGATGTCACACATGAGTAAAACACGTTCCAGTACAACAAATAGGAAATCCATTTAGCAAAACCAGGGACCTATTTCACAAAGCAAGATTTCTTGCTTAACTGGACAACTTGTTGGTTTTTAGGTACCTCTGTTTAAATGGGCTTTATCTTTATTCACTGACATTTAGCCCGGAATACTTTAAATCTGACAAATGATCTGACCAGGCAAGAAATATAGTTCTAGACCAGTTCATTTTTAGCCATTGTTAGCAATACCAGATCATAACAAAACATTACGCACTGTTTTGCGCACAAAACTCCGTAGCAGCACGTCCACAGGTAGCAGTTGGTCAGTATTGTCTGTACAACTGATTTTATGAGCCACTAATAAAACATACGTGCTAATAAACAGTATAAAACAACAGCTTTAACTTCTGTTGATAAAGGGCGCAGCCATCTTGGATTCTGAGCTCGGGGTTGTGTCAATTCCTCCGAGTTCACGAGTCGGAAAGCATTATGCATTAGAACTGACTAGCCATATCTTACCTTGGTAATGGATAACCAACTGAGGAGTCCTTCTGTGTGATGGTCAGGTACCAAACGTCTGGAATGTATTGCACCAGATGGGACAGGAAGACGGGTGATACACAGCAATGTAAATTACCCCTTCAGCATGGTATTCTATGCCAACCATTTCTACTACACAGACTGGAGGAGGTAAGCAAACCTTACAAAGCTTACTGCAATTTCTTGCTTTTATAATGTACTATGAACACATAATGACAAAGTGAAATCATGAGATTATTATTCTATAAAGTTTAGAATCATTGGCTTGACAGGCAAACAGAACTATGGGAAATCTTGGGGAAAAAACGCAAGCTTCATTTTTGAAAATTTCACTTTTCAGATGATTGGGGAAAAGGGGAAAGTAGGACGTGAATAACATAACCAATAATGAAAGGAGCCATTTTGGTGGATATTAAACAGAACAACAAGAACTGACAGTCTGTTGCTTGGGGTCTTAGCTTACTAAGGAAAAGCAAAAATGAACATGTACCTCCATTTGTAAAAGATCATTTGGGTGAAAACTGACATGGAAGTGATAACCCAGCTCACCACTGAGGAAAAATCTATATTTGTCTCTTCATAATACGATCACAATCATTTTGATCTAAGTTACACAAGTAATATTTAAAGTACTGAAGTAATACCATCACTTTCCTATACAAATCAAAAAGAATACATTGTTTTCCTCTAGGGTATGTACAATGTATTCATATTTGGATATCTATTAAGACGATTGCATTTAAAATCATGTAAAATGTGATACATATTTGCTTCTGTAGTGTTTTAGCCTTAAGAACACATATAATGCACAAACCCACATCTGTTGTAACAGTTCGTGAGACCTTGTGTCCATTTTCCAGGTTCTTTGTTCTTCCACTATTCTTGTTTGTTCTTCCACTATTCCGTCACAGGAAGTCATTCACAATCACTTTCTTAAATACTGTACATCAGTGATCAGGAGTAATAAATTAAAATAATCATAGCATTCAAAATTCTAAGTTTCTGTATTTGCAAGAAAATTCGACAATTGACTTGGAAAAGGCAAAAAAAAGCTTGGTAACACTTCATTTAAGGCCCTGTTTTTAGTCATTTCTAAACACGTTCATAACAAATAATGGATTCATAAAAGCATTAGAAACATGGCTATAATATTTTCAAAAGGTATAACACATTATAGCCATGTTTATTATGGATTATGAATGCTTTATGAAGCTCTCGTCTATAATGAACTCTTGATACCTTTATAATGCATGATTAGGGTCAGTATAAGCCTTAAGAATGATTTGCTCTGCGTTATAAAGGTATCTATATAACTTGATAAGGCAATCGTAATACATAATAAACATGGCTATAATGTGTTATGCCTTTTTAGAAATATTTATCGGCATGTTTATCATGCTTTAGGAATTCATTATAATGCATTATAATGACTGTTTTAATTAACGTTACCAAGTTTATAAGTAGATGGCATGAACTCACAAACTACTAAAAAAGATTTATATAAGCATATCTGAAACCAATGTTAAAGAGATTTCTATAAAAATGATTTTGTGTACTGTATATGATTGTCTTTGATGATTCCTCGATGGGCTAACAGGGATGGAATTATAGCATTGAGCCAGGACAGTAGCAAGTTCACTGATGAGTTTCTCCCAGAACAGAGGTCTCACCTATATGGCATTACTGCAGCATCTGCCTTCTGCATATCAGGTAATGACAAACAACAAATGTATATGTATTTGGTAAGCTGAAAGCCTATAACAGAAGTAATACAAGCTTTCTGGTTTATATCCACATTTTTCCAGGAGACGAAGTACAAAGATAAAAGACTTATCAGTTGGGAAAGCCAAGTTTGTACTAGATAGCACTGATTAAATTCAAGCAACCATACATTTAGGCATCAGTGGTTAAAAAAACCTACCATTTATCATTAATATTGTTTTTTTCTAGGATGAGATGAACAGTAGTTTGCACATGAATGAGTCTGAAATTTGTCAAAATTTTAAGAATTATTTATAATGTTTGCATTCCACCTAGTAGGTGTGGTAGTGGAAATCATATCAGTCTTTAAAATGTATGTGGACCATGAAGAAAGATAAGAACTGTAATGAACTGTCAGTGTGAAGGTTTGGTCATGTTAGGATAAAGGATACTTCTTTCCAGCTGCATTCTATTTGTTTGATAATCTGTGGTCATTATCTGTTGTAGGGAAGGCCTGATGTTGGAAGCCCAATGGAGCTAAGCCTACAGTAGGGACCCAATAAACTCCAGGAAATCAAGTGGCTCAGAACCTCCATTTGTAAAGAAGTCAATTTCCATGAGTGTGTGGTAATTTTATACCTCATTTTTTCTACTGTAAGTGTGTGTTTGTGTGTTGGGAAGACAAAATCCATTTTTATATCTAGGTACATCAAGCAGTGCAATTTGGATCTGAATCCTGATAGTTTAAACATGACCAATATTGCACTGAATTGAGTTTAAGCAAAAAAAAAGTATATTTAGCAAAAGTGATTCCATTGCAAAAGTGCACAAAACATCAGATTTTTTAATTAAAGTAAAGCCAGGCTTTCTGCAAAACTACAATAAAGGTATCACTGTATTTCAACTACAGTAAAAGGTACAGTTTGAATTAATTTAATCATATTAGTCACATGTGCCATTCTTTTACACATATTTTAATCAAATTGTGTTGGCTCCAAGTTGGCAACAAAAATACAACCACAGAAAGCAGAAATAAGTCAAGTTTTCATGAATCAGGAGGCTGGAAAGAATTTATATGCGGAAATCACCACATAGAAGCATGGAAAGGACAGCAGAAAGGCAAATACATCATCTGCCCACTTTTCCTAAACGATGGTCAGTCTTGGGATCAGCAATGATCGACTGGACAGCTACGATAGCCTCATTGATCCGTGTCTGCAAGTCTCGCAGCTCCTCAATATGCAACAGCCGTAAAATCTTTGCAGCTTCATTCAGAGTGGCATCTGCATTTTTGAACAAGATGATACAAGGAAAAAAACACTTCAGTAAGCACTACACTCTTAATTGGTCATATGAGGAAATCCTGCACAGTAAGTCAGTTCTTAGCATCTCACACCTGCAGCATTGGCTGTTCAAATCCTGCCCCCTCTCTCATGCATTGTACAGATGTTACATTCCGTGGATTACCTCGCACAGCTCACTTTCTGACATGGAAGTCTAGGGGACCTTATAGAACTGCATGGTAGATTTATTTATTTATTTTTTTTAATTCCGCACATTGACAGTCCAATGTAATCAGTCACCAAACTTGGGATCTATCCATTCATCCTTATAGCACCACTGCCAAGCCAAATTTAGAACTTTTGATGAGTTTGTCCTAGGTTTGAGATGTTTCCCTTGAATCCTTGGGTCTTCCTGATTCGAATGCACCCATTGGTATTAAAGTCTGCCATATTGGATTTTCTGCTCTTTTGAATTTTCAAAAAAAAAAAAAAAAAACATACTTTCGCACAACATTCAAGGCTGTTAATTGTACTACCATCAAATTTGGTGCATAATCTACAGAGGGTTGGGATTAAGTTATTCAAACCATTATGTGAAGACAAATACTATGACCATGTCGTTCCAATAAATTTGATGACAAAGCCACCAAACAGGAAGTGAGGTCGTAACTCGGCAACACTGATATCAAAATCAAATTTGGAAGATGAACTTGGGGCCCAACTTTGAGGAAGTCCAAGAAAAATTGTGTCAATCCACCACTAGGTGGCACTGCAATAAGCAAAAATGCATTTTACGCTACTAACTGTTGATCGGGTTGCCTTAGAAAAACAAATTGTGTCTATTAATACCATGGGATGTTCACAGGTGAACACATGGGAATTTTCATGTCCAACTAATTGATGCGGCTGCCAGATTTTCAATAAAATCCAATTTAAGAATTTTTCACAAGTCACAAATTTTGTCCAGACTTCAGAACAAGCTGCACGAGAGGTATCAGAGGGATTGTTGATTTTCAAAACCATTGGTCCATCATTGCCAAACAAAATTGGCAATGCTTTGGTGTTTTAAGACCAAACTTAGTATCTCATCTTGGGGCCACAATCTGGGGATGTGCACCAAATTTCACATCATATGACCACTCATGGGTACCAAAATGACTAAAAATGTTTTTTTCGTAATACATTATGATGTACTAGCCTTATAAAAGTGGTTATGACTGGGGATTTTCAGGATTTCTCTACCAATCCCATCATGTCCCTGTTTTACCAGTAGATATTGCTGGCCTTCCCGTATGCTCTTGAAGCTTCCAAGTCTAGTGTCTCAATTACTCACAGCTGTCTTCCATATATGTGCCTGCCCATGCCGTTACACCATTAGTCACTGATGGCACAATGTGTTAATTCCCACTTTTGGTTCCCTAACATATTCCTATCCTCATCTAAATTCTGTTGATACCTTTTCTGATTCTCTACTAGCTTCTCTCTGATGATACTGATCAATGCTGTCCATCTAAGCTTTTTTCTACCTGTACCCAAGCTATGTCTAATGCTCTCCATGTCCACAATCCCATTAAGCACAGATCTGTCTCCTTCTCCTATTCCACTTATTGGTATTCTCCAGACCTTTGAGCTCTGAATGCAATTGCTAGAGTTCTCACTAACAATAAAATCTCTTTACATATCTCACACCCCCTGTATAAGCTTCACTGGCAATCTGTCATTTTCCATATACAGAATAAACTCTTTGTACATGGTCCAGTATATTGCTCAGCTCCTCCTTCCTTATACGATCTGAGTTCATATGTTCCTATGTTCTTGCATTTCCTCTTACTTTTTTCCATGGCATTTATGATGTGGTAATGTGCCTGGCCCCATTATTGCTGCTTTCTGCTATATTTTTCATTATTGGTACTATCACATATCACAATGTATAGATACATTCCTGATAACTCAGAACTTGAACATTTACAACCACCTACTTAAAGTACTAAAAAAAATTGCTGAATGAATTCTCTCATAAAACTGGAACAGAAGGAATTTGGGTCAAGCTTTTTTCCCCAAAGTGCTAAAAATCCAAATCGCTGAAAGCTCAGCAATGGTATACAAGCAATAAAATGTCAGTCAAGGGGGCAATCATTCTAAACATTTTCTTCCACAAATGAAAGGTCAGCCAAAGGTAAAGTATCTGACTTACCGCCTGTATCGAAACCTAGGATGTGCTTATCCAAAGAAACTGGTAAGCCCTTCAAAAAATAAGATAAGAGTTAGAAGCTGTCAATAAACAGATACCGCTTTACATTAAGCCCATGTCCTTACCTCTTTAGCAGCACTAGCCTTAGCTATTGCTTCAGATGTTAGCCGTTCTTGAATCAGAATCCGAACAGCCTACAAGAGGACATGACATCTGAGAAGAGACTCAAGTAGTCTATCTGAATGTGATTCATTTCATTTGTACATTGTGATTACTGTAGAATTCAGTAGAGGAAAATTTTTGTAAATCCTTTCAAAAATCCAATAAATCTCCATCACCTTCAGCATCACTAGATAGTCATCGTGGCGTTGAATCTGCAAGAGATTGGCAAGGGCCATCACACCAGCCTTGAAATCTGGACTGTTGCCTAGACACAAGGGAAAACCAAATGATATCAGTTTGATACAGCATTTGCAGTGCAGCTAAGCAGAAAACAATTTTAACATGTATGTCTTTTGAAATGCATAGTCTATTTCTGCAAGAAATGCGAGCAGATCTGCAAAGTGAATTAGGACCTTACTGCTCTAGGTAACTAACTCAGCCTGAGTGGTGTTTGTGTGATATCTAAATATTAAAGGGAGTTTCTGTGTTCTTACAATGAATTGAAGGTGTGGTTTGGGTGAAATAATGAAAAAACTGTGCTTTGAATGTACACAACTGCCCTGTGATGCACTGCTGTCTCAGACAGCACATAAACTGCATGACAGTTGTGTATATTATTTTATATATATATATATATATCCCCTCCTGGAGCCGAGACCTTATCGTGGTGGAGGGGTTTGCGTGTTCCAATGATCCCAGGAGCTACGTTGCCT
>JAODJX010000027.1:8415013-8425103 GCA_026776945.1 Isichthys henryi
CCACCATGTGATTGGCTGATCAGTAATTTGCGTCAACGAGCAGTTGGACAGGTGTGCCTAATAAAGTGGCCGGTGAGGGTACAATGGACATGTATAGGTGGGCATAGAAAACCTGTATAGTCAAAATATTAAGTTTCTGGAAAAATGGAGAAGATCCCTACAGAGATACACCTGTGACTGCTTACCTCTAATTGTAAAGAAACTTCATAAAACGATTGCTTGTACGGTCAGTGTGTTCCAATTTCTGACATAGCACCTCATTCAGTGCGTACTAGTAGATCGTATGGGGGCTGTATTCTGATTACTTGACAACAGGCACTAAAATCGACTAGTAGGCACCATCAGAAACTGGTAGAAGACATTACAAAGAATCGTTTGATACAGTTTAGCGCTCTAACTCAATATTGGACTAATTTTATGTCCCAAGTGAAAGTGTGGTCCCAAAAAGATTTCAAAACAAGTTGAAAAATACCAGGCTCTTTTAATGCTGCATATATGAATCACAAGGCAAGATGTAGGCTTCTGTGGCTTCTGACCGTGGCTGTGTATCTCTGTTAGTTTTGCTAGATTTATCTGCAGTGTTTGATACTGTGACCATAATATCCTCTTGGACCAGTTAGAAGGTATAGTTGGCATTACGGGGACAGCACTTTCTTGGTTCCGCTCATATTTAACTGATCGCTACCAGTATACCCATGTGAACAATGAATCATCCAAGGCCACCAAAGCTAAATATGGTGGCCCACAGGGATCAGTCCTGGGCCCACTACTGTTCACCCTATACATGTTACCTCTTGCTAACATTATTAGAAATCATGGTGTTGGGTTCCATTGTTATGCAGATGATACACAGTTGTCCATATCTATTAACTCTGATGATACATCACTACTATCTCGGTTAGAAGACGGTCTATTAGATATCCAGTGCTGGATGGCAAAAAATTTCCTTATGTTAAACACAGAAAAAACAGAAGTTCTGCTAATTGGTCCCAAAGCTGCAAGAAATAAGTTTCACCACCTCAATGTTGGTAGCCTTCCTACACAACCCAACACGGTGGTTAGAAATCTTGGCATTCTTGTTTTTTTTTTCCCCTTTGTCCTGTCCGGCAGCTTTAGCAAGCAGAATCATGGTCTGAATGCACTGCTGTGCCAAACATGTTTGCTTTATCATGAGGGGCTCTTGGCATTCTTGTTGATTCAGATCTATGTTTTGATGCTCACATAAGAAGTATTACTAGAACTGCGTTTTATCATACTGTAGCCAAGCTTCGCAAGATGCTCTCACTTCATGATGCAGAAAAATTAATACATCCCTTTGTAAGTTCCAGACTGGATTACCGTAATGCCCTCCTATCTGGTTGCATGTCTGGATCCTTGCATAAACTTCAGTTGGTACAGATTGCAACAGCCAGAGTTCTAACAAACACTAAAATATTTGATCGTATTACACCGGTCTTATCCTCCCTTCATTGACTACCAGTTAAGGCTCGGATTGACTATAAAATACTGCTATTAACCTATAAAGCACTGAATGGCCTTGCACCAGAATACCTTAGTAATCTGCTGACCACATACAACTCTCCACGCTTGCTTCGTTCTCAAGGCATGGGATATCTGCTAGTACCTAGGGTAGAAAGAGCTACAGCAGGCTGCAGAGCTTTCTCCTATAGAGCTCCTCAGCTGTGGAATGGTCTTCCACCGGATGTGCGGGTTTCAGGCTCACTCTCAATATTCAAGTCTAGACTAAAAACACACCTGTTTAGTTTAACGTATAGGGACACTAGTTCTAGCTCTAGCTAACTGCTCACTCCCAGTCAGACCTATAGTGTGAGGTGTAGAGCTGGGTGGGGATCGGTGCCATTGGCTTTGGATAAACTGGACTGTCAGTGCTGTCACTCTAGCTTCACAATCCCTTGTGGAACTGGAGTGCTGACACTCCAGGGACTCTGCATGCCTGCATTCCCACTTGCCTCTCTCTCCTACTTATGCTGTCATAGCCATATCTGCTGGAGCTTGCACACTGCACTTCATATTGCACTCACCTAGCTGTTAGCACTGCCTATAGTCTCCCCTACTTTGACTAATTGTACATTTTATTTCCCCTACTCCTCCTGGGGGGTGCTGCCTGGAGATCTCAATCGATCAAGATGTCCAGCACACCCTGCTACATATGACGTCGCCACTACCAGTGTTGTCCCTGCATCCAGCTTGCCGTTCTGCCTGTCATCTTCCATGTATGACCTGCTGCCTTACCTCTAGTTGTCCTGTGCGATTGGAAGAAGACTCGGCACTGGCTTGTCATTACGTCCCTGGTCTCCAGTTATTTCTCAAATCTCATGACTTGGACAACGTGACTTGGCACTTAACCATCTCTCCTATTTGACTATCCCTGCCGGCCCCTGGAGGATGGGTTCACCCTTTGAGTCTGGTCCCTCCCAAGGTTTCTTCCTTCTTGGGAGTTTTTCCTTGCCACTGTCGCCTTTGGATTGCTCACTGGGGGCTTTGGGTGCGGATGCTGTAAAGCGCTTTGAGACGATGTAATATTGTGATAATGCGCTATACAAAAATAAATTTGTTGTTGATGTAGAAACAGTAGTTAAAAATCAACTAATTTCTCATACTGTATAAGGCAGTTTATACTTACTAGTGATGGACTTTTCTCTCTGCTGGATACCTGTTCTCCCCTGTAAACTTTGGTCCAATACTTGATCTAAAAAAAGTAAACAAGGTTATCAGCAGTTCAGAGTTGAAACAGAACAATTTCTCTTTATCTAACATATGTATCTCTTCCACCGGATTTCCACTTTGACACCCTAACCCTAAATTACAACTAGCTAACATGCAGGTTCAACTCTTAATTAGCCATCTATAACTAATTGCAGTTCTACTAGCGAGATATCTAGCAAGCTGACTACACAGAATAATGACAAAAAATAAGTACGCTGATTATACTGTTTTACGTACTCGTTTTGTATCTAACCGTGGGAGTTTATAGGCACTGAGCTTTTATAAAAGGGAGAACTGACGGGTGAACTTGACGTTGCATATCATCTGCAGCTGAGCAGTCCCATTTGGATTTTGAGTGTATATCTAAATAACAGTTTGAGTTTAACAATTTAAGATAGTGTTATGGCACCTCATTGCGCCTGCATTTACACTTTATGGTAAACTGCGTGCTGGATTACTTCCTTCAAATAAGAAATTAGTCCCATTTGCCTGAACAAAATACAGCTTTTCATAGTCCTGAGCACTCGCTATACATTTAGTTTATGAGAAACTCTTTAAATTTGAAAAGAAATACAGAACTTTATGCATCTGTGCGACAGACGTCTCCGACATTCCCTGGTAAAATGGCCACTATGCACAAATTGTGACTTATTACGCATGTAACTTTATACAACCCATTGCCTATACATGTCTCAGTAGGTGGAGATATTATGCAGCAGAGGACACAACCTAGCTCAGCTGTCATATCTAGACTAATGAACAGGAAGCGGTTTCAAACAGAAAAATTAAAAAGCGAAAAATAAAATTCCAGGACAAGAAAGATTATTTCCAGGACATTTGGTCATTTCTATCAGTTTCCAGGTCATTTCAATGACTGGAAAATAACCCTAAATTTTCAGGTTTTCCAGGACGCGCGGGAACCCTGACAGTCTATTTCTTGACACCAACCCTCCCCATTAATCCGGGCTTGGGACCGGCCCCTAGTTGAGCTGGCTTGTTCCCTTAAGTGGCTGAATTATACTTCATTTAATGAAAATGATTGTTAAATTTCCACCCAAAAGTACAAAGTTTGAATGTAAAAATACACATTAATATATAACTAATCATATTTACCATGGGCATAAATCTTTATATAATGAGTTACATATTAAATTACTGTTAATTACTGTCATTTTACCTACTTTTCTTTGTAATTTAAGAAAGCAGTGAAAATACTGTATAAATAATATAGTAATTCTCTTGCAACAATTGAGAAATAACTGTAATTTGTCATTATTGGCATAGCATTTAAAAACAATCGGTATATTAATTTACAGATAATGTCTGTAATTTTACAGGGTTTTGTGTACAATCTTAAAAGAATTGAAAATTACTGTAAATATTTAGAGTTATTTTATTTAAAATTATGACTTTTTATAGTGTACGGTGTCAAAATATATTTAATGTTTATTCACCCCAGGGATTGGCCTCCCACTAATTGACCATGGCCATCTGATAGAAGTAGAATAGTTCTTTTAAATGTGAAAGATCAGTATACATACAGAGGAAGGTAACTGGAAGGGTGCACCTATTATTCTTCTATTTTAAGTAAAGTGTTAAAGTGCACGTCATTAAGAAGACATATCTATCTTTCATGATCAGAGCTTATTATTGTATATGAACGTGTTGTCATATGACAAATGTTTCCAGAATTTAACAATGGAGTTAAAATTGTAAATATTATTGACCGCACGAAAAAATAATTAACATTAAAAAAAAACTTCCACGTAACACTCTGAATGCACTGTCACTGACATTTAGAACTTTGAGATAATGAACTTACAAATCAGAGGTTCTGCAAGGGCTTCGAATGCAAGTTGTTTGACGCATAACACAGTAAGCTTGCACTTATGGTGAAAGGGTTCCTTTCGGACAAACATATCGGTAATAATGAAACCAAGTGTAAATACCCAGTATGATCCTCAAGATGAACCTACCACAAAGATTTAGATTCAACTCAGTTTATGTTTTTTATTGTTTTTGTTTTTAAGTAGTGCGGCAAATTACTAAGTAATAGATAGAAAGTCACCCCGGAAAATCTACAAGAAATAACAACGTGCGAGCGTCGCCATTACGCTAAATGAGGAGAAAAGAAATTCTGCGATTGGTTTAAATTTAATGACGTCAATGGCGGGAATACTTCATTACTATTGGCTTCCTTGTTGCAGCGCGGGAGTCAGAACCGATTGGAGGGCTTTGTATGTATTGTGCCAGTTTTGGTAAGATATTTTTTTTTGTTTGCATAATGCATTTATTTAATTGATTTATTGTTTAAAGTGTAATTTCATGGTACCAAGATTGTTGTGCTGGCTTTGATTTGAAGCTGTCGTGTTTCTGTTTGTTAAATGTCGTTTTTGAGTAAGAGATACTTCTCGGGATACAATTCCCTACTGAAGTAGTTGCTGGATTTGAAAAGAATAATGCGGGCTAACGTGGTGTAGTTGTAAGGCGGGATAAATATATGTAATATAACGGTAGTTAACGTATCGCTAAAGTTAAGGTTAATTATAACTGGTACACTTACTATGATGTGTGTGTTTTGTCTTGATAATATCGCTCGGGAGGAGAAGTCTGGCCCGTGTACCTATGACACGTCGCGTTAGCGGAAAGGAAAATCTCGTAATTGGGGGTCATATTCTGTGCTTTAATAGACTTTTTATAGTATGCTATGTAATCTGTATTGTCCATTGTGATGTACAGCTGAGGAACATAGCGCGTTTCAAACTTAAGGCTATCAAGGAGTTGACTAACTGGTGCAGTTTTGGCTGATCTTGCATAAATGCCTAGAAAGTTTCAGAGGTTTGTTAGCAGTTGTGGAGTTTATTGGTTTATTTAACAGTGCGGAAGATTTCTAATAAACATGAACTTTGAGAAATAAAGACGTGCTTTATTTGTAGGTTTTCGCTGTGAGGTCTCTTGAAGCCGTACTGTGATGCCTGCTGAAAGAAAGCTAATGCGTTACGGTCACTCCGAGGGTCACACGGATGTCTGCTTTGAGGACACGGGGCGGTAAGTCCATGTGCTAATTAGCCATTGCAGCTCTCATCATTGACATCAGTGGCTTACATCGTTAATGTTCTCTTTTAACGATATGTCCCCCCCCCCCCAAAAAAAATGTATTTGAATATGTAGTCATTTGCCCCATTTTGGTTGTCATCTCTCTAGGTACATTGTGACTTGTGGGAGTGATGGGGATGTTCGGATTTGGGAAGGTCTCGATGATGATGATCCGAAATCAATAAATGTGGGGGAAAGAGCTTATTCTTTAGCTTTAAAGGTGAGTTAATGCAAAATCACTAAAGCTGAAGTTTATCCAGGCTGCAGTTGTCTTACTAATTTTGTGTTTATTAATTACCAAACCAATGGTTTAATACGTGAAAACTTGAAATGAAAATATGCTAATGCTTTAATTCCTGAGAATGCGAGCCATCCATCCCCAGCATTGCTTACATCTTGATGTATACACTGGCCATTGTAATATGACACGATGGACAAAAATGCTGCATTTCTGTGTAGTTAATGGCCTGCTTTCAATACTGATGCAGCTAAATTAGCTTCGCTAGTTTTTTCCTAATGTCACTGGCACACTGAAAGCCATATTTCTTTTGTACTTTGAAAATTCATTCTTTTAAAATGTTGGCATAACATTGTGTTTACAGTTCTGATGGACTGCTAACTATGTTTTTATGAGTGGGTGGGTTCTTGGTCATGTGATTTTGGGAAAAATGGCTAAAGGCTCAGCAGTGTGAATTTTAACACTGCCTACCAAATCCAAATGAGTTATTTAGAGCCAAATATGTTTTCAGACTCTTGTGCTTGAATTTATATTGGATGCCTAATGTTTACTCAACTCTTGTGTAGGATGGAAAATTGGTCACGGCCTTATCCAACAATACTGTTCAGCTCCACACCTTTCCTGAGGGGGATCCAGATGGAATCTTAACACGCTTCACCACAAGTGCCAATCATGTGACCTTTAACAGCAATGGGTCCCAAATTGCAGCTGCATCTGGGTAGGTATCTGAACATGATGTTTTTATTCCAAGGTGAGTTTGTAATGTTCAGCTTTGGAAAATATACATTTACAATTTTTTTTAAATTTATTTTTTTTTTTTGGTAACTTTTCGTCCTCACATTTCTGCGTATTTGTATTTTAAATGGTAGAATTTAACATAGGTTGCATGTTGGAGCAGTGGTTAACTCCCTTTTTTTTTTTTTGCTTCATGTCTCTGTCATTAGGAGGTCTGGGTTTAATTGTCTGGCCCATCCTGGGTTTGCGAGAAAGATTGTCCACATTGTAAACATGATTTTTTTTTTGTCAGTTGTAGCTAGATATCTCCTCAGACCTGTATTTGGTGAGCCTGCTTCTTTTCCTGTACATATGTTTTTGTCTTCTGTCCTCCACTTTCAGTGACTTCATGATCAAAATTGTAGAGGTGTCTGACAGCAGCCGCCAGAAGACACTACGGGGCCACCAAGCTCCTGTCCTGAGTGTGGCCTTTGACCCAAAGGATGAATTTTTGGTAGGGATTATTGCCCCTACAGTTCCCCTGAAGCTTTTATTAGGAGGTGTATTTTAACCTATTCATTTCATTGTAGGCCTCTGCTAGCTGCGATGGATCAGTGGCTGTATGGAAAATAGAGGACCAGGTATTGCACTATACTGGCACAATATCATTCTATTAATATGTGAAAGTGACCGAATTGTGCTTTTATGGATGGCTAATTTTGAATTTTTAAACTTTCAGGTGCAAGTGATCTGTTGGAATGTGCTACAGAAGTCAAATGATGTCAGCAATTCCAAGTCATTGTGTAGGCTAAGCTGGCAACCAAGTTCTGGAAAGGTATTAAAATAATTTCCTCTTTGTCTTTTTTTTTTTTTTTTTTTTCTGGGGGAGAGGAGAAATAATTATTTATTGTTGCTTACAATATAAATTATGTGTATCCTTAGTCCACAATCGATTAAAGGATTACATAGGCAGATATCTGGGCAACTGATAATATTCTGTAGAACATGATTCATGAATATTTACAACTGTCACTGGCTTTGATATTACATAAAGTTAAACCATTTTTACTGGGAGTTTAGTTTCACTGGTTCTGGTTCTTCTTAGCTACTAGCCGTTCCAGTTGACAGACTGGTGCAGCTGTATGAGAGGGCTTCATGGAGTCTTGTTGGCAGCCTTTCTGATGACCTCATCACACAGGTTAGACTATTGTGCTCTTTATATATGTTATAGGAAGCTTACATTAGAGTAATAGATCCACGTAGATCAATATGGATGTTCTCGTTGTGGTGTATTGTCTCCTCCAGGCTGTGAATGTGGTGGCTTGGTCTCCTTGTGGAAAGTATCTGGCAGCAGGATCTGTGGGTGGTTTCTTAACAGTTTGGGATGTGGAAACCAAACAATGTATTGAGAGGTATTGTACCACTTATTAATTTTCCATTCCTTGCCTGATGTAGGGGATATGCATTTTTGTTTTACCTCAAGGCTTGCTGCACTCCTTAGAAGGAGCAGTATTTTCATTTTGAACTTGATCTCCCCAGGGAAAAACATGAAAAAGGCTACACAGTGTGTGGCATCTGCTGGCATCCCTCTGGAGGTCAGATAGCCTACACTGACATTGAAGGTTGTCTTGGTCTTTTGGACAACGTGACCAATTCCTCTTTATTTGCTTCAAAAAAAGACACGGTCAGCCTAATTTTTCATAATTCTTTATAATTGCCTTATGTATTTAACGTTATTTTTTGCTATAACTGAAACCTTGTTACAATGACATCTGTCAATGGTGTCGTTATACATTAGGCAAGTGAACAATCAGTTGTTGAAGTTGATGTATTGGAAGCAGGAAAATTGGGCAGGTGTACGGATCTGAGTGACTTTGACTAAGGCCAAATTGTGATGGCCAGACTTTGTCAGAGCATTCTCAAAATGGCAGTGCTTGTGTGGTGTTCCCAGTATGTAGTGGTCAGTACCTACCAAGTGTGGTTCATGGCAGGCCTGCTGGTGAACCAGCAATGGGGTCATGGGTGCTCAAGTCTCATTGATGCACATAGGGAGTGACGGCTTGCCTGTTTCGTCCGATCCCACAGGAGAGCTACTATAGCACAAATTGCAGAGAAAGTGAATGCTGGCTATCAAACAAAGGTGTCAGAACACACAATAGATTGCAGCTTGCTGTATATGGGGCTGTATAGCTGCAGGCCAGTCAGAGTACCCATGTTGACCCCTCATGCACTATGGGAAGAAGAGGTAGTGTGATGCTCTGGGCAGAGACCTGCTGTACAAACAAGTCCAATTCATAAATGCCCCACCACGCAATGTACAAGATTAAAAATACCCACTGCTAACGTCTTCATGCCATACACTACAGGACACCTTCAGGTGTCTTGTGGAGCCTGTGCCTCAATGGGTCACAGCTGTTTTTTGTGAAATGAGGGGTACCTACACAATTATTTGGCAGGTAGTTTTAATGTTATGGCTAATTGATACATATCAAAATACTGGAATGTTAAACCATTGGCAATACTTGACAATTGATGATGATTTGCTGCTTCGGGAGTTTATTCAGTGTAGCTGCAGGTTGGAGGGTTCATTGCTTGTCGGTTGTTGACACTGCTCATTTGCAGGTGGTAGCAGCAAGAAAAGAATCAAAGTATGAAGACTTATTTGAGGAGGATGATGATGGTCATTTTATGGATGACTTGAGTGTTAAATCTACCAATGGCACTGATGATGACGATGATATCATGCCATCCACTGCCAGACGTCAAAAAAGTGGGACCTTTGACAATGACACTCCTATAGGTACTGGACTGGTCAACATCTAAGTTTCTTGTCCAAAGTTCCAGTTTAAGGAAACCAAAGGATTGCTTGTTCAATAAGACCTAGTTGCAAAATTATATCTATTTGTATAAATGGTATAGAGGTTTTTGCATGTCATTAGTACAAACACTAGACAGACGTACACACACTAATATAAACTCAGCAAAAAAAGAAACGTCCTCTGACTTTCAACTGTTTTTACTTTCAGTACCGATCCTGTGCAGGTGTTGTTACACGTGGTCTTCCACTGCGAGGATGATCAGCTATCCTTCCTGTCTCCCTGTAGCGCTGTCTTAGGCGTCTCACAGTGCGGACATGGCAATTTATTGCCCTAGCCACAACAGCAGTCCTCATGCCTCCCTGCAGCATGCCTAATGCCCGTTCACGCAGATTAGCAGGGACCCTGGGCATCTTTCTTTTGGTGTTTTTCACAGTCGGTAGACAAGTCTCTTTAGTGTCCTGCGTTTTTGGAACTGTGACCTTAAATGCCTACTTTC
>JAODJX010000027.1:8455632-8467653 GCA_026776945.1 Isichthys henryi
ACTCCACACACATGTGACCCAGGCGGGGATTTGAACCCGGGTCCCAGAGGTGTGAGGCAACAGTGCTAACCACTGCATCACCATGCCGCCCCGGTGGACACACCATTTTTAATACATATTTTTAGAAGGTATAGAAGTCCAAGAAATTAAACAAATTTTGATTACTGTACAATAAAAAAACTGAATTGTTAGACTTTTTTTTGTTCTAGAAATTTTTATGGCCTGAGCATATTAAGGTACAGAGATGTCTACATTGTACCATGTGCAGCAGAGTATTCTGAATCTGAAAGAGAGAACCTCTTTCTCAGTGGACTGGCTTCTCTCATATGCTCTTGTGGCTGAATGGGCTTGAATTTTAATAACTATTTGAGATTAGTATCTCTTTGGGATTACTGACTGTACTGGAATTAATTGCAAAATCGCAGGAACAGAACTGAATGAGTTGATCAAAAAAATTATAACTGTGAAAGATATGTGCAGATATGTTAAAGGGGCCCCGTTTGGAGTCTAATACAACAGATTTACATGCTTCAGTGTTCCAAAAACAATTATTTTTCTCATCCGGTACATCTCTATTCACTCTGCTCATTGGACTCGTTGGGGTGGGGTTTAAAGCTCTGACAGTGTTTCAGACAGTTTGTCCTACATGTTTAACCTGTCTTGCAGTTTGCAGACACATCCTTGCAGGTAGGCAGCCAATAACTATTGTGTTACGAGGTAACCTCACCATGGGAAATAAGGGCTGGAATTTCAACAAGGTATTTCAGATAGATTAGAGATGTGATTTCTGTGGTGAAAGTTACTTCTTTTGGTGTGTACTTTGGGCTTTAAGACTTTGCAGACTGTTTACATGCACATAAAGCTATATAACACACTAAAGGAAGGGAAAAACTGGAAAGAAATAACAGGGCCCCTTCAAACTTTGCTTGTCAACGGACTTTTGTTATGAAACCAATAAATCTGCAATATCTTTACTGAATTAAGCAAGTATCCCAAGACTTAGTAGCACAGCATTACATAAAGATTACTTGGACAGGTGTTAGGCACAATTCGTAATCAAAGGATAGCCCACCATCAATTATTTTTTTTTTGCCTTACTTGTGAACTTTCTGTGTTGTGATTCTTCGGTTGTGGAGTGGCTTGACATTAAGGCTGTCTTTTCCAGGCACAAACTACTCTGCTTAAAATAAGTGGCCCCAAAGCAACAAAAAAGAAAATGGAGAAGGAATCAATGGAGGAAGATATTAAAGATGGTCATGCATCTCAGGGTGCCTCTGCTCAAAATTCAGAGAACATAAAGTAAGTTTAAATTTTTGCTTTCATGCCAGTGTACTGTCCTTGAAGTTGCTCTGTAGTCTTTTGTGGAGAAAATGCACCACACAAAAATAACACTCCTCCATTAAATTTCACATTTTCCTGGACATTACTTGAATGAATGAACTGAAGCTATCCCAATTAATCTAATTAAAAAGCATCAAGAAAAATTTTACTAATTGATTACTCGGCAATATTGTCAATTGTCAAATCATTGGCAATATTCAGTCTGTTAACTTTACAACACAAAATAACATCATCACAATATGACTGCAATGCAAATGCATCTTAAAAGGAGACATTTTGGTTTGCCTGATTATCCAACAATGGGAAATTAGCAATAAATATGTGCCATTTAGGCTAGGCTACTCTGAGAGGCTGTCTTTGCCATCATTTTGACTTAAGCAAAATAATTTAATTTACTTTCTACGATTCCTGTATGTCAAAATATGAGTAATCGTTGCTAAAATGGGTGGCCCATCGCTTAGCTGCAACATTTTACATAGTATATAACCAATTATTACTTTTTGTGAACATGTTAGGGTTGAACAATACTGGAAAAAGTTCACATTGCAATATTTGAAGGTATTGCAATATGTAGGAGTGAAAATAAATTCTGTTTGGCTCTATAGTTAATCTACCATCAGAGGCTCTCAAATAAGTTGGGGGTGCTGTCATGTGAAATCCCATTCCCTACCCCCTACAAATTCCATCCTCCTGGGATGTCTCACTAAGCTATTTGTCTGATGATGCAATTGTAAGGATGCAGTTTTTCAAGTTACCCCATAACTTCACCCTTACTGCCATAGCAAGCAGTCACATCAATAAAATACATTTATAAATGTTTCTATTGATTAATCTAGTAACTGTTTGTTCAGTTGATATACTGGACTAAGTGTGATTCACATAGACTCCCATGATGACTACAATAAAGGACTATGTTTCCGCCGCTGGTTTGAGGAGACCGGGTCCTCGCCCTGGAGCCAGGCCTGGGGCAGGAACTCAAGGGCAAGTGCCTGGTGGCTGTACCTCCACCCATGAGGGTGCGCTGGGAGTGTCTGGTGGAGGCCCCTGTCTGGGAGATCAACTCACACCTCTGGCAAAACTTCTCTTTTCTCCAGAGGGAGTCAGGGGACATGGAGTCTGAACGGGCCATGTTCCGGGACTACATTGCTGAGGTGGCAATGCGAAGCTGTGGCCATAAGGTTGTTGGTGCGAGTTGCGGAGGTGATCCACAAACCCTGTGGTAGACACCAGCGGTGATTGAGCTGTCAGACTGAAGGAGGTCTTCAGGGTTCATTTAGCTTCTGTGACTCCTGGTGCAGCAGATGGGTACTGGAAGTGCAAGTGAGAAGTAGCTCTGGCAGTTGCTGAAACACAAACTGCGAGGAGTTTGAGGCTATGGAGGAGTTTCAGTTCTGGCAAGCCGTCAAGCGACTCAGGAGGGGGGTAGCAGGCCTTCACCATTTCTATTTACTGTTGGGATGGAGAACTCTTGACCTCAACTGGGGATATATAGTCAGGCATTGGAAGGAATATTTTGAGGATCGCCTAAATCCTACAGATATATCTTCCTCGGAGGAAGTAGAGCTGGAAGACTCAGAGGAGGACTTGCTCATTTCTGTACTTGAAGTCACTGAAGTAGTCAAACAACTACTCGTAGTGGGGCTCTGGGGGTGGATGAGGTTTGACCTGATTTTTGGAAGCTGTTCATGTTGTGGGGTTGTCTTGGTTGCCATAAATTTTCAACATTGCTTGGATGTTGGGGACAATGCCTTTGGATTAGCAGACGGGTAGTGGTCCCAGCCTTTAAGAAATGGGACCGGAGGATGTGTTCCAACTTTAGGGGGTCACACTCCTTAGCCTTCCTTGGAAACTCTATGCTGGGGTACTGGAGAGGAGGGTTCACCTGTTGGTTGTACCTCAGATCCAGGCGGAACAATTTGGATTTCGTCCCGGTCAAGGAACAGTGGACCGTCTTTTCAGCCTCACAAGGATACTGGAGGGTTCATGGGAGATTGCCCAAACACTGTACATGTGTTTCGCGGACTTGGAAAAGGCATATGTCCCTCGGGGGATCCTGTGGGGAGTGCTCTAGGACTATAGAGTATGGGGTCCAGATCCCTGTACAAACAGAGCATTGCCAGCAGTAAGTCAGACTCATTCCTGGTAGGTGTTAGACTCTGCCAGGGCTGCCCTTTGGCATCGATTCTGTTCATAACTTTCATGGACAGAATTTCTAGGCTTAGGCAATGGGTGGAGGGTGTCTGTTTCAGGGGCTTCAGGATCTCATCTTTGCTTGGGAGGTGCCGTTGGGGGGGCGGGGCGCCCCTCTAATATATAGGGGAAGCACTGCAGTTTGAGGCAACCCATCCGAGTAGGCGCATGGAATGTTCTCTCCAGCAAGATGACCATCTTCGTATGCTGTCGAATGAGCTTTGTAAACTCTGCATTTCAGTGGCGCAGGTACGCAGAGTGGGGAATGGTCACATCTCTGTAGGTGGGTATACGTACTTTTGGTCTGGTCGGTCTGATGGCTGCCATAATTAGGGAGTAGCTGTTGCCGTATTGAATTGGCTCCTTCTGATGGTGTCTGACGTCACTCCTTTCAAACAAGCATATTATGAGACTCAGGCTAAGGCACTCCTTGGGTGTTTTTTGTCTATTGTCTCAGTGTATGTGCCGACCGTGGTGAGTGATATCTCGTTGAGGGAGACATTTTACTCACAAATTCGCTCAGTGGTTGAAGGGTGCCCACGAGGTGACACTCCTCTGGTCATGGGTGACCACTGGCACTGACAGGGCTGGCTACGAGGATTGTGTTGGTCCCCATGAGTCTGGAGACCGTGGTGAAAGTGGCTCCATGTTCCTTGACTTTGCGAAAGGTCAGGAGCTGCGGGTCAGTGGATCCTGGTTCCAACACCCTGAACTGCATCGTTGGACTTGGTACTCCAATATTGGTGGTGCAGTGAAGGAGATCAATCACATCCTCGTGGGCAGATGCTAGAGGCTCCTGCAGAACTGGAAGGTCTACAGCAGTGCCCAGTTTGTGAATTTTGACCACAGACTTGCTGTTGTTACTCTGAAGATTCTGCTTAGATCCAGTAGGCTACCACCTACTAGGAGTCCAGCAACTGTGGGACATCCGTTGGTGAAGAAAGACTTACTGATCTTGTAGTTGTAGTCAATGGAGGCTCTGATCGGGGCTCTCGAGAGACTGAGCAAGGTGTCTGAGCCTCTGAGATTGCCCTGGTTAAAGGCCAAGATCCAAGCATTTAATGACTACTTGGGCACAGTCTGTCTGTGGGGAGAATGTCAACCTTGTTGAGAGATTTACCTACCTCGACAGCGACATTCATGTCTCTGGTGACTCTTCCTATGAAGTCAGTAGACGAACTGGAAGAGCATGTGGTCGCTGGAAAGGGTTGTGTGGTGTTCCCGATATCTTTGCTAGAGTCTCCCTCGTGCTCCCTGTCTTGCTATAAGGCTGTGAGACAGCATTTCCCTGAGGGTGATCTGGTTCTAAGGATCCTTATTGCTGAGGACCCAAGTGGCTGGACCAGGCCAAGGGGGACGCCCACGTAACGCCTGGCTGCAGCAGTTGGATGGCCATTTCCGGAGGGTGGGACTGGACCATGTATCTGCCTGGGGGATTGCTGGCCAGGATCCCGAGGAGTTTCGCTGTGTGGTGGGTGTAGCAACAAAAAAGATGGTACCCTTAATTTAATGTTTTATGACGCAACTTTTTGCGACAGTCACTGGCAACAAGCGATATCTGGACTTGAGATGTCTGCATTTGCCAATAGGTCATTTGACCCACTCTTCCTGAAAAAACTGTGTCAGGTTTGATGTTCAGTAGGATTAAGATCTGGGCTCATGGAGGGCCATTTAAGAATAGTCCAATGTTTTTTTTGTTTGTTTTTTTTTCTCCCCCAGCTATTCTTGAGTGCTTTTAGTTGTATGTTTTCGGTCATTATCCTGTTGGAGGACCCATGAACTGAGGCTGAGCTTTCTGATGCTAGATAGTATGTTTTGCTTTAGGATGCCTTGATAGTCTTGAGACTTCATTGTGCCCTGCACAGATTCAAGGTTCCCCAGTCCAGTTGCAGCAAAGCAGCCCCAAAACAAAACTGAGCCCCCTCCATGTTTCACAGTAGTTATGGTGTTCTTTATTTTTAAACTTCATTTTTTCTTCTGTTAACATAGAGCTGATGTGACTGGCCAAAAAGCTCTAGTTTTCTCCCAGAAACTTGTCAGCATGCATTTTGCGAATTCCACTCTGGCTTTTTAATGTTTTTCTGTCAGTAGTGGAGCCCTCCTGGGTCTTCTTCCATGGAGCCCATTATTGTTCAAAATGCAACAGATGGTACGATAAAGTGATGTACTTTGACCATGGAGGTCAGCTTGAATGGTTTTGGATGGTTTCCTTTGCTCTTTCTACCATCCGCACTATCCTTCTGATCAACCTGGGGTTGCATTTCCCCTTGCGTCCATATCCTAGGAGATTGGCTACAGTCCCACAAACCTTATGCTTTTCAATAAAATTGGCAACTGAGGTCACAGGAACGGTCTTATAGCCTTTACATTTAACATGGTTATCTATAGTCTTCTTTCTGAGCTCCTCAGACAGATCTCTCCTTTGCTTTCTCTGTTCACTGTGGTGCACACGATACCAAGCAACACAGTAGCATGTTCTTTCCCTTTAAATAGGTGATACTAATTAAGATTAAACACTTGATTTGTGATAAATGAGATGTCTTTGTACAATAAACAACATCATTTCCTTTCACAATTTTTATTGGTTTATTGTATCACATTCAGGTATGTATTACACAATTGCTTTTATTTGAATCACTTTTCAGGAGAAATGAAACATGGTTTCAATGAGCTGTAAGGGCACCAACAAATTTGTCCACATCTATAAATACATACACACAAATGGCACACCTGGCACACTGGTCGAAAAATGTTGACATATTCAATGATCATATATGACATAATCAAACAGCGGGCATTCAACCTGTCTGTCTTTGGATGGCAGGACATAACCAGATTACACAGAGGAAAGCCACACACCAACATCTACTGTGTAGTAGTAATATTTGTGAAATGTATGTATAGTAAAAAAAAATGACTCTTAAACCACTAAACATAAATATCAACCATTCTGTAGAGTATCACTTGGCTCAAACCTTCAAGGGTGGGGGCTTGGGTTTTGCCCCTTTTTTGTGTAAAGTTTGCATGTTCTTCCTGTGTTTTCCTGTGTACTTCAGTTTGATTCAGTAATCCAAAGCTAATGAATGGTTGGAATTTTTGTGTTTTACTGGAGTAAACTACCTCTCAGAACCCAGTAAACCTTGCAATATCCTATTTGACTGCATTCGGGTCTAACTACAAATTTTATTCATTCTTTTTCAGGCCTACAACAGGTTTTCAGTTGTGGCTTGAGGAAAATCGCAGTAGCCTCCTAGCAGAAAATCCAGACCTCGAAGAAACAGACATCATTAAGGAAGCAATGGGTCATTTCCGGATGCTGACAGCAGAGGACCGATTGGTAGGGAACCTTATGGAGACATTGATATTTCATGTTGCATTTGTGCATGTGTTGTGAGTATGTACATTGCAAACTGACCTTAATGTTAAGTTTTACTTGTTTGATCTAGAAGGTATTGAAAACAAATATTTTAATGCCCTTTAACAAATAATCTTTGGTGTAGTTCAATTTTCTAATTCTACATGATAGAATTTATATAAACCTGCTTGTCATTTCTTAAACCTCCTTATCCATCCTCCCTAAAATGAAGCTCTAAATTTTCCTTAGTTGGACCGTGTTGGTAAGGGTTACAAAAATATGTCTCCTATATGTGCACTGTGATCTTGCATTTAAAATGTCTATCAACAAGGAAAAGTGATAGATATTAGAGCCCCTGGCAAGAGGTGACAACCAAAATGGACGAGGGTTTACTTGTTGCTTGGAAACCCTGGGGAGAAGGCTGGGAGTAATGTTTATTGATCTTATGCTAATGATTGTTTATGGGGAGGGATTAGCAAGCAGATTGGAGACAAGTAGGCAGTTTCATATGGGCTAAATAATAGAAGTGGGAGGTTTCTGCTAGTGAGCATTGCCATTGATATTTGAAGAGAAAGGGATGAGTCATCGCTCAGCTGCATCCAATGGATTGATCAGCCATAATTAGACTATGCATAAAAATACTGCTAGGTTTAATTTTTTGTCAGTCGCAGTTAGTAAAAAAGGGTTACATCTGCATCATAAAATCTGTGTCTATGCACTAAATATAATTGTTGCCCCACTTCTCTCCATAAAATTTCTAAGCAAAAGGATTCTAATTCATAAGAATGTGTCTACATTTTTATTTGTATGCAAAAACAAACAAGCCTACATTCAGCTATATGACTTAGCTTATTTGAAACCTTAGTTCTGTTTGTGAAATGTTTTTTCTTCAGTCTTGGACAGAAAGAGCAAAAGGGCAGACTGGAGAGGTGCCAGATGTCAAGAAGAGAGCGAGGGTAGACGACAATGACGAATTCAGAAGCGACAAGGAGAGCGATACCAAGAAGAAAAAGACCATAGACACTTCAAAGCTTGCTGCTTTTGCTTTCAATAAAAACTGACAACAGAACTAAAAATTCATTTCACATCTGTCATAAATTTGTAGTTCTTTTCCAAAGCATTCAGCTATTGTAATCTTCATTTCATTTGCATATGTCTTAATGTGTGACTAGAAATTCAACATTATATAGTTTATAATTAAACATATTTTGCTGTATGTTAGTTGAATGGAACAAACTATTCTTAAAAATAAATGTGAGCAAAACATTGTGAAAGTGAATTAATCACAAAGTAAAACTGGGGAAATTAATGATATTTTAAGGTTATTACAACCCCAAGTTCAGTACTTTTTATTACTTGTGTAATTTGCTTATCAATTTTTATATCAACTGGCCATATAAAATAAAATGCAGTGTTATGATTATGTGTGCACTCCTCTGTGTGTGATGTACATCATTTTTATTTAGCGCATATTGGTGAATAAATTGAGTAATTTGTAGTTAGTCTCTAGGAATTTTTTTTTTAATCTGTTGGGTGTACAAATTAAATAGTGTATTTACTGATCAAAGATCAGTAACCTAGGGGTCGTTGCGCCTGTGCCCGCATTTCTGGCACTGAAACAGAATTGCATGTTGTGTATTAAAGTTTTTTGCCTTTCAGATTAAAATTTTGCAGTCTTTAGAAAGCTTTGGACGTCATGTTATAGTGGGCTATTTTGTTAAGCAAAAGAGAAATGGCAAATTAAATGAAACATCCGTTCTGGTGTTCTTTGTGATTGAATAGCATGTGGATTCATTTTAGAATTTACTGATAGGTGGTCACGTGAATCCCTTCAGTAACCAATAGTAATTCTTGTGGATTTGCGTGTATTTATAAAGCCGGAGAACAACAGCGTGCACACGTTTCATTCCGAGGAAGCTCGCGCTTTGAATTGCAGCTCTTCGTATCAGGCCGCTGGTAAAACAAGGTCACGTAAGATTATTTTATTATTCTCTAAAACATAAAATAACGCATTGTCTGAACTCTAAATGGAGCGGTCTAATCAGAATGAAAAGCTAGCCACTAACACGCAGAACAACTCTGTAAACGGTCATTTCGAAAGTATGAAAAAAGTGAGAAGCCGGACTAGTGGTACTCCGGGAGAGACTGTCTCACGGGCATCCCCACTCATGGAAAGCTGGAAGGAGGAACGCACGCGAAGTGTTGAAGACAATGAAACGAGCTTGCCGAGCATTGCTGCTGCATATAGTACTATCCTCAGCGGTCTTGGCGAGGATCCCCAAAGGCAAGGACTTCTTAAAACGCCTTGGCGAGCGGCGACAGCAATGCAGTACTTCACCAAAGGATATCAAGAGAAAATCATCGGTGAGTTACCTGTCAGTGTATTGTACTTCACTTTATATGCTACCCGCTAAAGGGCGTCAACTTACCACAGTATATTAGGTGCTCGCTAATAGTCTAAAAAGTAACTTTATAAATGGCTCAAAAGCATACATTCAGCCCAGACGTGTAGGATTGTGCACCCATGTTCCCATTGTTTATTATTTATTTAATATGTACAAAACAGAACTATGAAATAGTAGAAGCAGCATGTTTGAACATGCATTACATTATGTAAGCATTTGAAAAATTGTTTTTTTTTTTTTTTATTTTTTTAATGTTATGGGTTTTCAGGCCTACCGAGAGAAACAATTTATATTATTAAAACTAGTTTCATCGCTTAATTTTGGATAAGACGGAAGATATTGTATACTTTGCCTTAATTTTTCTGAAATCACGCACCTTCTCAGGAAACATTGGAGAAAAAGGGTAACACTGTCATGCTCCACACACTAATAGAAAATTGTTATTCATATTCTGTTTTGGGTAGTATTTCTAGTGTCATGAAGGAACCTTTTATTTCTAGTATTTAGACTTAATATAAGAGCATGTATACTTAAATTTCAGATATGAGTGAAATATATATTAGTGAAAAGATTTTTAAATGATGTATAAACTCTTATCGGGTGATTATAGGATTTGACACACACCCCCATAAGAAATATGGCATAACACCATATTTTTAAAATTATTTTTCAAGCGGACTGAGACAAAATATAGGGGGGTTGAATAAATGGAGTCTAGAATGCCTATGACTCATACTGAAGCTGATGTGTTGATGGTTGTGAGTATGCTTTTTATTCCACAACTTTACCTGTTGCATAATTATGCAGTTCTGAGACGCAGAATGCAACTACTCAATATGCATTTTGTACATTATATATCATACAATAATATAATTATGTTTACCTTTTTATCTTTTAGAAAACAGCAGAGTTCTAAACACCTTTTGTGGTGCCGTCCATCTTGGTTGTTACCATTTGTTGTCAATTTTTAAGCATCATTTAAGTGAGGGAGATGCCACATTCTACTACATCCTCACCCCCATCTATAACACATCTGGAGCTTGTTTTTCAGTCTTAAATTGACTCTGTCAAAGCTAAAGGAATGTGGTAGTGCTTTGTTGTAAATCTATTGCATGTGGGAAAGTTAAATGTTAAAAATCCCACGAAAAGGGCCTAAATATCTAAATAGAAAACATGTATGTGAGGGAAAAAAAAACAATTTTAAGGATGGATTGTTAGGAACGTCCTCTTCTGGAGTTCATCTATGTTACAGAATACTTTTTCTTTACATTGTCCATTTGCTCATATGTATTCGGAAGTATGGCCATGTGCTTATATGAGATTCAGTCGGCCTTTTTATTTGTGCCTTCTGAGCAGAAGGGGAAGGAAGCTTGGGACATGCAGGAAGTAATCCTGTAGTTACGTTAACTGTAGAGCATCTGTATCAAGACATTGATTACAGTTTTATAATATTCACTTCTCATGTAGATATACTTCTAGACAAAAGGAAAAACAGCAAGCTTAGAGGATTTACTGCATTACAAGTAATTAACCTCCTTCTGCAAAATTATTGATGTTTCTTTTCAAACACATTAAACAAATATACGTGTTTCAAAGAGTGTGTATGTATATATTGATCAATAATTTCACAACACTTGTGGTTTGACTGGCTCCATCTCCCCCAATCAAGCTGTTTTGTCTCTGTAAAGCATATGCTTTTTGAACTACAGAGAACAGAACACTCCCCTTTGTGAACAACACGCACTGTCTGGCTCTGACGTTCCGAAATTTTGAAGGGTTTCCATAGCAACCCATTGTCTTCCATGTATATCTATCTGTGTGCGTGCACATTATGGGTGGTAGCAGGGATGAGAGATGACTCGAGGCAGTGCTGATTTGATTTCCTGTTCCCTTTATTTCATTGTTCTGACAGGTGAGAGGGGCTTGTTGATTTTTTTATTTTTTTTTTGTCAATGACAACAAAGGTGACAGCTTTTTCTTTGAATAGCTGCTGCTTTTTGTTAGAATGTGTTAAACATGATATAACTGATTCATCAACCATCAGTAATAGACTGCCTAACTTAAAAAGTATTTCTGATCATTTTACATTTGAGCTTAGACATAACTGATAGGTGACAAGCAAGAAATCATAATATTAATAGGTTGCTATCATAGTAAATAACCTGCTATTCATGTTAATTTTAGAAATTCCAAACTGTTAATAATAAATCAAGTGACATCCAAATGTAATTCATTTTAGTGTAAGACCAATCATGATTGAACATTAATATTTGTGAAGTGTAATTCTTTCATCTCGAACTACTCTTGTATCTGTTCTAAAATGCATAAACCAATTACTTTGGAAACCTTTAGATCTGAACAGATTCTTGAACAACATGTTTCACTGTCCATGTCGCCCTCCAGTAACAGACAAGCTAGTCTGCTGGACATTATCCCAAATCAATCTGCTTGTTGTGTTTCCTAGGAAACTTCCTCTGCTGTGAGATAAGTAGTCAGGAAATAAATTAAAAAAAAACTCAAATTGTAAAAGGCTCACCCTCAACAGATAAAACAGACTTATTTGAACAATTGAGTACCATCAGAGGAAAAAATCTTTAAAATAGAAAGACTTAGACGGGGCTCTACTCAGCAGAAAAAGAAACGTCCCTTTTTAAGGACTGTGTATTTCAACAATAATGTTGTAAAAATCCAAATAACTTTACAGATCTTCATTGTAAAGGGTTTAAACAA
>JAODJX010000027.1:8471941-8486038 GCA_026776945.1 Isichthys henryi
CTCTATATCATTTGCCTAGCGACTGTCACCGCAGCCTGCGTCAATAGATTAACTTTGGTGCGCACAGAGCCTCCCTATACAGTATGTCCTTAGTCCCCTGCAGATATTGCTCTCCACAGCATACACTTGTACAGAGCATCGCCGCACCCACCACATGACGAAACACCTCGGTATCCTGGTTAATAACCTCCCAGACAGACGCCTGGTCCAGTTCCACCCTCAGATATAGCCATCTATCTGTCGCAACCAGGTGTTATGTGGGTGTCCCCTTAGCCTAGCCCAGCCAATCAGGTCCTCAGCAATATGGATCTTGTAAGCCTTATCACCTTCGGAGAATTATGCCTCATGGCAATAGTGCCATTAACTGATGTTTCCTCACAATGTGCCTCGTTCAAGAGTCCCTGAGCAACCGCTCATTCAACACAAAGTCAAACCAGCGGTACCCAATTACTCCACGAAGAGACACAGTACTAAAGTAGTCCAGTGTTTGCCTCAATCATTGGATCGCATCCATTTCTCACAGCCAAACCGTAAACTAGGGAGCACTAAAACTCTGAAGACTTTACCCTTTGGCCTTCCTGATATCTTAAGAGGTCACATACCCCTTTCCAGTGACCTCATGAACCCCCCTGCTCTCCAATTTGGTCTACTGACTTTATTGGAAGAGTCACCAGAAACATAAATGCCAATGCCAAGGTAAGCGAACCTCTCAACGCGGTTGACATTCTCTCCTCAGACAGACACTGCCGATTGCTGCGCCCAAGAGGTCAATAAAAGGCCTGGATCTTGGTTTTTATCCAAACACATAACAAGCCCAGACACCTAGACTCCTCACTAAGTCTTTAGGGAGCCCTGATCAGAGCCTCCATTGACTTTGCAAAAATCACAGCATCGTCGGTAAAGTCAGGATCAGTGAATCTTTCTTCACTAACAGAGGCCCTACAACTGCTGGACCCCATGGAGCCCTTACCCAACACTTAGTCCATGCAAGCACTGAACAGAGTAGGACCAAGAACACAACCCTGACGAACCACAGAATCAACTGGGAAGAATGCAGTGGTTCTGCACAGCATTCACAGTACCAGTGTACAGGTCGGTGATGATGTCCAGAGGGGGGATACCATGAAGCCTCGGAATGTCTCACAATGCAACCCAATCAGCTGAATTGAACACTTTACGAAAATCGACAAAGGCTGCACAGAAATTCTGCTGATATTCACATTTGCACTCAGTGAGAACCCTCAGTGCCAGGATGCAGTCAAAGGTAGACTGCTTAGGCATAAAACCAGACTGCTCCAATCACTGGTAGGGAAGCAAGTGATCATGGATCCTATTGAGCATGACCCTAGCAAGGACTTCATCTTGCACAGAGAGCAGTGTTATCCCCCTGTAGTTGCCGCAATCAACTCCCCTTTCCAGATAGGGCAACACATCCCATTTTCCAGTCAGTTGTGATAGACGTCTGTCACCCAAATGGTAGCAAAAGTTGCTTGCAATGCCAGGAAGACAGCCTTACCACCAGCCTGAAATACACTCCATATACCACAAATCCCTGCACTATCCCTATCCTCAGCTGGTTCACCACTTGGGCAATCTTAGTGAGATTAGATGGTTTATAGCCTCAAGAACTCTGGACCCAGAGATGTCCAATATCCCAGCTTGAGGATCAGCTTTAAATAGCTGCTTAAAGTAGCTGGCCCAGCAGGCCACATCTGTAGTGTCATCTGAAAGGACCATTCCATAACCTGCCCTGACTACAACTCTGAGGAATTAATTCAGATGTGTGTAATGCTTTGATTCTTCTATAAGCAGGACTTGGGTTGCTAGACCATAGATGGTGTGTTACTTGTTCACAGATCCCTCTAACAGACACCTCCCTATATGCCCTCAGAGACTTCACAGCCAACTTTCTCAGTTCCCGGTACAGACCAAAGTTGCCATCAAGCCATGCACTGTGACTCCTCTCGAAAATGTCCTGGGTGCCATGCAAGATCAAACACCTCCTTCCGGGAACACTGGTAGCACCAACACAACCCTCCGCAACCTTGTCACAGAAGGTCTCCTACATCAGATTAGGATCAGCAGTTGCACTCATACATATCACTACTGAAACACACTAAACCAATACAGACATCAGAGTGTGGCCCAGAGGGAACAGTCAGTACTCCAGGACTATTTCAAGTGCACAGACTGATCAGTGTTTCAAGAGGCAGCCTCTCAAGATGGCTGTGTCGATGTGGATGAGTACACAGCAGCTGTTACTGGCTATATCAGCAAATGCACTGGTAAGGTTACTGTCTCTAAGAAAGTGACCACAAGAGCCAACCAAAAACTATGGATGTCTGCAGAGGTTTCGTTATGGACTTCAAAACAGTGCTCCCCCTCTGAGAATGACCGTTCTCTTTCTGACATCCTGAATGACTTATGTTTTGATGTCTTCAACAGTGAGGCTGTGACAAAAACCACCCCTCTCACTGATGAGAACATAATCTGTCTGTCTACAGCTGTAGTGAGGAGAACACTATCCAGAGTCAATCCTTATAAAGTTTCAGGTCCCGACAATATATTTGGCCGGGTTCTTAAAGAGTGTGCAGATCAGCTGGCTGACGTCCTCACTGATGTTTAACACCTACCTGATTCAGGCACCTTCATGCATGAAAACCACCACAATCATTCCTTTTCCCAAGAAATCATGTGTGTCCTGTCTGCCACAGGATGGTAGTCATTCATTCTCATTAGGCATTATGAAGTGCTTCAGAAGACTAGTCATAGGCCATATCAAAGCTGCCTTTCTCAGCTCCCTGGACCTTTTCCAGTTCGCCTACTGCCCAAACCAATCCATTAATGATGCTATTTCCACTGCACTTCACCCGTCATTGACCTACCTGGATAGTAAAGACTCTCATATGGATACTGTTCATGAATTTCAGTTCAGCATTTAATTCTTATACTATTATAATATGATTCTTCAGAAACTGCCCACTAAATTGAGAGGGCTGTGCCTGAACACCCACCTTGTAAACTGGATCATGGACATTCTAACGGCAAGGTCTCAGTCAGTCTGTACTGAGTGCTGCGTTGTCAACCCTCTGCTTTTTACACTACTCACCCATGATTGCAATTCATCTCCAACCACAACATTAAATTTGGGGTTGACACGACACTGGTGGCCCTTATTGACAATAATGATGTCTCATCATACATGGAGGCAGTGGCAAGACTTGCTGCCTGGTGTAAGTGCGTGGTGTAAGTACAATAATCTCTCCCTTAATGTTGAAAAGACAAAAGAGATGACAATTGACTTAAGGAAAGCAAATACTGTCCATCCACCTCTCACCACTGATGGCTCCGCTGTAGAGAGGGTCAAAAGCATCAAGTTCCTGGCCGTCCATGTCATGGACAACCTTACTTGGTCCCTAAGTACAGCCTCCTTTGCCAAGAGATTGTGGTAGCGTCTGCACTTTAGAAACTAAAGACAGCAAGGCTTTCCTCTCCAATCCTCACCTCATTCTTTGGGGAACTATTGAAAGCTTGCTGTTTTCGGAACAGCAAAGTTTCAGACTGCAACACATTGCAGCAGATAGTGAGGGCAGTGGAGAAAGTCATTGGGGTGCCCCTACCTCCCCTGAGGGACATTTACCATAACCGCTGCCTTCGCAGCGCTAACAACATCATGGAAGACCAATTCCACCCACTACATGGACTTTTTTCTCTTCTCAATAATTAGATACCCAGCATGCCGCTAAGTGACTCTCTGTCACACTATGTTGGTAATTTATATTTTATTTGTGTACAAAAATACCCCAATGCCCATGACCCTATATTACATATTATTGCACTGTTTAGTGTTGTTTTTGTCCATGTGCATGTTTTATTATGTTGATGCATGTTGCATATCGGTCCATAGAAAAACGTTGTCTCATCACACTATGTACTTGTACACAACTGCTGATGACAATACAGTACCTTAAACCTTGAATATGGAGCCACTTACACCATGAACATGAGACCCATGGAAACCAACACAATTCTCTTAGTCATCCCTGTCAGTGTCTAGAAGTCAGCCATGACCAGAGGAGTGTCACTTCATGGGCACCATTCAGCCTCCAATATATAATATTCATTATATATAATGATATATTAATGTATTTACTTATATTTTATCAAACGATTAGCAACTCTTTGTTGATAGTTAAGGAGCAGAACTTAAGTGTTGCCAAAATTTTTTACTCTTTTTACATTTACATGCAATTTTTATGAAAAATAAAGCATTGAATTCCAAAGACAATCCAACATTTGCTCCACAAATGTAACTCATATTCATTTCACACTCACCAACCTGTACAATTTCTAGAAGTCCTGGATGTATCACCTGGAAATAGTTAATAGATATGTTGTGGCATGTAGGTCCGAAACTGCACATTCATTTATTGCACCTTCTGTTTAGTACAGATGCTCCTCTACTTATGAACTTTCAATTTTAGAACTTTCAGACATACAAACAAAGAGGACTGTAAGTCCCAAGTTGTGTTCGTTGGGCTTCCGTTTCCTGTCCGCAACATCATTTTTTTTTTTTTCTGTGTGCCAATTCCACCTAGTGCGACTTCTGGCTGCTACTCCCGCCACGCAGCAGTATAGTGTACGTACTCCCATCATCCTAGTTCTTTGTACTTGCGTATATCCTTAAAATGATGTTGAATAACGACTTACGAACATTTGGTTTGGAGGTTAGGTAAACGCACCTTCCTCAGAATCAAAAGTATTCTATAAAAGTACTTCACCCGTGTATGGGCCAGAGGAGGCTGCTTCGCACATGCCTGGCTCAGGAAATGCTGCTTCGCCAGCGTCTGACATCCCAGCTGACTCTCCCACTGCGTCCCCAACGCCTGTTTACCTGGCTATGTCTCTCACTCCTGTTTTCCCTCCTATGTCTATTTCCTCTGCTTCCCAACCAGTGCCCATCTCCTTACAGTGTCTCCAGCACCTGTCTTTACCAAGCCCATGGAAGATTGCACTAACCAGTCCCCTTTGTCATCCTGCTTCCAGTTCTCTGTTTGATCTCTTATGTCCTATAAACTCCAGTTTGGCCCTGCACCTCCCAGATTCCCTCCTCCTCCATTTGGCTCCTTTGACCTCTGACCATGTCCCCGTTGTGCTGCAATCCTTTAACTACAAGGGTCAGCCATGGGCCCTACTTTGTTTCCGTCATTGTGGTCCCCTGGCTCATTCTCCTGTATGTCCCGTTAGTAATCCATGTCACCCACATGCCCAGGCATAGTTCCGTGTGGTGCTTCCCGTTCTTGTTGCCCTGACCCAGCTTCTTGTGTTCTTAGTCCCCCTTTGACTCAACTTCCTGTTCCTTTCTTTCCTGTTTCCCAAAAGTCATTAATGTTTAGAGGTTGTCCTATCTAGTTCCGTGTTGTTCCTGGTTCCTGGTCCCAAGCACCCTGTCCCAGTCCAGGCAGTGCCTTTTGCGCCTAGAATGCGGGTGTGAAGAGGGGTCAGCATCTGTCCTTGCCTTGTCCATTGTTTCCCCATTTGGCCAGCAACACTTGTTCCTCTGTGTTCCTTGTAACTTTTAGCCCTTGTGTTTGATTAGTAATGGCCGACACCTGTCCGTCGTCTTGCCCTTATGACCTGCGTGTATGTGTGTGTGTGTATATATATATATATATATATATATATATGCCTATCTTTGCTCTGTTCCTCTGTCAGTCTTTGTATGTGCTGTATGTGTTGGATGGTGTTTGCTTGTGTCCCTTTATGCTTGTCACTTCAATTTCTAGTGAGTTAGTTGGCTTTGTCTGCCCTTGCCTTTCCTTTGAGCCCTAGTGTGTCCTAGTTTGAGTTCTATTTGTCTTTCTGCTTTTATTTAGACCTCTTGTGGTCCCCTTGTGGTGTACCTCAGCCATAAAATGGATTGTCATTCCTCATGTCCCATCATCAAAACAGTGTCATAATAAACAACACATGGTCCACAAATGGGCTGGCTACACTGTCAAAGAAATGTAGTGTGTGGTATAAGAACATAAGAAATTTACAAATGAGAGGAGGCCATTCGGCCCATCAAGCTTGTTTGGGGAGAACTTAACTAATAGCTCAGAATTGTTAAGATCTTATCTAGCCCTGATTTAAAGGAACTCAGGTTTTTAGCTTGCGCTACACTAGCAGAAAGACTATTCCACAAAAAAAGTGGAAAAAAAAGTGATCTACACAATATGGGAGAAAAGGATTGGGACACCTGGCCGTTATACCTACAGGAATTTATATGATATCCCATTCTAAATCCATAAACATCAATATGGAGTTGGTCCCCCCTTTCCAGCTATAACAGCTGGCACTCTTCTGGGAAGGCTTTCCACAAGATTTTGTGGAAATGTTTGCTCATTCATTAAAGAGCATTTGGAGGTCAGGCACTGATGTTGGACATGAATCTCGTTATACCATATACCAGGTTTTGTGACTGACCTTCTTGCAGAACTTCAACTTGAAATCACTGCTCCTCTGCTGATTTAGTGTTCACCAATGTTTAGCATATACAACTTAATAATTTTATAGTTGTGGGACAGAGATACCTACAATTCAGCCATTGCTTATTTGTCCTCTTCAAAACTAGTAGTGAGTAATTAGAACGTAGTAGTAATGTTTTGAAAGCTGAAATATCAAAGTGCTGGTTGTCAGACTACTTTTATAGGTGACACATACTGTATTGTTAATTTCCATTCATCAAATATGACTAACATTTATAGTTGCATTTATTGTCGTGATCTTATTACTTAAAACTTTGAAGTTATGTGGCGTTTTCATTTTGTCCACCCCATCCTCTCTAAGATTTCAGTAGCATAATTCCTCAGGAATGATTTCTGTTGTCACCCCATGCTATATGTATTGCCTGTATTTTTCATGTATTGAAAAACTTTTCTGTCTATCTTTACCAGCTGCTAATACCCATATATATCCATCCATCCATCCATCTATCCATCCATTTCCTGCCCTAATTATAGTCACAGGGGGTTTAGAGCCTATCCCGGAGACTACCAGCACAAAGCACAACCAACCTGGGTTGTTCCCTGCCTCGTGCCCATTGCTTCCGGGATAGGCTCCGGACCCCCCGCGACCCATTAGGATAAGCGGTTTGGAAAATGGATGGATGGATTGTATTCATATAGCACTTTTCTACTCCTACAAGTACTCAAAGCGCTTCACATTTTATGCCTCACATTCACCCATCCATACACATACACATTAACACACCAGTTGCAGAGGCTGCCATGCAAGGCGCCAACCTGCTCACCAGGAACAATTTGGGGTTCAGCGTCTTGCTCAAGGACACTTTGATGGTTGCCAAACGATAGCACTACCTCCTGCGCCACCATCTTCCCCATTAACTGTCTATTCAACAACTGATCTAGGCCTGGGCAGTGTTGAGGTAATACAGTATACAACAGTATTTTGTGCTTATTTGTTTTTTGGCATTTATTGGTGAAATTTTATCTTATTGCGAAGATTTCAAAATACAAGATTTCAGAATAGGGCTACTTTTGAAAATAAGAAAATACACTGTATCAGCAAATAATGTCTGGGCAGTATAATGGTATTGAACATTAAATACCACCGAAGCCTAAAATGACCCTGTTCATCAGTGGTTCCCAGTCTTCACTAAAACCTTAAATAGGACTACTCCAGAGAAACTTAACACTGACTGACTGTCTCTCCCTTTAGAGATCCTGATCTGTGTTGTGTAAGAATGATAATTTTGAACTCAGGGATTAATAAAGTTCAACCATAATTATTATAAGACGTCAGCTGTATAGTTATCACTACATTACTGTGTAAAACAAATTGGCCAGCCATTTCCTCCTGACAAGCTCAGTTCGCTAGCTTTTGCCTATGTACCTGTGTTTCCTTCTCAGATATCAATAGAAATGTCGAGCCAGTCACCTGCTATCGATGCATTGCAGTATTTGCATTCTCCGTTGTTCATCTTTTTACCTGATATTGTGTACAAAAACTCCTTATGGCTTTTGTACACAAAATGGATAATTGTGGACTTTGTAGACATGATGAGGTGCATGAGTGGGTGCATTCATGATGTTTAAAAAACACTATAGGTAATATCAGAAGACATATGGGGCATGTGTATTCAGATGGACTTTCGAGTCAAAAGTGTTGGAGTCTGAGTCAAGTAAAAATTCAGCTGTATATGACAAGATTGAATTCATTCATGTGTGGATTCATGTTCAATCTTGAGTACCACAGGTGTGGTACTAATTATGTCAAATTTATTTGACTTTTTTAAGCTGCCAGAGCTGTAGCTGTTCATAATAACAGTGACACTCCATACTTATATATAGCTTTCTGTCTTTGAAAGGTCCACATTGGTTACCTCCCCAACAAGAGGGTGCTGGGACTCAGTAAACTGGCCAGGTAGGTAATACCCCAATATTTGGAAAGTTTGACTAACTCTTCAGTACTTTTTTCACTGCAGTGGTCAATAAAAGCAATTTTTTTGTTCATCTCAATTTTTAATTCTTCATAGGCAAAAATCATTATATAAGAGATGTGAGTGAGATGTGAATCTCTTTTGGAAAAAAAATACAGTAGGCTAACAGTTGTGTTGTAAAACATCCCGTTGTGCAATGATCTTTTGCTAGAAGTCCAGCTTTCAATTCAGTATATGTGTTGTGACATAAAGTGAAACAGTAAATGAATCCTACTATTTACTAACTTAAGTGACAATCTCTCATGTGTGTAAGTGGATTAAGTGTGATATACAAATAACAAATCTGATCCCTCCTGACCTTAATACTCACTTTAATTCTTAACTCCAAAAGACACACTTATACTCCTATCCCTGTGGAATCACAATCCACACATACACATGCAGCTGCACAGTTTTTAAGAAAAGTCTAAGGGGAATATCACTAGAGTGCATGCTCTTTTTAACTGTTAATAATATGGTCATCCTGTTTGTATGATTTATATGAATTTATACACTGCACTACACATGAGCCATATGATATTCTTCCTTGGCATTTGCTCACTTGTAAGCAGGGCCGACTGTTATTTGTTCATGAAACTCAAAGTTTTACAGTTCATGACGAGCCAGTATGTTTTGAGGAAATTCATAAGGAAAAGGTCTATGGGCTATACTAATTTTATGATTTCTGTATGAATCATGCTCCTTAAAACCTGACTGATCTTTCATGAAATCATTATCTTTAGAATACCACAGATAGCACAAGTTTCAGTGAATATTCTCTGCCCACATTCTGTTTTATTTAAAAAAAATATATATTGAAAAATCTCTGCCTCACTAGTTTCAAGAGGGATGTTTTCATGTTGTCTCTATAAACCTATATATACACATTTGAAAAAAAGATTTTTTCGTTTTTACTGACAATGAGCTGTTTCTCTTCCTTCACTCCTCCAGGATTGTTGAAATTTACAGCAGACGTTTGCAAGGTAGTTTATCAGTTTGTACATAGCGTTCTTCTGTTTACATTGTTACATTAAATGTATATATACTAAATGTTTCACATTCAAATAATAGCTTAGAAAACAAAATATGCTTAACAGTGGTGACTACCCGGTGCTGCATTCTCATATGCACACTGCATGTACCTTTTCCCCTTCTGACCCTGATATGCTTATGTTTCAACTTTTGTGTTATTGGATGTTTGATGTTGTCACCTTTTGCATCTAATTTCCAATACTCTGTCAATCTAGATCTTAAATAAAGTCTTATATTGTTTTTTCTCTCTCTCCTGTGTACAGTTCAGGAAAGATTAACAAAACAAATTGCTGTTGCCATCACTGAAGCCTTGCAGCCTGCCGGTGTTGGGGTTGTTATAGAAGCCACGTATGCTATTTCAGTATCTTCTGACCAGTAGACTCACAGCAAACACTGTATTGTTCACTAGCCTTCCTTTCAGAAACATAATATAGCACTTTACTACTTAACATATTTCTGCATCTAACCTGTCTGATCGTCTTCCTGTTTCACAGTCACATGTGCATGGTCATGAGAGGTGTACAGAAGATGAACAGCAAGACCGTGACTAGCACAATGCTGGGTGTCTTCCGTGAAGACCCCAAAACACGAGATGAATTTCTCTCCCTTATTAGAAGCTGAATAGACCTTCTGCAACAACCTACCGTCCGTAGATCCTTATGCACATTTTATGTTTATTTCTACCTAAACCCAGAGAGATTTCACTTATGTGGTCAATTTTAATTTCTAAACAGGCTATCCAATTTTCTGTGCATTTGTGTCAAAACGTGGAATAAAATGATTTCAACCACGGACGGGTCATCCGTAAAGTAATAGCCATAGAATACACATAGTTTGTTATTATAATTAAACCATAATCATATTAAATTCATTGTATTATTCACTTTATTACCCGATATATCCAAAGAAAATAATTGTATGCACAACTTTGAGGTACAGTAAAAGACTGATATCAAAGGTTTTCTCCTCTAAAATCCTATCCTACAGAATAAAATGCAAGTTGTAAGTATTTCTCTAACTTAAATGACAATCTCTCATGTGTGTATTTTAGATTTGCCGCCTTATCAGTTTACTTGAAATTGCATTCATATATTGAGATGTTTTCTGTTAGTTTTTTGTTTTGTTTTAAATATTATGCTAGGACAACCATTTGTTTTCCATTTACCAATTCTATGGTGGCATTGTGGCCTCACACTTTGTGCCCTCAGCTCTGTCTGGGTTGTGCTCTTCCTCTGTTTGTGCGTGTTTGCTCCTGTAGGTCAAAAACACATCTAGGCAAAGTGCCATTTCTGAATTGTCCAAAGTGTGTAAGAATAGTCATGTGATGAACTGGCATCTAATCCAGAGTGTCCTGTATTTCCTGGAATCACTGTGACCCTGTACTAATTAAAGATGAATTATGTAATTGTCTTTCTCTTTGCAAAATACTGGTACATTTTTTTGGCAGTACAATTAACTGACAAAGCCAGTTTTTCTTTCAGAAAAAGACACTTTGATGGTAAGTCAATCAAAAGCTTGTAATGTGTTTTGTACTGCTCTCATTTGATATCATTTGACACTTTCTGATATTTTGATTGTGTTACTTTAGATTCCTTGCTGAAATGTGTTTGCAGTTTTAGTTCATTCATAAAATATTCATGACATTCTGGGTTTGTGCATCGGTTTTCCAAGTAATACATAGAATAACTTTCTGTATAATTTATAGTACTTATGCATGTACTATGTGAAATGCAGTTCTCTCCACTACAAACTGTTTGCTTAGTATGGTATGCCTGTTTGAAGAATTTCACAATGATTATGTTAGGATGTATTTTCTTTATAAGTGTTAAATAGAAACTATGTTCCTCATACTAATGATATGGTAAAAAATTGTCCAATAACATTTTTCTTGTCTGAATTTTAGCATAGTGACAAACAGACCAGAAAATATTCAAATGTTAAAAATATTACTGAAATACATACAAGTATTTTTTCTGTATTTTTACCATGTGTTACAAGAACTGGCAATGAAGAGAAGCTGTATAAAGACTGTGTTATGTGGGTATTTATATATGTACTGTATTATCGGAAGCAACATCTGTCAGAAACAGCGAGGCACCTCGTTAAAGCAGACCTGAGTTTGTGCATTTTCTGCTAGATGCTACCTTTTCCATTTTGTCTAAAAAAGAAATGGTGCAATTCTGTTAGATTATTTTTTTTATGCTTCAGGTAAAGGTATTATTATTTCACTGAAGAAGGGAGTCTAAATGTGAATTCAGTACAGGTCCTGTGACCTTTAAACAGTGAATAAATTTCTGCTGCAACTCAGACATGTCAATGTTAGTCTTCAAGTGGCCTAGACTCAAAAAAGATATTTATATTCTCTGATATTTATCCTGAAAGGATTTAAAACTCAGGAGGTGGGGTGCAATGCATCTTAAAACGCGGACTCCGGTGACTGCGGGGTATTGAGGTTAATTCGGTTTACTTACCTTTTGCTAATGAAATTGTGTTGTGTTTCATCCCCTACTATCCTAGATGAAATTGTTGGCTCTTATCCCAACTCTTGTAGCCACCAGGTTCCTTTTTGTTAAATCGCTCTTTTGAAGAGTTTTGGATTAATTTTTCTTAATAAGGATTAGATGAGCTCTCCTTTCTCTGTGTATCCCAAACTAGGGATTGAACTCTATTTTTCCTCTCAATTTTATGTCACATTATCAGACCAGGGAATGGCTATGTTTGCTTAATTCCAAAAATATGCATTTGCCTTTAAAATTAATCATTTAAATTTTAATGACAATTTATTGATTCCCATTACGAAATTCTTTTTACATCTACAAAATATTGCTCTTCATGACACAAGTTGGTGAGAGCAAGTGATAGGCAGCCACCTACAGTAACAGCCACAGAGCTGGGGGTTAAGGGCCTTGCTCAAAGGCCCACAGTCATGGCAATTTTATCAAAGCTGGGCTTGAACTGGCACAGGCACAGAGGCTTAGCTCACTGAGCCACAAGCTTTATCAATTGCAGCAAATCCTTCATAAAAATGTCAGGAACTCAACATTAACTATTATTAGCATTTTAACAATCATCAGCATTTTCTTCACATAATTATTTAAAACTGGCATTTTGTTTTTTTAATGAAATACATTTTCAAATGTTATGCTTCTGTTATGATATATTCATATATATTTGACAGTAGTTTCCATCTCACTTTTTAATTTTGAATTTTCAGTGAAAATAAATATATTTCTTAGACAAACACACTAATTTTTCGTGTTATATGTAATGTTTTATCTGGTATACTAGTCACACAGAGAACACAGACTTCATGGGGGAAAAAGAGATTCATTTGTTGTACAAATAATTACATACATGCATACAGACAGACATTGTTCCTGCTGTAACTGAAACACATAGTGTTACATTGCAACATTTATACATTTTCACTGCACTGTAGAGGTTCTTTTGAAAATTGTTTCATTTCAATAGAAAGTTGTTGGCTTGTGTCCCAACCAATTGTAAACCATGCCTGGATCCTATTCTAAACATCAAATTACAGTATCTTAAGCCATTGAAGTTTTAACTTGAAACCAGTATTTCCAAATTTTAACCTTTTAATATTTCACCAGCAACCATCCTTTGTAATTTATCATTTGACATGTATCTGAAGTTGTAAATAAACTGTTGTGCTATCACTGTTGTGCATTTTTTGTGAAAATACATACATTTTAAAACATTCACACATTCAGACATTTTTACATATGTGTACTTAAAATTTTGTTTCTGCACTGAGAGTAGCAATCAAGTTTGATATCATAATGAGCTGATTTCTTGGCAGCAAGAAGATGCTGTCCAATTTTCCATCAACCAAACAATACTAACTGTCATGAATGATTGTGCTAGCATCAACACAGCTGTAATTTCTTTCATTGTTATTAAAGTCAGTATAAAATATTGACATACTGGCTAAAAGTAGAGTATATAAAAGGCATTTCCATTTGTTATTCTAAATATATATGACCTCTCAGCTTTGTGCATGCATCTCAACAAGACAAAAATGGTTTCTTTCATACTTTGTCATTTCCACAAACATGATTTTTATACAAATACACACACTGACCCCTCCTATTCACATATAAATGGCAGAATTTCTCATAGTTTTATCTTTATGAATTTATAGCTGAAGTGATATTGCAGTATACAAAATAAAATTGGCAATAATACAAAATGTCAATGAATACACAATGGAAAAATATCTCTGTTGGAGGATTCAGCACAAATCCTATTCCATTTATGTAATAATTTTTTACATTTAAAATGACATCAATATAAACAACTGGATTTGATTTGTTTTAAAGTTGATAGAGGAACGCGTGGGTTCATCTGAAAGCCTGCTACCTCTCAATATTAGGACTGAAGGAAACACTTTTAGTGAACTGTTTACCATTCTGCTTCAAATATAAATTAAACTCACAAAAATTCACTAAATCTCATGATCAATTTATAAGCATTTAAGAGTTTTTCTGGCAACAGAATCATTGACATGCGTTAATTTGAGTTATATTTATGGTCACCAGCCATAGCAAGCCATAACAAGTGTG
>JAODJX010000027.1:8509897-8520569 GCA_026776945.1 Isichthys henryi
CCCCCCGATCTGAACCCGAGTGGTGTTTTGTTATTGGACTTCTGTGTTCGTCACGGATTGTCCATAATGAACACCATGTTCAAGCATAAGGGTGTCCATATGTGCACTTGGCGCCAGGACACCCTAGGCCGCAGTTCAACGATCAACTTTGTAGTCGTGTCATCGGACTTGCAGCTGTATGTCTTGGACACTCGGGTGAGGAGAGGGGCGGAGCTGTCAACTGATCATTACCTGGTGGTGGGTTGGCTCTGCTGGTGGGGGCGGAAGCCGGCCAGGTCTGGCAGGCCCAAGCAGATAGTGAGGGTCTGCTGGGAATGTCTGGCGGAATCTCCTGTCAGGAGGAGCTTCAATTCCCACCTCCGGCAGAGCTTCTCCCATGTCCCGGGGGAGGCGGGGGACATTGAGTCCGAATGGGCCTTGTTCCATGCCTCCATTGTGGAGGCGGCTGACCAGAACTGTGGCCATAAGGTGGTCGATGACTGTCGTAGCGGCAATCCCGGAACCCGCTAGTGGACACCGGTGGTGAGGGGTGCCGTCAAGTTGAAGAAAAAGTCTTATTGGGTCTTTCTGGCCTGTGGGACTCCAGAGGCAGCTGACAGGTACTGATGAGCTAAGTGAAATGTGGCTTCAGCAGTTGCCGAGGCAAAAACTCGGGTGTGGGAGGAGCTGGCGAGGCCATGGAAAATGACTTCCAGACGGCTTCGAGGGGATTCTGGTCCACCATTCAGCGTCTCAGGGCAGGAAATTGGTACAACATCAACACTGTTTATGGTGGGGATGGGGCCCTGCTGACCTCAACTTGGAACGTTTTGGGTAGGTGGAGAGAATACTTCAAGACCTCCTCAATCCCACCGACACGCCTTCTAATGAGGAAGCAGAGTCTGGGGACTTGGGGGTGGACTCCCCTATCTCTGGGGCAAAGGTTGCTGTGGTGGTTACAAAGCTCCTCGATGGCCGGTCTCCGGGGGTGGATGAGATCTGCCCAGAGTTCCTTAAGGCTCTGGGGCTGTCCTGGTTGATACGCATCTGCAGCATCATGTGGACATCTGGGACAGTGCCTCTGGACTGGCAGACCAGGGTGGTGGTCCCCTCTTTAAGAAAGAGGACTGGAGGGTGTGTTCCAACTTTAGGGGGATCACATTCCTCAGCCTCTCTGGTCTATTCGGGGGTTCTGGAGAGGAGGGTCCATCGGATTATTGAACCTTGGATTCAGGAGGAGCAGTGTGGTTTTCACCATGGCTGTAGAACAGTGGACCAGCTCTATACTATCAGCAAGGTCTTGGAGGGTTCATGGGAGTTTGCCCAACCAGTCTACATGTGTTTTGTGGACTTGGAGAAGGCATTCGACCGCGTCCCTTGGGGAGTCCTGTGGGGAGTGCTCCGGGAGTGTAGAGTGCCGGGCTTCCTTATAAGGGCTGTTCAGTCCCTGTATAACCGGTGTCAGAGCTTGGTCCGCATGGGCGGCAATAAGACATTTCCGGTGAGGGTTGGACTCCGTCAGGGCTGCCCTTTGTCACCAATTCTCTTCATAGCTTTTATGGACAGAATTTCTAGGTGCAGCCAAGGCATTGAGGGTGTCCGGTTTGGTGACCTCAGGATTAGGTCTCTGCTTTTTGCAGATGATGTGGTTCTGTTGGCTTCATCAGACCCTGACCTTCAGCTCTCACTGAGACAGTTCGCAGCCGAGTGTGAAGAGGCTGGGATGAGAATCAGCACCTCCAAATCCGAAACCATGGTCCTCAGCCGAAAAAGGGTAGAATGCTCTCTCCTGGTTGGGGATGGGGTCCTTCCCCAAGTGGAGGAGTTCAAGTATCTCGGGGTCTTGTTCACGAGAGAAGGAACGATGGAACGGGAGCCTGACAGGCAGATCGGTGCTGCGTCAGCAGTGATGCGGGCGCTGCATTGGTCTGTCATGGTGAAGAGCTGAGCTAAAAGGCAAAGCTCCCAATTTACCAGTCGGTTTACGTTCTTACCCTCACCTATGGTCATGAACTATGGGAAGTGACTGAAAGAACGAGATTGCGAGTTCAAGAGGCCGAAATGAGTTTCCTCTGCAGGGTGGCTGGGCTCTCCCTTAGAGAGGAGCTCGGTCATTCGGGAAAGACTCAGAGTAGAGCCGCTGCTCCTCCGCATTGAGAGGAGCCATATGAGATGGCTCGGGCATCTGCTTAGGATGCCTCCCGGACGCCTCCCTGGTGAGGTGTTCCAGGCATGTCCCACTTGGAGGAGGCCCCAGGTTAGACCCAGGACACGCTGGAGGGACTATGTCTCTCGGCTGGCCTGGGAACGCCTCGGGATTCCCTCGGAGGAGCTGGATGAAGTGACCGGGGAGAGGGAAGTCTGGGTTTCCCTGCTGAGACTGCTGCCCCCGTGACCCGTCCTCGGGTAAGCGGAGGATAATGGATGGATGGATGGAAATTGGATGGATGGAAATTTGAATTGAAATTCTATATCCTGGTTTTAACCACAATTCAAATTCAATTCAAATTCATGAACTGAATTGGAATGTCAAGGCCGTTCTTATTTCAGTTCTGAATAGTGCACAATCCAGCTACACATAGCATTTAGCATGATTTTTATGAATAATTTCACTCCAGGTTTGTTTAGTATACATGTGTTAATAATACTTTCCATTTACTTGTTGACACGAGATCCATAATTCTACTCAAAGACACATTTCGACCTACATACCCATATATCCATAAGAGTATTGTACCTTTGCCCATGACACGAGTAAACTGGGCAGGGATGTCATCTTCTGCATTGGCTGAGACACCTGATTCCGCTTCACTTCCACTTAAGTGTGAACTTGGGACATTTTCCTTTCCATCAGCACTGAGCAATGAGTGTTGTCCTGGCTCCAAGTTCCTGCAAGACTTTATGGGTGTCAAGATCATCTGGTGAAGCTCCTGTAAAGGGGTACGTAGATTACCTCCTTCCAAAACATCCTAGCAAAACAGTGAGGGAAAAAAATAAAGTTAGATACTAATTCTTATGCAATAAATGCAAGTATTTAGAAATTTTAAACGTCCACACCAACCAAGGAATACAAATAAGCTCCCAGTTACATTCTGCTTTTTTGCTTTACCCCATTTCATGCATGACCTAATATTAAATCACTGTGAATTCATCTTTAGTAGGACAGGACACATACTTTTTGTGTGGCCAAATAAATTAGCTAATATTATGAATTCATCAGCACTGTTGGAAAATCTGGCGATAAAGTATAGATGGTGACTCACATTTATAATATAAAAAGGGGTTCTCTTATTGAAGGACATGTGGATGACCTTTTATTGCTGTTAGCCTGGGATTATTAGTAAGTGTTATGGTTCAGTGTACCTATATTCACTAAGTCTTACACCAAAGAAAATAAGTGAGGGAAAGACCCAACCTAAAAAAATGTAGCAAAAGAGTGAAAAACAAAGGGCATCCTTGTCCTGCCGTTCAATAGGGTTGGGCACTAACACAACCAATGAACGGTGAAAACCAAATATACAATATGAAAGCAAGCAAAATCTAGAAAGGGCTATAGCCCATAATCATAACAAAAGTCTTGAATTATATAAGAAGAGCTGAATAGAAATACTGTACTATATCTCAGACAAAAATCTGTCAGACAGAGCAATTAATATGTGAATTCATTGCTTGTAAGATGTATTTTGTTACATATCACAATGAACTTTAAGTCTTTAATTTGATGAGGTTCTGCCATTTGAATTTAACTGACAATCTCATCAGTCAGCATTTCAAATACTAGCAGCTGAACTGCCAACATATAAAATTCAAGATTACTGCCACAGTGAAATATACAGTAGGATGTATATAGAGCTCTTCTCTGTGAACCACTGGAGGAATACATACATTAAATAGTGCAGTTATTACCCACATACAAGCAAAAATATAAATTACTCAACCCAACAATGAAATCAGTTGGTAAATTAATCACTAATGAACTCTAAAGCTTACCTGGTTAAACAGACTGGGACATTCATCAAAGGTGCATACAATCTTATTTATTACAAGACCTTTATTTACTACAACATACCACCTCCAGTTTCTGTGAATTGATCTGCATTCCTGCCAGAAGTTCAAGAAGCCACCAAGAAGCATAGCAAATGCACAGGGTACACTGGTAGGAACCAAATCAGCAACTCGCTGCACCCCTAAAGACACACAACACTGGTAGGAACATGTCCTGACTTTCCACACCCAAATCTACACCATTTAAATTTACAGTGCACATATCATTACAACAGAGTATCACCAAAAACTGCTTCTTTCTTTGCAAGAGATCATCTCAGTCCCTTGTGAGATGTACTAAGTCGGAGTAACCAAATCCTTTTTCAATTCATGAAGTAAAAATGTTGCAAACGTGGTCAGTCCCCCTCAAAGAGGCTAACAATTCTAAAATCTAAAACCCTAAATTGTTGTGCATTCACCAGGATTGACACGACAAGATGAGATAAGATTCTTTCCTTGACAATCGTTCTGAATTCGAACTAATTTGAATGAGAATGAATTTGAAAATGAATGAGAGCACACTATTTCAACTAATAAGTGTACATTTATTCAGGAGGGCTAAATAATCTTTTAAGAGGGCTGAACTCCCTATTGGTCTATTATCTGGGGGCACACATAATAAAGACCTTTATTCAAAATGCGGCAGCTCATATTATTAGTAAGAAAGTAAAAATTATTTATATAGCACTTAAATTTAAATCTTAAACTGAATTCTGTAAGATATTTGGTGGCAGTGCAAAGATTTCAAAAGGGGAGTCACATGGGACCATTTACTAGATTTAGTAAGCAGAGTGCTTAAGCATTCTGAACTGAATTTAAGCAGCATAAAGATACCTGTGTGAAAGTTATTCACAGTATGCCAAATGCAGATCCCACTGTTTTGATTGCATAAAAAACTCTTTTTAACTTAGATTTTATGCAAATAGTGGTGTGTCCTTTAAACTATTAAGGTTTCCTAAAATTAGATGATAAAAAAAATTAAATATGTTACCTTGCTTAGAGTATCACCATATATTGCAATACATTGAATCGTAACCCTTGAATCATGATAAATATCGTATTGCCACATTCTTGCCAATAAAGTCCCTAATACCCACTGTACAGTAATATTTATTTGCCCCTTTACTATGGAATTCTGTACAAAACATCCCCTGACATTCCTTACACTGTTACCATTTATTGTTCCTATTATTTATTGTTGCTGTCTAAATATCTTTTTATTGTGTAAATGTGTATATTCAGCTTGTGTAAATGTGAAATTTCTTTCAGGATTAAAGAAGTATCTATCAGCCTTCACTAACATCTTTGCATGGGTTTTACGAGGGAGAATGATGACTGAGGCATATTCTGTTCCCCTGCATTAATTTATTAATTATAGGTAACACCAACCCCAGCTTGACAGTCAAAAGAAACTTTACTCCATCATGTATAAAACAGAAGAGACACATTAGCCACACCACCCCAACACTTTCCAGTGCGTGTATTACCATGGAGACTTTCACAACAGTGTCAGGGACAGAACCCAATCCACCAAAAACCACAGTTTTGTAGTTATTAAAGACAGGCACAAGCAGAGGGACAAGCACTGCAAGAGTATCTATCCATTCTCCACTTATCTAGTGCAGATTCCAAGAGAAGTAGTGGTGCACCAATCCAATATTCAGATTACTATTGGAACCAATCCTTACCTATTAGATGAACTGGGTATCAGCCATATGTGACCAGTTCACATCCAATATTTACTGATTTAGTTTATTCCAGTCTGTAAAAAGATAGCTTCTATCCATCCATTCATTTTCCAAACTGCTTATTCTACTGGGTCCCTATCACGGAAGCAATGGGCAGGAGGCAGGGAACAACCCAGGATGGGGGACCAGCCCATAGGAGGGCACACTCACACACCATTTACTCTCACATGCACACCTATGGGCAATTTAGCAACTCCAATTAGCCTCAGCATGTTTTTGCACGGTGGGGGTAAACCCAGGTACCCGGAGGAAACCCCACGACGACATGGGGAGAACGCTACAGTTAAACCCAAGTATAATCTTGGTCATAAACCATGGTTTTGTTTTACCATGATCTTTCCAAACCATGCTTTTTACAAACCATGGTTTTCTTATTTAAATCTCTGTAGTGCAATAATGCATAATAATGCATGTCACGTACGTGACCATGTAAATAAGCAATATCTCTGCACTGAAGCCACACAAAGAACAGTTTTAACGACACAAACCAGATGCAAATTGGAGGGGGGGGCAACGTTACAAACATTAATATCTCAGAAACTAAAGCAGCACAAATGAGTGTCTTAATGGCATAGACAAACACAGCACACACAATTGCAATCGGTCTGGTTGAAATCAGACACAAATAGGGGGCTAACTTCATGCTGACGTCACGTGACCATGAAAACAAACAATAATATCTCAAAAAGTATAACCGCAAAAACTAAAATTTTTACAGCACAAACGCGGCACATACGATTGAGACCAGTTTAGTTGAAATCTGAAACATATGGGGGCCAACTTCACACAGGTGTCCGGATGCATGCCCTGGATTGTTGTGGTTGCACGCTGATGACGTCAACTATTTCCCTCCATCCACTGTCGTAGTTTGATGACGTTACATCAGGCTTTGAGCCAGAAAAAAAAAATAAAAAGACGGATTTTTTCCTGACACCTGATGCTTTTTTGATGTTAAGTCTGATGTCTGATGCTGTTTTGTCTGAAGTCTGATGGATTTTTTCCTGAGACCTGAGGATGTCCTAAAATGAACACTGTAATTTTAAGCATTTGCCACTTGCTTATTTTCACTTGGAAGATTTTTAAATTGAACTGCAAATGTCTCAAAAATGCTTAAAACAAGATCTACAAATGAGGTGGAACAGTACATTATGTATGTTTCTTGTTGCCCAATAAAAAAAAGTTGGCATAGATTGTTTTTGTTTTTATTTACTAGTTGAAATATTAACATACAGTAAAAAGAGTTCTTGTATCAGAATCTGTTGGTGTCGTCAGTTGTGTATCGGAATCGGATAGGAACTGAAAAAATGTGGATCGGCCCATCCCTAAAGAGAAGGCATACACAAAATTTACAAGTCATTTTAACACAGATTCATCTAAATTGTTTCACACTGGACAATAACCCATGCAACGCGAGGAGAGCATTGAAATGACATACTAACCAAGAAGGGGAGGGAACACCGCTAACACTGCAGACATAAGACAAAAGTGTAATGGCACTTTTCCACTCCCTGCTTACTAGCAAGGCCAGAAAAGTGACCAAACCAAGCTAGCTGCATCACCAACATCTTATAGGTTGAAATGCACAGAGAATCTAGTGCTCTGTTCATGGGTTATCTGAAAGAAAAATATTATATTCTATATATTATTCATTATTAGTAGTAATGCACTTGGGATTTATTGATGCATTCCCGATAACTCAGAACTTTCCGTTCCATTTCCAAACTCCTACCTAAAAAAATACTATAGAACAGCTGAACGAAATTGACGCAAGTGAATGCTAGTTCCGCTAGCGTTTGACACTTACATAATACATGGCAATTCTAACAGAACAGCTTAGCAAACAGAAAAAAATGCACATAATAAATCATGATGTACACTGTGTGAACAGTAAATAAGTGTCTCTTCAGTTTTACTTCACTATTGCTCTCCAAGCCAGGGAACACCTTTACTGAGCCAACCTTCCTATAGTGCAAAAGAGAAGAAAGGTGGGACCGTGTTGTAACTGGTCTTTCTTTGTGGGTTGGCTCGGGTACAGGTTGGTTCCTGTATGCCAGTGGAAAAGCACAATTACTCACAGTACCACCATCTCCAAAATAAAACTAAGGAGCAAATTAAATGGTACATATCATTCTGTTTATTAGGGAAAATAGGTCTACAAGTTTTGAGACAAAACTGGGTAAGTTTGTCTATGTGAGGGAGGGCAAAAAAGGCAGTTATGCTCAATATATATCTTCAGCAACTTTTTTGTCAATGAGATTGCTGACATCACAGCTCACATTATTTTCACTGCCCACCACCCACCCACCCCGTACATACTCTACTGTCAATTTGAGTCAGTTTGAGCCTGTGTCTCAGTCTCGGCAGAAATAGCTGGTAAATTGAAGCCCAAAACCTGCCCTGCTGATACTGTCCCCTCTAGCCTTATAAACCCAGTATCCTGGCTATTATAAACTTTTAGATTATTTTAACTTATTTTAAATATGCTGTAGTCCAGCCAATGATTAAAACCCAAACCTGGACCCCTTAGTTCTCCAAAACTTTAGACCCATATTTATTCTGCCATTTTTTTATAAAATTCTGGAGAAAGCCATTCTCCTTTTACTACAGATGTATTTTGGGGGATAATGCCATTAGTGAAGTATTCTATGGCTTTAAAGCTCATCATTGCACAGAATAATTTTTTTTGTTCTGAATTGTCTTTTATTAATTGCTGACGGTGGTGATTCTACCGTTTTTCTGCTTTTTTAATCACACCATATACAAGACAGGTTCAAACTCCTAATCCTCACATTTCCCAAATGATGTAATACCACAACTGCACAAATGTGTCTTTTGCCAAATAACAAATGAACAAAAAATTAACACTCTCATTCACAGTACATACATGACATTATGTACAATCAAGAAGATGTCTTTATAAGTTAAAGTATTTTAACTCTTGGTTCATTCACTTAGAGCATACCAATTTCTTGCCCACAAAACAAGGAATATTGGCAAACGAGACTATTATGCCTGATGGTTGAACTCACATTCTGAATTATTAAGTGTGGTTAATCACTTTCCTTTTCAGACGTGTGTGTGTGGCGGGGGGGATCATGTTTATATTTATGGTTATTATGTTTATATTACTATTACATTGTGGGGACCAAATGTTACCCACAATGTAATAAAAACCTGTTATTTTGACACTGTGGGGGGCATTTTTCAGGTCCCCACAAAGCTCTCTGAATACAATAAAAAAAAAGCCAAATGTCTCTTTTTTGGTTCAGGTTAGGGCTGGGTAAGGGTTAAGGTCTTCATGTTAGCATTAGAATTTTCCCCATAGAAATGAATGGAGAGTCACAACAAAGATATAATCATAAACCACAATTGCACAATTGACAGTGAAGCATGGGGTCCAAGTGCAGGGACAGGCCATTTATATGGAGCCCCTGGAACACTTGCATGTGCCACCACTAAATTGGACTAGAGCTAAGTGACATGATTAAATTCCCTCATGATAAATTAGGCGGAAGGTGAGGGTTTCGCCCACAATAAATTTCAGCAAGAATACCTCAGCATAATGAAATTAATATTATAAGCCTACCTTATATACACTCTCCACCTCTCCAAAAACATGTGACATGATTAAATTCCCCTACAATAAATTTCACCAAGTTCCCCATTATGCATTTCGCCAAATCACTACTGGACTGCTACTGATAATATCTGTGGGGAGGCTAGTGACAAAAAAAAAAATTATTACAGAATAATCAGAAAATCATTTTGCAGCTCACAGTTTGAGAACCACTGACCTGTACAATGTTCCCCAGAAGTTTGCAAAAAAATCTACGGAATGCTTTTAGATGGCAGATGGCCGTGTTCACAAGATGGCAGCTGCAGACTCCATTTTCATCCTTGACTGCCCTCTGTCATGGCAGTTCCGTAAAATAGTTTTTGAGGTAATGCGTTCACAAGTCCAAGTGTCTACAGCTGCTCTTTCCTTCCATTGCTACCGCGGCTTCATTTTGGGGGCAGTTTGTCTCAAAATGCAATTAGGAGTAATTCATTCATATTCATATGCACACATATATGTGTATATACAGCCGTGGAAAAAAAGTAGACAACTCTACATTTTTAAATAAATTTGCGTTCTTAAATCCTGGTTTAATTCCAGTTCTGCTGCATCAGGATCCTTCAAAGTTCAAAATTTCTAAGAAAGCAGCACACAAGAATAAAAGGAAGCATGAGACACTGGGAACAATCAGAAATCAGACAGGTAAAGGGCAGAAGCAACAATCTAATGCCAGGCATGACCGTTAGGTTATCCAACAGGTTCTCATGAATCATATGGTGACATCAAATGACATTTAAAAGGAATAGGAAACATTAAGTGTGGGTGTGAAGTGCACTGCTAAGACAGTGTGTAACAGGCTCCAGGATGCAGTCCAATAAAGCAAGGATGTAGCCCTTTATCAATAAGAAGCAGGAAAGAACCAGGCTGCAGTTTGCAAAAAAAAAAAACATCATTCACAGATGCACACCCATAAATGAGAGAAAAAATTGTGCTGTGGTCTAATTTTTTTCCACAGCTGTATATGTGTGTGTGTGTGTACTGTATATATACATACATACATACATATATATATACATACATATACATACATATATATATACATATATACCGTATTTTTACGCATATAACGCACACACGTGTATAACACGCCCATGCGTATAGCGCGCGGGAACAAAGGAATTATGTAAAAAAAATTCTGCATAGCGCGCCCATGCGTATAGCGCGCATGATGCCCATTGAACTGAAAACTCCTCCCGCCACCCCCAGAAGTAGATCATACATAGAAAGACAGAGTAGAGCTAATCAGCTACAAAGAGTCAATTACAGTATAGTGTCAAGATGCATG
>JAODJX010000027.1:8528056-8546345 GCA_026776945.1 Isichthys henryi
AGGTGTGGTGGTGACCCCACAGCTTGGGGTCAGAATCCGAAAAAAGTGTCTGGGGTTGAACCAAAAACTGATTTTTGCAGATCCATAACTTTGAAGTGCATCCCCTGAGCTTAATTTTAATGCCACGTTCTGAAAGAGCAGGGAAAAGTAGGCCAGGAGAGCAATTTTCAGCTCTCTAGCATGCTTAGAGACGAAGATATGGTCTCCTGAAAACACTTACAAATTATATGCGTGATTCGCCTGTTGCAAAAAAGGGGCGTGGCACCCAAATTTGAAAGGGCCATAACTTTGGACTGCATCATGGGAAATGATTACCCACGATCTTGCAGCGAGAGAAAGGAAGAGAAGAACCATCGGCTCACTTGTGATTACGTGACGCTCGGCAGACAAAGCATATACTGTACATCAGGGTTGGCCAATCTTACCCAGCAAGGGCCCCTGTGTATGCAGGTTTTCACTGTGACTCCCTAATTAGATTACTAATTAGAGGACTGATTGGCCGAAGAGTCCTCACACCTGGGTGTGAACAGCTGACCTAAAGGTTATCCCAAAAACCCACATACACCGGCCCTTTGCGGATAAGATTGGCTACTCCTAGTATACATAATACTCATATTGTGAGACCTCGTTTATCAAGTTTTCAAAAATTTCTAAAATTTTACTTGTCTTGCAAAACACTCACAAACCAAGTTACTCGTAATCCAAGGTTTGACTGTATCAGTGTTGATTGACAATGTATGGAAAAAATAAAACTTTTTTTTTTACTTTATTTTGATAGACCTACTTGGCTTGCGGTAATTACTCTGCTTCTGGCTAGCTACCCGCATGTACAGAAAACTTGATGGGAAAAAGAGAGTCATTTTCTCTCAATGACAAATATAGACTCATCCAGGCTTATGATAAACTGCCAAAAACAAGCCAATGAGATGCAACAGTGAAACTACAATAAGCTGAATTTTATGTACAGTAGGCTACAGTATTATAGTGTATTTTAATTATGTACATTTCAGTAATTTTATTTGTACAGTACTGTAATTTGAAACAGCTGTACTGTATTTCGAAAGAGTCAATATAATTCAGTAAATAGCGATGCTGTCCGTTTTATTACGTGATAGTCATGTAATAAATATACAAATGTCAATTACATAGTAATCTGTGAAGACAAAGAAAAAGAAAAAAATATATAATGATCATCTGGTTATGTATCTATAAGCAGTTTCTACTGTATATATAGGCTAACTGTCCTGAATTAATATTATTATTGTTATAAATAAGCTTTCTTAAGTTAAGCCTGATGTGCCCTTACACACAAAAGAATAATCACAGTCTCTTCTACATAGTGAAGCAAAGCCTATAGCTTATTGAATAAACACTGGTATTGCATCGGTACTTGGTGTCAGCCGATACCCAAAGCACAGGGGCCGGTTGCACAAAACACCCTTAAATTTCTTCCTTAAGGTTTCCTTAAAATTTTCTCTTAAGTATTTAAGTTTGTCTCCTTATCTTGGTCTTATACTTAAGGAATCCCTTAACGGTTGCACAAAAGAACTTAGCAACCAAACTAAGGGGAAAAAAATAAGGTACCTTTAACCATACCTTAACTGCAACATGGCCGAGTTTATGCTAATAAATAACGAAAATGAATGCACCCCAAAAAGAGTGTTCTGCGACCGGGAAAACCACTTAAATACACTTAATGATGAGCAATTGATTTTGCTTTATAAATTTGACTGGCAGTCAATTTATGATTTGTCCGACCATCTGCAGTTGGATCACCCCATAATCCAAAGCTGTGCTCCTCCAGCTGCGCTGCAGTTAATGTTTGCTCTGCGGGTTTATGCTACGGGCTCCTTGTAATAGGCAATGTATTTCATGTCCACAAGTCAACGGTGTGCCGCGTCATTCATGTCCGCTACCATCGCTGCCGTATTTGAAAGAGGTTTTGGAGGTTGACCTCCACCTTGAAAATGACATTTTTTTATAGAATAAATTCTGATAATAAATTATTTATTTGTTATAGAACATTAAGCCTGTTTCACGTTCAGCTGAGCTCGCTAACTAACCATAGCCTATAACGATACCCACCATTACAGTCTCCTTTATATCTATACCATAAATACTTTAATGTGTAATAACTTGTTGAAAGAAGATGAGCAACTTATGTACAGAGATCTATTTCACTGTCAGCAACATAGACTAACATTAACGGTTCCCTCAAGTCATTTAACCTATCTGAAGCTGTAAATTAACATCAACTGGTAAGAGTTATCATACTAGTTTTGTCGCATTCTCTCCTGTAATTAGTGAACTCTTTTTTGGCCAGAACAGATAAGCTGTAATTTTTTGGACCTCTTAGATGGACCTTTTCACCATTCTTCTTGAATTAATTTTCATCGCAATTTCCTTCTGTTTGTTTTTATTTGTGGATCAAATTTACTTTTTAGTATGTTCTTTCATGGGGTGGCATGGTGGTGCAGTGGTTACCTCTGGGGCCCGGGTTCGAGTCTCCGCCTGGTTCACATGTGTGTGGAGTTTGCATGTTTTCCCCATGTTGTCGTGGGGTTTCCTCTGGGTACTCTGGTTTCCCCCCAAAGTCCAAAAACATGCTGAGGCTAATTGGAGTTGCTAAATTGCCCGTAGGTGTGCATGTGTGAGTGAACGGTGTATGTGAGTATTCTGGGTTGATCCCTGCCTCGTGCCCATTGCTTCCGGAATAGGCTCCGGACCCCCGTGACCCAGTAGGATAAGTGGTTTGGAAAATGGATGGATGGATGGATGTTCTTTCATTTACTGTATTCCTCCAAAAGTATAATCTTTTCCTCCTGTGACCTATTTGGCTTTCTTGTCTTCTTTTCTCCCATTTTTTTTTTACTTCGTGAGTAACTTTGTGAGGCGATAATGGGTACCACAAGCAGGCGCGAATACAAGCATATGAATGGTCTCCATGGAAACGGGACAGTTTTACTGCTGTAAAACGTCTTTCAATGTTGTTAATCCCTTAATGTTTTACCTTAACTAAGGAAACCTTTTAAGGGGTTCTGTGCAACACCCTTAAATAAATCACTTAGCTAAGGAGAAATTAAACCTTACTGTAAGTATCATATTTAAGGGGAAAACTTAAGGTGTTTTCTGCAACCAGCCCCTAGTATATCATATCCGGATGGAAGAAGTGGGATTGGTGCATTCCTATAAGAAATTTTTGAAAATGTGATAATGTATTCAAATGTCTGCTTGCTTTGTAAAATCATTCATAAAGCTGCTGCTCCTCCTTTCAAAAAATGTGTTACACTCTACTCTGAAAAAACAACATTAGCAACTTGATCAGCTATAAGGGGAAAATGCAGTATTCCACACCGCAAAACCTCATTTGGGAAATCATCTTTCTCTTTTTTTGGCCATAAATCAGTGCAATACACTTCCAACAGTGCTGATTCAATGTACAAACTTTCTATCCTTTTCCTGCTCAACAAAGAGTAGGATACTGTCAAAACAAACTTGCACACATTTATGAATGTGTGTGTGTGCATATAATGGTTATATGTAAGGGACCAAATGTTCCTTACAATGTAATATAAACCTGTTATTTTGACATTGTGGGGACCATTGTTCAGGTCCCCACAAATATCTATGAATGAAAAAAAAAAATTCAAGTCTTGTATGTCATTTGGTTAGTTATGGTAAAGGTTAGGGCTGGGTAGGGGTTAAGGCTGTCATGTTGAGATTGGAGTTTTCCCCATAGAAATGAATGGAGAGTCCCCACAAAGATATAATTACAAACCAGCATGTGTGTGTGTTTGTGATATGCAGCATTGGTAGATATTTTTGAGAGCTGGGGTGAGCAAACTAGTTTTGTAATATGGGAATGATTGTGACCTTAAAAGTACTGTTGCTGGACCTTTGTGTGGCAACCTAAACTTTAGGAATTGTAGTGATTAGATGAGGTGGGATATGGGGATGAAATGTTTGTATGATTTTATGACCTGTATTGCATACACCATTTACATCTTATTCTGGCTTTAATGTTCTATCTATCTGCTCAGGGACTACGGGAGGAAAATAGCAATACTCGCTAAAACCTGGTACAATAGATCTTTCCTTGTTTTACACAAGGTTAATGTTTTATTGTGCAGTGTCCCTTTTTAAATAAATAAATAAAATGGAAAGAAATTAAAAAAAGTTGCTGTTTGTTATTGTTGGAAGCTGATGGTAACCAATACTACTACCTCACCTAGCACCACTGAGCTACCTAACATCAGAGATCAGCCAAGGAGGATGTTATTAATGTTTAATGTCAAACCTTGAATTTTCAGTTTTCAATCAAACACCAAACTGCTTTCATAGGATTTCCCTAATGTGCATGAACAAGTATGGTAAACAAATAGTTACTATACATGCACTACTATATCTATGCACTGACCTTTTCCAGGGAACGAAGAACGTTTTGCCTCTCCTTAAGCTTCTGAATACTGATAATAATCTTGTGTCTTGCCCCTTTAGTAACATTCTGCAAATAAAAACAATTCTTATATCCAATACAATACTTCTCCACAACCACAACATTGTGCTACATGCATTCTTTAACTAGTAAGAGGGTATTGCATGACAATTGTCAACATATTCTAAGGTTCATGAATTTAGATGTAACAAAGGATTGTATGTCAGTCCTCCTTTTGCTTTTGAGTCATTAGTTTTCATTCTTAATCCGAGCATATACCACCCTTTTAGCAAGTATGTACACTCTTTTCTGTTTTCGGTAATGTTTGGGGGTCCAAGGTCAACTGAGGTTTTTTTTCCCCCTACTTGGGAGTTTTGGGTTCCTGTCCTCCGTGGTCTTCTGGCTTTCTTTATTCAATTTCTTTCTTTCCCTTTTTCCCCATTCTGTATCTCCCTCTACTTCTGTTTTATGTATCACAACACAACCCTGTTATGCGCTTTGGGACAACTCTGTTGTGAAAGACGCTATATAAAAATAAATTGAATTGAATAGTTAATCAAACACAGTGACCTATATATGTTCCATGAGAAAGGGTATAGTCTCCGGCAACACAAACATGCACTTGCTCACTTGAACTCACGCAGTGAAAATTCAGTGAAATTTCAAGGCACTAACCTGGGTCTCCAGCTGTTGTTCTGTGAGTGACATCATTTCATCATAGGTCATGGTTGAGAACAGAGATGCATACTTGTGGAGGCGGAGACTTTTCAACCAAGCCGGTACATCTGTAGAATACCCAGAACAGTTATAGCTTTTAATAGGAAGAACTATATAATTAAATCAAACTAACCAAAATCTCACTTTAAGAGTTAATATACTTTAATAGTTTAATAGTTAATAGTTTAAGATAATATACTTTTATCACTAGCAAGGAACTGGTAATTTCCAAATAGTTCTGATACTTTGTGTCTGGAGAAGCAGAAGATAAATATTTTTTATTGTAATATATTTATAAATCAATTTAAAAAATCAATAAATAAAGATAATATATACACCAAAGACAACTGTCTATCTTACAGTATAATCCATATGAATCTCTGATACATATTGTACACCAACATTGTTAGATTATTACTGCAGAATATATTACAATTACACATAATGTTCTTTTTAATCACTGTTATTTTTGCATTAATGTTACAATGGATGTTATTAACTGCAGATTCATCTCCTTCATGATCCAATAGTTTAAATAAATGCAAAAGTCATTATAGACTCTCTGTCCATCATGAGATTTGAAATGACAACATCTCAATTAAGCTCAGTGAAGAGGTCTAAACTGCAGATCCACACTCCACTCCACTCCACTCCACATTCATTCATGTCCGAAAATCACATACAGGGTTTCATTACAGGATCGCAATGTAGTCCATCACTGGGAACACACACATAAAATGGGAAATTATGGAACCGTATTCACCTAACATTTTTTAACTGCTGGAGGACACTGGAGAACCAAAAGTGGAGACACACAGACAGAGCAGGAGACATAAATCAAACAGAGCCCTGGAAGTTTGAGGCTACAGAACTAACGACAAAGCCTCTTCTACTCCTTTTTTGCTTATATTTTTATATTTGAACCCAAAAACCAAATTGATCTGCAACAAGAAACAACACCAAAGACTTGCGTAATACAAAGAGTTCCTTATAGACTCACCTCTCATGCCACTGCCCTCCTCATGGAATGTGCTGCGGTGTACGGCACCACCCATGCCAGAACCTTCCTCCAAATGCTCACTGCCCCCACTTCCTGAGGATGCCACACTGCTTTGGGGGGAGAGGGGGGCATGGTCGGAGGCTGGGCCACGGACCCGGAGATCCTCTTGAGACAGCCAAACATGGCCCAGGGCCTGGCTGGCAGTACCACTCATTGGGGGTGTCAGGGACACTGAGCGCTTCAGGGGGCTGTGCTGTCCACCAGACAGGACTGCAAAACAGACAGATGCCATATAGCACCCCTTCTGTAAGAAATGGGCTCTGCCAAAAATATCTCACAAGTTTGTGTCAAGCACTACGCATAACAGTGCATAAGGCCTCAACTGAAACTGACAGTGAACAAAATCATACACACTGAATGGACAATGTGGACTTCAACAGGCAGCTTGGAGGACAGCAGCACAGTCTTGAACAGGATAAAAATCCTTTTGAAAGAGGTCTAGGTACAATGTTTAGAAGTCCTTTCTCTAGCTGTTCTAAGTGTAAAGAGCTGATCACTAGCTTGCTGGCAAAGCAGCATACCGACAATTAACTGACATATTCCAGTGAATCAGAACTTCACAGTAGCACTTTAAAAAATATAAAAATATAAAGATTCTACACATCTATTATTGTGGGAAATGACAAAGATTGTGTCATGCCCGGCTTGTCCAATCCTCGTGTGTGCCACGCCCCCTGATTATCCACGTGTGATTATCCCAATCTTGCCCAGCTGTGTCTGATTTTTTTTCGCCCAGTCTTCTGTATTTCAGTCCGGGTCTTGCCCTGGTTTTTGTCCGTCATTGATGTTAGTTGATGTAAGATGTTTCCTGGTCTCCGTTTCCTGAATAAATAACCAGTTTTCCCCTTCTTCCGCCTCCCTGCCTCATCCCTGCCTGATCCTTCCTGCCCGCCTGCCTATTCGCCTTACTTGCACCCTGACAGAATGACGAACCACAACAAAGAGGCACAGCAGCAGACCGAGGACCAGCGTCTCGGTCTGCTACAAGAGGTCTATTACTGGCTGAACCAGCCCGACGTCCAGGAGGACCCAGTCGCGCTGCATTTGGCCAGCAAAAGCTGCGATATCCTGATGGCGCTTTCCCCACCTGAGGGCAGGCAACGCCTGGGAGAGGTGCGTGCCAACCTCCATCAACTGGTTCAGCGCCTGACAGCGCGGAGGTTGGGGCTAGATGCATCATGCGTCGTGGTGGTTGTTGCCCAGCCGTCCGTCCCGTCGGACGTGGAGCAGCCTCCCGCGGCAACAGTGACCCGAAGGCGGAAGAGGAGGATTCGGCGATCGCCCCGACGATCGTCCTGGGGGCGTGCACGCTTGTCCCCGCTTCCCTCTCAGCCGGTGAGCAGGAGGACTCCCCGGCCGAGCCTGTCGTCACCACCGCAGCTAAGCTGCCTTCACAGGCAGCTTCCCCGGTCCTGGGAACACACCTGGCCGCCGCGGAGTTACTGCTGCCCCTTGAGCGGTACTTCTTCCGCCCAGTGTGGTTGGCCAATAAAGGGGCCAGCGCAGTCAGGGACGCTATCCCGAGAGTACCCAGGACTCTTAAAGGGGCCACGCCTGTCTCGCCGGTGCAGGACCTGCCAGCCCCGCCGCCTGAGGCAGCTACGCCCGAGGCACTCCCTCTGCCTCTGCTTGTTGCAGCCGCCCGGCCCGAGGCGCTCCCTCCGCCTCTGCTCGACCACTGCTCCTCCCTCCTTAGAGGTAGAGGAGCTTGAATGGGACCCGTCGGGGACCTCCCTAGTGTCTCCTCTTCCCTCACCCCGGCGAGGTTGACCCAAGCCTGACTCGCATGTCTGTGTCCCGGAAGGGGAGAGGACACAGGCGCAGGGTGAGGGTCCCACCCGCCCTGCCCCCTGGTTCGCCCTCGCTCACCTTGGCTGGGGCTCGGGGGGCGCCTGTGGGTCCTGGGCCTCCCGTTCGGCTGTCGCCTGCGGGTCCCCCTCCGAAGCCTCGTCTGACTCCCCTTTGTCCCCCATCCTTCGCTCCTTGGCCTCCTGTCTCTGCCCCTCCTTTGTTCCCTCCTCGTCCCATTGTTCCTCCTCCGTTCACTCCTGGCCGTTTTGTTCCACCTGTTCCCTCAGTGTCTCCCGTCCTGATCTGTCTGTCCGCGTTCCCCGTCCTATGTCAGGTCCTGTCATGGCTTTTGCCCGTATGCCAGTTTTGTCTGTCCGTTCTGTTCCCTGAGTCCCATTAACGGTTCTGTTCTTGTTTTCCAGGTCCCGTATCCCTCGTCCCGTCCGTCGCCTCCCCTGAGGCGCGCCCAGAGAGCGCGCCTTTGGGGGGGGGGGGAGGTTCTGTCATGCCTGGCTCGTCCGATCCTCATGTGTGCCACGTCCCCTGATTATCCACGTGTGCCTCCCCGATTTTGCCCAGCTGTGTCTGATTTTTTTCACCCAGTCTTGTGTATTTCAGTCCGTGTCTTGCCCTGGGTTTTGTCCGTCATTGATGTTAGTTGATGTCAGATGTTTCCTGGTCTCCGTTTCCCGAATAAATCCCCAGTTTTCCCCTTCTTCCGCCTCCCTGCCTCATCCCTGCCTGATCCTTCCTGCCCGCCTGCCCGTTCGCCTTACCCGCACCCTGATAGATTGCACTTGCAGTTTTATTTCAACTACAAATTTAATTTCCTTATCTGCTTTTATTCCATGCTGGGCTCAGAAAAAGAAATTGTTTAACATATGCATTGAATACTGTGGGAGGCTTATCATTGGGGTTGAAATTTTGGTTGAGGTCTTTATGTGGAAACCCAATTAAAAATTCAGTACTGCAATATTACTTTATTTTGTAGTTATTATGTTATTTTAGTCATAGACTGAAGTGTTCCCTGCAACTTTACAATGGTTAATGACCCTGGTATGCATACTCTGCATGACAAAGCATACAATTCATTCTAGGCATACAATATTCATGTATATGCTTACTTCTGTCATAAACAGGTCTAAGTCAGGGGTTTTTAAGATAAAATAAATTATGTTAAAATGCATTTCATATGACATATTACTACCAATGAATATGGATTTAGAGCATATTACTGCCATGACCAGCAGAAGGTAAAGTGATGGCACAACTTGGGTTTGAGGGGTGTTTTGCATTACCATGGCACATGAACAGCAGCCTTGATCACCTGCCTGCAGAAGCCACGGGTTATAAAACCCAGCTGACTCTTATTAGACTCATCAATGTCATGGTTTTAATAGCTACTGAACTGAATGACTGCAATAGGAGAAAATGTACATCAGCCAACAATTAAGCAGAAAAGTTGTATCATCACATAAGCAGGGGTCATTACTAATGAAAATCCTGATGCAACACAGAGCCCCAAACGTCAGTGAGAATAGTTTTACAAATTCATGTTGTTCACTACTTGAAAACATGGTGAAAGCAGTGATCATACCGTAATATTTGGAACAGACCCAATACAGAACACCAGCCCCTAAGTGAAGTACAGTGAAAGCAGCATGCTATGGGGACACTCCATCTCAGATGCTATTGGGAAGCTTTTTTGCAGTGTATAAGTATAATAAAGAATAATAAAGAAATGAGTCTGATAAGGACTTAAAACTTGCATAAGGACATTAGCAAACAGCATGAGTCCAAAGCTACACTGTGTATCTAGCTGACTAGGCTGCTGTCTCAAACATCAGGGAGTTCACAAAACTACCAAGCAAAAACAGCTCCAAACTGAGAGGAAAAGATTTTGCAAAATTGATTTGCATGTCTTTACATGTTTACATGTTTTGAATAAAAAAAAAAATCAACATGCATTTTTAAATAATTCACAAACCATTCTTTTACAAGCAACCATCTTGTCCTCATAAAAGTGTCGATTATTCAGAAGCATCAAAGCTCATGTATCAAACCTTGTGTCAGTAAATGTGTATCTCAAATATCTCAAGTCAGTGCAAGTCCATTTCCAGAATAAAAAATAAATAAAATCTTCCTATCAAACTCTGATTGATCATAAAAAGCATTAACATCACATTATAGAAAATATCTAAGTGGAGGGAAAATGGTATAATGCCCAAGACATATATAAGCAAATCTGTACAAGCATAATGCTTTGGAAGTCTAAAAATCTTTCACCTAAATACTGCGGTAACTATTCAGGTTCTATAACAGAACAACTATCTATAGTCGACTGCTGGCTAAAATAGGTGACCAGCTAATATTACAAGTTCCAGTCCCTAAATATTAGCCATTTTCCTAAATACAGACTCCACAAACATACCATACATGGAGAACAGGGCCTGAATGGTATGTGTTGCCCCACTGTTTAAAAGGGTGGTAGCCAGCCAGATGGTGTGCTTTATTTCACTAGTCGCTCTTATTCAGTTGTGAAATGAATTTTAATTCATTTTATGTTTTAGTTGATTAAATCTACTTTTAAAATGATTTAACAGGACCCAAGTTTTCCCCAGGCGATTATTTTAATAGAATCAATTTTATGTGGGGGAAAAACATTTATTACTATTAATTACTATATCACCACAAAAAAAGTTTTATTACATACAACAAACTCAAGTCTACTGTGCTTTTGTCATGCTGGACATCCAAGTAGTCAAAAATAAAGAAGGATCTTTTCCAACAGAGCTTTAAATGTCTAATTTATATCCTCAGCTGTTTCCATCAGCAAAAAGATCCTTGCATTCTTGGCTGGAAATATCCAGCTCTAACCACAGATATGTTGAATCTAAAAGTTCCTGTTGCACCTTCTTTAGTTCTATAGCATATATGTAATTGTAAGTTAATGATTTCTTGATTAATATTTCCAATGTGTCAAACAATTTGTGAGTTTATTTCCCACATAAATTGAGGACATCGGCTTTGATTGAAGGTATTAGCTATACACCGGAGCACAAAAAAAGTGCCATAGGTGTGGGTAAATGGAGAATGTCCTGAAGAAATAATACAGGGACTAGCTTTTCAGCAGTATCTGCAGACACCTTTGCAGTTGCATTGCTTTATGGAAAATAAGTGCAATTGTTTCTCAGAGTTTTCATGGTTAAGTAGACAATGTAAACAAAATCATACAAGCTAATTTAAAAGCATTTAATGTAATATAAACAAGTGCTTTTGGCTTCTCTGGAAAAGAAAGAAGAGAAAATGAGCTTGACTTACTAGTGATGGTCCCACTGCCAGAGCCCACCGTATTGATGGTAGAAGGGAGAGAGGAAGCAGGGTAAAGAGGGAGGTGCCCATTTTCTGTGTTCTGCTGGTGCTGCCAGCTCCCTAGAGTAGAATCCCGGGAGCTCTGCCAGCCGTTGAGTCGATCGTCTGAACCGTAACGCTGATGATGTGGGTACAGCTGAGGATGCTGCTGGTGGGGCGTGGAGGACCGCTCCAGGGAGTCCCCAGCTCCTCTTGCTGCAACCCTCTCCTCAAGGTGATTGAGCCACAGCGCAAGTGCTGCCCGATCCTCCAAGGAGGTGGCAGGATGGATTAGGGCATAAGACAGCAGTTGCCGACTCTCCTCCAAGTGGCGCACATGCTCAATGGTGTGTGCCAGGATTTTGGGGAGCAGGCACATGTATTCCCCCTTGGCTTCCACATTCCCAGGCTTCAATAATGGGAGATGGCTCAGGACTAGAGAGATGACCCTTTCTTTGGGCTCACTTTGCCACTGGCTTATCACCACTACAAAAAGAGAAAATATGAGCAGAGCCATGTTAAATATATAAACCTGACAGAATTATCAGAGCACAATGTGTACACAGCCTGCAATGAATGGTTGTCAACCAGTAGCATAACACTATAAACAGTTACATTAAAGTACAGCATCAATAAAAATCTGACTATACCTGCACAAAACCATAATTATCTATGTTTTAATCTGTATGTGCCTGTAAACTACAAGGAATGAAAGTTAGTCTTATGGACTAATATGAGTCAAAATTTGGGGTGGATCAAGCCAGTATTTATAAGATGCAGAGAGGGTGAGTTCTGGATGTGTGGTTCTCACTGTCAAGACTGAAGGCAAATATCATGGTCTGGGATGGTTTTGCTGGTGAGACAATTGGCACTTTCACAAAATCCATAGCAATCTCACCCAGCATGCTTCAAAGGCATGCCATTCCATTACAGCTGAGTGGCCTTTCAAATGTTCCACTAGATGACTCAAAAAACCTTAAAATTGTAAAATAAGTATTAGGCAAAGAAGTAAAGGAAAGAACAACTCAAACTAATGATTTCGCAAGTCCAATCTCCAGACCTCAATCTTGAATGCCTCATGGTAGTGAATTAGGTAAATGGTGGCTATACTGAGGAATCCAAGATTCATTTCAAAGTTTATTTGTCATATACACAATTATACACTGTACAATGTGCAGTGAAGCGCATAGTTGCTTAGCGCCATAATGTGAAAAGCTCACATAGGTTTAAAACACAATACGTAACGTATTAACAAACATTTAACTAGAAAAGATGCTGTAGAAATGACAGCATTTAATTCCCTGGACAGTCAAGAATCACTGGATGATCAAGTGGAAATGTAAAAACCAATAAATGTGTTTTTACCTGTATGTTCTGTATTCTAGTCATGATCGATAACTCAGAAACAATCGTCCCCAACCAATTAGGTATTACTACCAGCTGACAGTCAGATACTATTGATTTTCTCATTACAGCCAGGTTCTGCAATTACTATGGATATTACCCATATAACCAGAAGCTTCGTCTGCTTTAAAAACATAATTTTTAATGGCCACAAACTTTACATCCATATACATGTATAGACAGGGAGGAGGCAGGTCGAGTTGAGTCTGGGGAATACAATTGATGTATAACTAATTCACCGGGCTGGCACTATGTGTGCGGTTATAGAAAATGAATTGACACCTTTGAGATTTGAGAACTCACCAGTGTCATGGATAACTGCTTGTTAAATGTGGTAAGTTCAGTGGGTCTTCCATTAAAGGCATGCATGATTGCAAAGCCTTTTGCTTTTACTTTCGGAACATTGCGGTGCTCTATTTATGGAAGAGATTGCATGTTTTATATGGCTAATGGTAGACAGGGTGTGGGATCAGAACTAAATGAAAGAGTGCATCAGGGCCCGTACACAGGCCGTGTGCTGAAATGGTGATCACTGCTCATATGATGCTTTATCCATAGTATCCATGATGCTAAAACAATGTTTATTTCGTTTGAACTATTTCTTTATAACTAGTCAGTCATTTTGTCTTTTCTGTGCTGCGCCTTTGATACTGTTCCTGTATCATCTTTTTGATCATAATGCTGCCCTTTCCTTGCCCACAGCATGAATCAGCTTCACAGAAAAAAGCTATGCACTTCCAGCCAATTCTGAAATGACACAATGGCAGATTCGATTTTTCCAGACTTGAACCCTAAGAAAACAGTAAGAAGGAAAGTTACTTCTAAGAGCCCCTTTATCAGATGATGGAAGTCAACTATTTGCCTTGTGATTTCCAGAGTACAACTCTGTTCATTTATTATTTTCACGCTGTATTCTCATCATCTGTCAGGCTCTTTGAATAAAAAGGACTCCACACACATGAGCAGAAGAGAGCGTGAGATCCCTAAGAATAACAATCACCTCAGTGTTCAAAAATTTGCCTTTTTATGTCGGAACAGCAGAACCTCTCCATTGTTAACACAATGATGATTACACTTTTACTAACCCATGTGGGAAAATTCTCGTTTTGTCTCCCATTTTGGCATCTTGCTCCCATTTGAGAGCATACATAACAGTGAAGGGCAACCACCCGTGGCGGCACCCAGGGAGCTGGGAGTTAAGGATCTTGCTCAAGGGCCCACAGACATGCTGAAGCCACGATGCTTGAACCAGCAACCTTCCAAACTCAGGGTGACAGAGGCTTAGCCAACTGAGCCACATGCTGTCCCCAAACATACGGTGTTTAGAATGTCACATTTTGAAACTAGCCTTGACAGACTGATAAAGGATTAAATGAATAGGACTACAAATATCCCAGCACCTTATTGATAGATTAGATAGTTAAGTTTCTTTTTCTAATAGTTAGCTTAATATATTGAAATTTTTTAAATATTGTATTTTACTAAATTCCATAAACAACATGATGAACACACAAAACTACCATTACAGTAAATTTTAATTATACAAAGAATGAACAGGATATTTTTAAAAGGTTTAAGACAAATTTATAAGATAAAATGCTTTTATCTACATGTGGAAATCTGACCAAATATCTAGATAAGGGAAAGACTTTTTAGCAGACACATGATTGAAGGAGTCAAAATAAATCCTGTGCATCACACAGCCCCAGTAATAGGGGGCAACTGCTAACCTATTCATATACATACAAAGGTTTCATGTGGAGATATGTGGGAAATGTGGATTGAAAACAACACTTTTACAACTAAATCAGGGAAGCATGGTACTGAGCAATGATCATTAAATATAGAATAATATTTTCGGATACTGGAGTATAAAGACCAAAGGTTAGTCATGTCATTATAAAATATCCTGTCATATGAATACACTTCATGGTGATTTTTCATCGTAACACAATCTACATGGATAAATGTATTTGTACAAACATCAGTTTATGTATAGGGACATTACCATGCTGAAGCAGGAAAGCATGAAGCACGAAATTGTCAAGAATGTACACTGTAGCACAAGGGTGGATTGCCTTCTCTGGGGGGGGGGGGGCATCAGGCTGGCAGACCAATCCGTCAAATTTAAGAAGTTTAACCATTCCATCTTTTGTTGTGATCCTAGCCTGTAGCCTAGTATATCCTATGCTAGGGCTGAATGATTTATGGATTTCAGAAATTTGAAACAAAGTGATTAGCAAATTGCAAAGACTCCGATTCAGGATAAGCATTACTCAACATGTCTAACCCAGGGTTTAAAACAGTCGTGAGAACTGTGTTCCAGTCATGCTCACCAAACAGGAGTGACGCAAGGCAATAGTGTACACACACTCAAACACATGAAACCCAAGGAAAACGTTACATTTTCAGAGAAAATAAATATTGATTCTACTGCTGAGCTATATTTGAATTACCTTTTTCATGTTCAGAGACTGTTTACAGAAACATCCTATTATTAGGGGTGCAAGCAGTGTTAGCTGCAGGATCCCTATTATATTTTTCTTACTGGAATTGTTTTATTTTTATTACTTTATTTAACTTAACACAGTTAACACACTTTTTATGTTTGATTTTTCTCTGCTAATGACATACATAAGAACATACGAAATTTACAAACAAAAGAAGGCCATTCGGCCCATCAAGTTCGATTGGGGAGAACTTAACTAAGCTCAGAGTTATTAAAATCTTATCTAGCTTTGATTTAAAGGAACCCAGGGTTTTAGCTTGCGCTACACTAGCAGGAAGACTATTCCATACTCCAACTACAAGCTGTGTAAAGAAGTTCTTCCTCAAATTCATTTTAAAATGTTCTCCTGCTAATTTCCACTTATGGTCATGAGTTCTAGTATTTAAACTAATATTGAAATAGGTATTTGGTTGAGCATTCACACCTGTTAGAATCTTCTATACCTGGATCATGTCCCCCCTTAGTCTCCTTTGGTCGAGGCTAAACAGATTCAGCTCAGCTAACCTCTCTTCATAAGACATTCCTCTAAGACCAAGAATCATTCTCGTAGCCCGACGTTACAACCTTTCCAAGGCAGCAATGTCCTTCTTAAGGTATGTTGTCCAAACATGCACACAATATCCAAGGTGGGGTCTTACCAAGGAATTATATAATTGTAGCATCACAACCCTTGACTTAAACTCCACACACCTGAAGATGTAAGCCAACATCCTACTGGCCTTTTTTATTGCTTCCCCACACTGGCAAGAGTGGGACATGGAAGCATCAACATACACAACATAATCAGCTACCTTTATTTCAGTGGAACCCATAAAGTATCTGTATTTTATATTTCTGCTCCCTGCATGGATTGCCTTACATTTATCTATGTTAAATTTCATCTGCCAGGTATCAGCCCAGCCGCCAATTAAATCCATATCCCGTTGTAGCCTATCTGCTACACCACCCACCTTAGTGTCGTCTGCAAATTTAACCAGTTTACTGTACGTATTGGTGTTAATATCATTAATGTAAGGAACAATAGTGATCCTAAAATTGAACCCTACAGTACCCCACTATGAACGCAGGCCCACTGTGACATTGTGTCTCTAATAATTACTCGCTGCTTCCTGTTTGTTAACCAATGTTCGATCCAAGCTGCTACAGTTCTTAAAATCCCTGCAGCTTTGAGCTTAAGCAAGAGCCGTTTCAGGGGGACAACATCAAAGCCCTTCTGGAAATCTAAGTAGATCATCATAGGCCTTTTTGTGATCAATTTCACTTGTAGCTTCCTTAAAGAACTCAAATAGATTAATTAAACAGGATCTACCTCTCCTAAATACATGTTGGCTATCCCTCAGATTATTTGAATCCAGGTAATCTACCATTTTAACTAATTGGCCTATAGTTTGCTGGATTACCTCTATCCCCCTTTTTTGAATATGGGTGTTATATTAGCCTATATTAGGCATCCAATCTAAAGGTACCATACCAGCAAATAATGATTTCTGGAATAGTAAAATTAAAGGTTGGCTAATAATATCCCTCATCTCTTTTAAAACTATAGGTAAGATGCCATCAGGGCCCAGCAATTTATTTATTTTGAGTTTTGCTAGGCTTTGCACATCAGCCTCAGTTATACATATATTTGTCAAAGACAACGCTGTATTCGTACTAAATGGTGGTAGGTTACACGTGTTCTCTACTGTGAATACCGGTGTAAAATAAACATTAAACTCATTTACTATATCAATTTCATTTTCAATTATAAGGCCCTTACTATCCTGCAAATTAGTGATTTCAGCTTTTAGAGCTCTATTGGAGATAAAATATTGGAAGAAACTTATATTGGAAGAGCATCTAGCTTTATCCATACAGCTTCTACACTTTTATTTTTATCAGTGAGTTCCCTTGCCTGCAGGTTCTCTAATATGTATACTGCAACACCACCTCCCTTCTTGCCTATCTGGTCTCTACGGAACAACATATAACCATCCATATTATATTTTTCTCCATCACTGTCACTCATTCATGTTTCAGTTATTCCTATAATGTCATGTCTGATGATATTAAAGCCTCTAAATCATGAATTTTGTTTCTAATACTCCTAGCATTTAAATACAGATCGCAAAGGGTAGGCCTTTTACAGTGTCCACTTTTAATATTAATTGGGACTTTCCGTCTCTCCCCACCTATATTCTTAATACACCCGGGCCCCCCCCCCCCCCGGGCCCGGGGTTAAAATGCAGAAAAGCAAATAAAAACAAAAACCGCCCCACCACTATTCGCAATAACCCCGCCCCCCCCCCCCCCAGGCCCTAGTTTAACCAGTCCTCCACTCCTCTACACATACAACTCCCCAAGACACTGCTTCTCCTCTGATTCAGATGCAACCCGTCCAGCTTGAACAGGTCCCACCTGATCCAGAAGGTCTTCCAGTGCTCCATAAACCTAAATCCCTCTTTCCTACAACACCCTTTTAGCCACGCATTTAATCTCCTTATCACAGCTAACTTAGCCTGGCATGCACGTGGCAGGGGAAGTAATTCCAGAGAATACCACCGTGGATGTTCTACTGTCTCTACTGGCTCTAAAGCTGGAAGCAGCTGAAAATGGTTAGACACCGCAACTTCAGGTGATGACCCCTCTGTGAACTGTGTATGCCCTTTTCTACATCTATGACCTATATTCACCCAACTCTCTTGACCTATCTGCTCTTCATTCTCCCCCCTCCCTGCTTGTGACACACACCACCTTTCTAAAAGGCATATTAACTCTCTTGTTGTAAGAACATAAAAACTACACAAACGAGAGGAGGCCGTTCGGCCCATCAAGCTTGCTTGGTGAGAACTTCACTAATAGCTCAGAGTTGTTAAAATCTTATCTAACTCTGATTTAAAGGAACCCAATGATTTAGCTTGCACTACGTTATCAGGAAGACTATTCCATACTCTAACTACGCGCTAGGTAAAGAAGTGCTTCCTTAAATCCAGTTTGAAATGTTCTCCCGCTAATTTCCACCTATGGCCACGAGTTCGCGTAT
>JAODJX010000027.1:8546445-8557101 GCA_026776945.1 Isichthys henryi
ACCTCCCTTGACTTATACTCCACACACCTGGAGATATACCCCAACATCCTATTGGCCTTTTTTATTGCTTCCCCACATTGTGTCGGATGAGAGCCAGGTGCTCCAAGGTCATAAACCTTGACCATGAGTGAGTCCACTAACTTACATCACTCACAGATGAAGTTCGAATGGACGCAAACATCCAGAAGGGCAAACATCTTGCAAACAGAACACTAAGCTGGCCCCATAATTACCTAATTCACTATGACCCCGTCCTTTACTCTCAGCCCAATATATTAATATAGCTTATTTAACTTTTAGTTGATCTAATTAAAGTATAGTTAAAACAATAAAGTGCCGAGAACAATAAAACACTAAATTAATACTTGCGTTAAAACAGTAGTTTTTAAATTATCCAACGGCGTCAGAGATAACCTTTGAAATTAAACTTTTAAAATAACCAAATTAACAATTTCCTACCCGAGACTAACTTCTTGCTGAACCACGTTTAACTAAAATAAAGCGAAGTTACTCTAGGGAGGCAGAAAAACCATGAAAAAAACCCTCTCAAAGTAGGCTACTGCCAGAGCGGGGGAAAAAATGGAAAATGTCCTCCCGGCTGCGACTGGTGACCGAGCAAAGCTCAGGAGCAATTGGCATTTTCCGAGTTAATGTTACTGACGTTAAATAATATTACCCCACGGGTGTTTATTGTGAAGGTACGCAGAAACGCCACTCACGCAACACCTGCAGCTATCGATAACACTCGTCTTTTAACAAGGACAGACAAGTATTCATGCAGACCAAGAAAAAAAAAATAATAAAAAAATTAAACAACAACCACCCACGTAACTGTATTGGCACACACACACTCAAATATATTTCCAAATAATTCCAGTCAACCGCTTCAACAGACACACAACACAACATAAATGCACACAGCGCCTACACCACTCCCTCACAGTGCAGCAATCCCAGCAGCCCAGGAACTAACCCTTGTGTACATGGAACTTTCAGGAAACACTATTACTTTACTAATAGTCTCGAATGGTCAAGCTGTTTGCAAATGCAGCACTTAAAATGAGTATATAAAAATACAATAAAATCTCATTATAGTGGATTTGCTGATAAAGGAATATTGTCTATAACGGACGAAGCCCGCTGGTACCGCCTTTAAGAACATGCAGAAAAACCATCGTATATAACAGACTTGCATATAACAGAATTTCGCTTATAACGGACAAACAATTTAGTCCCCTGGGCCACTTTTAGCTGTAGGTTTGTTAGGTTCAGTGTTGCCAGATCTTAAATGTTGAAGTATCATACCAGCAACTGTATCGTATTTTGAGAAAAATTATCGTACACATGCAATTTCCATTCTGACGCTGCTCATAAAATCCACTTCAATAACAGATATTATCATAGACTGTGCATATTATAGTGTATAATGCAACGTTTACCTACAGAACGTTTGTGAAAACCACCTCCAGGCAGAACAGCGCCTCTAGCACAGTAAAACTGGGGTCTTTCTTCCATTCATTTCTGTAAGTCTGATGGCGATGTTGCATATGCTTATTCTTTGCGTCTTCCATAACTGCAACTACACTATGCAAATCTGCGCTTAAACTGCTCATAATTGTTTACTTCGTGCGTCACCACATGTTACATTATGCGTTGATTGGCTGTAAAGGCACGGGAGACTACTGCAAATAAACAAGTCAAGTATGTCTGCGCAGCCAATGAAAACAGAGATCTGTACCTTGTCGTGACAATGAAATAACTAAAATGAAGGGGTAATATTGTACATTATGGGATCTTGGAATTATTGATCGTACATCGTACAGAGGGTAAAATTATCGTACAAATACGATAACTGTCGTACGTCTGGCAACACTGGTTAGGCTATAACAGACATGCAGGCTCCGCCTACAAGACATGTGGCGTGCCGGTGATATCCAGCGCAGATATGTAGTCAGGATTATTAATAGTCACCCATCTGGTCAGGTAAAGTTGGATTACTATATGTACAATATAATAAGCTATACCACAAGTGTGTCTGCTGGGGTGTGGCATGAGTAATGGTGTCCTGTAGTTGTGTTCTGGGCATACAGCAACTCTAGATATAACGGACTTCGGAGATAACGGATTGTTTTGCCAGGTCCCTTGAAGTCCGTTATATAACTGGATTTAAGTGTACTTTTCACTTTTCCTTGTTCATGTCGCAGACAGTAGTGATTCAGCTAATATTACATCATTTTATTTGGCATCCTATTTTGTAGATAAAATAATTTCCATGGTTTCTATATTGTCCAGTAGGTAAAATCATTTCAGTGTTTCCATGTACAGTATAATTTATGTTTTACAATAGTGTAGTGATTAGAGAGGAAATTGGCCAATCAGAAATTAGGTACTTCTGGTCTCTGATTAGCTAATAATTATGACACAAATGTAACACTGTGCCAAGTTGAGCAAGCATGCAGACAGATTGAGCACACTCAGAGCACAGATGTTGCTTGTGAAAATCCCTCTACACCTTCAGAAATGAGGTACAAATATGACTACGTAAGTATGAAGCTTTGAGACAGCTAGTGTTTCCCCAAACTGCCCAAAGGAGAAGTGCAATTATCATTGCAGCAAAGGTGCATACTGTATAATAGTAGGGGGCGTTTCACCATTCCAGGAGTGGACTGGCATCACATGTGGTGAATTTTGGCTTGTCTTTCCCATAGAAGCCCATATTGCTAAACTCCCATTAAATAGTTGTTTTACTGATATTACTAAAAGTTTGTGCGGCCTACCATTTGACGGCATGGTCATTGCACATTTCCTCTTCACAATTATTTAACATACAGATATCCAGGGCAGCTCTATCAGGGATGAAATTTACTATACTTATTTTTATTGAGAACAGGCAGCAAAATGCAGTGGTACCTTGACCCATGAACAGTCCTGTTCACGAACAAATGGGGTTACAAACCAGATGTTCAAAAAATTTTTGTACCAGTTCGCAAACCGTGTTTCAGGCTGCTAATACACAAACATCCCCCAAAAGGGTCCATTGAAAGCGCCCCAAAGAACCACCCGAAACATGAAGAAGTGTACATTATGCCCAAGAACGGTTGTGGAATGTATAAAAAAACTTGTTGTAGATGTATGTCTTTACTATATCTCTTCAGAGGTTGAATATCTGAAAAACGAAAAGAAAAAAAAAAATAGAGACAGAATGTTCTGTTATAGTGGTACCTTTCAGTGATTGATAAACATGTTCGTGATGGATTTTAACAGTCGAATATCTATACAGAAAATTACAGTACTTTATTAATAACAAAAATGATTAAGTAACTCCTATTTAAGTGTTATACTCTCCTTTTAAACATAGTGGCAACTGCGTATTGTGTGTTAACAGTGCAAACAAAGAAGTTCAATGCGTGGCGTCATGAAATGTAAGTAAAAATTTTAGGCATATGAAAATAATATACAGTATAATAAAAAAAAAATCACATTTTCGAAATGACTGTATTTTTTTTTTTTTTGTTTTGGGGGGATGTTTTGTGGTTTTGGTGTCTTTCGAGTGACCAGCCCACCAACAAGCATATGCTCAGTTGTGTATTGATCCGCCTTCCATAAACGTATAATTTGAACAAATTAATCGTATTTACATTATTTTAAATGGGAAAAAATAATTCAGGTCGCAAACTTTTCGGGTCGTGAACCGAGTCCTTGAACAAATTAAGTTTGTGAGCCGAGGTATCACTGTATAGCAGCGGTGGCCAATCTTATCCACATGCAGGTTTTTGGGGTAACCTTTAGGTCAGCTGTTCAAACCCAGGTGTGAGAACTCTTCAGCCCATCAGTCCTCTAATTAGTAATATAATTAGGGAGCTGCAGCGAAATCCACATACACAGCGGCCCTTTGCAGATAAGATTGGCCACCACTGCTGTATAGTATGACAAGACAGAAAAGAAAACAAACAAGTAAGAAACTCACTAAATGGACTTGTTGAATTGTTGAAAGAGTGGCACCTGGTGCCACAGACACTTTCTCATGTGTCTCACTTTCTCAGTTATCAGTGTGATAACTCAAAAAGTACTGCATGAATCCTTTCCAAACTTTGCACATGGGTTAAGACATGTTGTATGGGTGAATATCTGGCCCTGTTCAAATTTTGAGACAAATGACACCAAAACTGCTAACGCCAATTAGTGGCAGAATAACTATAAATTTCATCTTAGTGGACATCATTACAAAAACATTATATGAATGAAAATCTATAGCTGATACACCTCAGACAAAATCACCCCAATATTGAAGCAGCAGCACCCGGTAGCAGAGAACAGAAAGGGAAGCTGCAGAAGCCATATTGTAAACACAGATGATCTTAACTTACAGATCTTTTTCCAAGCTTACCGGGAATTATTGTTTAGATCAGGGGGTCTCAAAATGTGGGGTGCAAGATGTTTTTCTGAACATACTAAAATAAAGTTAATATATATTTTCCCCATCACCAGCCACCTTGTTCGGCAAATACTACCCACAGCAGTCCAGTAGCCGGTCAGTGAAATTCATCATCTCAGCAACATTTATTGTGGGGTAATTTAATTATATCACTTAGCAACAGTCCGAGTCAGTGGTTACAGATGGAAAAACAAGTGCAGAACCTGGTTACATTAAGACAAGTGACATAAATTTGGGAGTTTAATAAGGATTTTTGGAGATGTGTAGGGTGGGTTTGGTACTATATGTTGCAGTATTTTCATTCAGCAAAATTTATTTTGGGGGACTTCCCTCCAAGTGCCAAAATACCGGAATGTACCACAGTATAACATATGGATGATATATGGGTATGAAAAATCAGGTATCACCCAAACCTAGTGTAGGGAGAGTAGAGATAGGGGTTGGGGGGTGTGAGAGAACTAGGGATTAGATGGGGGGGGGGTAGCAGTGACAGACCAGTCTGGGGAAAACATTAATCGGTCATGTAGACAGCATCTAGTTATGTTGTTATGCAGCTGCATCACCAATACCAACCAATACCACAATTTAGAACTTATTAGAAGGGGGATTACTTTTAGCCATATAGTACATTTACTACTTCAGGACAAGTAAATTGGTCTCACCCAGATTTCTAGAATTCTAAATCCTTGGAAATGGTAAGGTAGACAAGTTATTTTATGAAATGTCATATGTAAAATGTTGACTGAAAAAACATAGCAAATATGTAATAGACTTTGTATTATACATTGTGTATATGCTACTTGATCGGACTTGTTGTTCATGGGTTTCACATTTGAATGCAGTAGTTTAATATGTAATAAATATTAATTTTTATAAATAAAATGTATAATAAGTATGTAAACTGACACAAAACCTGTCACAAACATACTGAACATTTGCTTCCACCAAAAAAAAGAAATCACATTTAACAAACTATTGTACAAATAAATGTAAAGGCCTTTGAGGCATACAGACTCCTACTTATCAATGGAAGGATAGGGTTCGAGATGAATTTCAGTCACCGTAATTAATACATTTAATCTTTAGTAGAAAATATTATGCAAAGAAGCAGCCCATTAAAACAACATGCAATACTTTATACTGAATATAAAGTTAGGTGTGGCCTTATTATTATGAAAATTTTGATTGTTCTGTGTAGACCCACAAAAAATTCTCAATTTTCCAAGACATCAGAGGAAAGAATTACAGAATTACTGATAACAGCAGAGGAAGAGAGAGAGCATTATCCCACCCAGCCCTGTGAGTGTGCTCTCCTCCAGCTCAGCAGTGTGGAATGTGTTGGCATACCACAAGCTCTGCTGAAGAATGCACAGTTTCCAACTTGCATCCGAAACAGCACTGGTTAGACACATACTTTCTCCTTGAGATCATTCTGCCTTTACGATAACAAACACTTCCTTAAACGGCCTCCCCAGTCTTAATGTGTTTCACAGAGCAACAAAAAAAAGAAGGGGGGGGGGGTACAGAACACAGCATGAGGAACAGTGTACTTTACAGGATGGGAGGAAGTCACTAAAGCACAGCTTCATAAGGCTTTTCACTTCAGAGTCACTTTATCACATTACATGCAAAGTAAAATTTGATGTTGCATACAATATTCTCAACAACACTCAGCCCATGTTCATTAATTTATTATGAAACTATGACAACTTTGAATAAAGAGAAGAGTGATTTCAACTGTACAGCATTCCATTTATATTCTACTTCAACAGAGATTGCATAATAATAAATAATAATAATAATAATAATAAATAGGGCTCAATGATTGGCCCTTTCAAGCTCTCACATGCTGGTGGTACCCTGGCAAGTCTGTGCAAGTCCAGACAGAACAAGGTTTCCTTCCACTACTATGTGTAAAGGTAAAACTACACGGATATGTAATCTTTCCAGGCAGCCATTAGACTGTCCTCACAATCCTGACCGGAATAAACGACTGGGTGATAGATGGATGGGTGGATGGGAAGATGGATGGATGGATGGATGGATGGATAGATGATCTAGCAGGGAGCAGTTTCTGAACTCAGATGCCATAGCACCAGAAATATTCTGTGCTGAACATATGGATTAATGGCAACAACAGAACTAACCTTTAAATTTTACGTCAAGCTCTAAAAACATTTTGAGAACATTTTAAATAAACAGCAATCATTTGACCAATGAAAAATAAAACGATACACACAGAGAAGTACAGTATAGAGGAAAAGTTATCCTCTTTTCTAAAACAATTACCTTTCCAATCACCTGTCACGTCCACTCCCACCCTGCATGTCCGATCCCTGTGTTACCCTTGGGCATGGTCTTACCTCTTGTTCCTGACCTCTTGTTAACCAGCCGCAGTTGCTTTATGTTTACCCCTTTGTTTAGTCTTATAGTAGTATATTAGCGACTCTTAGTCCTGTGCTTCCTGTTTAGTCATTGCGATTTGTCAGTGTCTACTACCCTGTCCTGTTTGCCTCAGTAAACACTCCTACGTGGGTTTTGCCTGAAAGCAGCCTGCACTTGGGCCACAGCCTTGTTTAACGTCGTGACAGAATGACCAAACCCCCAAAACAACCCCGCGGCTATAACCCAAGCCTTTATGAGTCTCCAGAGGACAGCTATGGGGACCCAGCCGAGGAGGGGGAACTGGTCAGACTCTACTGCTTCTTTGCACGACAAAGCCACTCAACCTGCTGCTTCCTCGCAGAGTAAAACACCTGTCGCTCCTCTGCCAGAAGAAGAGGCTCCAGCTTCGAGGTTCTGGCTGGAGGCATATTTTGCGCTGCAGGGTCTGTTTTTGGACGCTATTCTCAGATACATGGATCCCCTTAGACATCAGTTAGCCAGTGGGACCTGATGGCACTGAGGGAACTTTAGGGCTAGCAGGTGTCTCTGGGCCAGCAGGGCTGGGAAGGCCTGTAAGACAGGCACAAGACAGCACTGCCAGGACTGCAGGACAGGGGAGCGCTGCCGGGACTGCAAGACAGGTGAGTGCCGCTAGGGCAGCCTGGTCAGGTACAGGCATCCCCCAAGGCTGTCTCCCTGTTAGATCACCTAGACTCTGCATTGGCAGCCATCACTCCAGCCTCCCATCCTTAAGAACTGGAGGAGATCGCAGAGAGTCCTCAGCTGGTGCTACTCCTGAAGGGGAGATTGGACCAGTTGTCTGATTCCTCAGCCACAGAACCCCCGCAGATAGTAGAGGAGAGGCCCACTACTATTAGTCCTGCCGGTTCAAAACTGCAGAAGCAGAAGCAAAGAAAGTGAGCTCAAACTCTTACGGGATCATTGTCCCAGAGTCCTGCCTGGCCTGCAGACAGCCATGGTGAGACTATCACCACTCTGCTAATGTTTTATCTTCTGCAAGCCGCTCCGCCAGTGCCCAACTCAAAAGAGGCCACCGCTGCTCCACCACCCTCCCACTTGAAAGAGGCCACCGCCGTTCCACCATCACTGTCTCACTGTATCTGTGGCCATTTTACCGGCATCCAGCCACTCAGGCATGGTCTGGGATCCCTACTCCAAGGGGTCAGCAACCCCTCCCCATGGCCCTCGCTGGTGTATTCGGAACCCCTCCAGAAGGGGGTTGTCGGGGGAGGGGTGTGGTGGGGTCGTGTGAAGTGAGGTCTACTCCACCACATGGCCCCTTACTGGCGTTGGTCTTGCCTCGACTGGACTCCACACATTTGCCCACCGCGAGGCTGCTGGTGGTTATCCAGACCTCCAACTAACCTTCACCACTGCCGTGTGCCTGACATGCAAGCTGCCGCCAGTCCTGCAACAGACACGCATCCCACCACCAGCTCTGGTGCCACTTGCCCTGCACTCAATACTCCAGAGACCACCAGCCTGGAGGAATCTAGCCAGGAGGACCTAAAGTGGGACTCTCTGGGTATTAACCTGAATCCAGCTCCATGGGTCCCTATCCAGCCCCCGCGACACACCTGTTCTGAGCTCAAGTAGGGCTGCCGGCATCGGGGAAGATCCAAAAAGGGCAGAGTCCATTTCCCAAAAGGGGATGCGGGGACATACCATTCGTGCAATGACTGGTTCCTGCCCTGCAGGCCCCAAAAGGTCCTCTCATCCTAGTTCCTGCCCCAGTTTTGGCTCATTTCCAGTAGATTCCCCATTGCCCATGAATACTGACCAGGCTGCCCTAGTGGCACTCCCCTGTCCTGCAGTCCTGGCAGTGCTCTCTTGTCTCTGTCTTGCAGGCCTTCCCAGACCTGCTAGCCCAGAGACACCTGCTAGCCCTAAAGTTCCTTCAGTGCCACCAGGTCCCACTGACCCACTGATGTCTAAGAGGATCCATGCTGTTGGACTGATACCCAGCACCCTAGGGTGCTTCAGAAGCCCCAGTCTGACCTCATTTACTCTTCTGCCTCAGTGTCTGCCTTTCTGGCCTGTCTTGTCTTGGTCTGCATCCTGTTCTGTCATCTTGCCCTGGCCTGTTTCCCCTATGGTCCGCACTTGTGTCCTTGTCTCTATGGTTCCTCCACATGTCTGTCTTGTCTGTCTTCTTGTCTGTCCAATCGGTCATCCCTACAGTCCTTGGTCCTGTTCCTGTCCATCAGCTGGCCCAAGTAGTGTCCTGTCTGATCCCATTAGACAACCTTCTGTTGTCTGTCTTGTTTGAAGGATCTTGGTTCGATTCTCAAATATCTCAAGTATCAGTGACAATCGGGGTCAATCTATTGGACTGATCTATTCAGTTCAGTTCTATGTTATTGTATATTTACTTCCATGCGCATGTACTACCTCACGCATTAGCAGGGCTACATCGCTGGTTGTCGGAATGGTGACCGATAAATGGTGTGGCTTATATAGACAACTGACGGATGTTCTGGGGTAGGCCTGGGCTTTTGAAGAGGGACGGTATTCACCCCTCGCGGGCTGGTTCCAACCTCCTGTCTAAAAGCATAGCTCATAGCCTTGAGGCAAATCACTGACTAACTAGAGCCAAGTCCAGGCAGCAGGCAAACCAGCATAACCGACCGCCTGCGAGTTGCTTAGAGTCGTCACGTAGGGTTCATTTTATTGAGACTGTGTCTGTTCCCTGCGTCTTTAATGATGGAAGACTATTCCACTGTAGTGTGTGCCATAATAACTTAATAAAAATCACAATGAATCCGTTACTAGAAAACTGTTGTGATGCAGTAGTAAAACTTAAACTTGGACTTCTGAATATAAGATCACTGACTCCTAAGGCACTATTAATAAATGAAATAATTACTGTTTTTAGTCTTGGTGCCCTATGCTTTACTGAGACCTGGCTTAAACCGGATCAATTCATGGCACTGAATGAATCTACTCCAGCGGAATACAGTTATAAGCATAACCCTCAACCAAATCGCAAAGGTGGTGGTGTTGCTGCAATTTTTTAGTCCAACTTCTGAGAAATGTGGTTTGAATTTCACATTTTTCACATTTGAAACTCTTGTTCTTAGCCTTGCTGGCTCATCTCTTTCTAGTTCTTCTCCGCTAATCACCATTGTTATTGTGTATAGACCTCCTGGACTGTACAGTAATTTTATTAAGGAGTTTGCTGATTTTTTAAGAAACCTGGTGGTCAGTACTGACAAAGCCGCTATTGTGGGTGATTTTAACATTCATGTGGAGAAAGATCTGCGATGGGCTGGCCCCCCATCCTGGGTTGTTCCCTGCCTCGTGCCCATTGCTTCCGGGATAGACTCCGGACCCCCCGCGACCCAGTAGGATAAGCGGTTTGGAAAATGGACGGATGGATGGAGAAAGATAGTGATCCTTTAAAAATAGCGTTTGCAGCTATTCTTGACTCTGTAGGTATATGTCAGAATGTAGTCGGGCCTACTCATGCCTGTAACTATACCCTTGATTTGATTAGTCATGGCATCCTGGTGGAACATGTATCTATTATGCCACAGAGTCCTTTGCTCTCAGACCATTATTTGTTAACATTTGAAATCCAATATAGCCTACCATTTACCACAGCTCCAAAGTATAGAATCAGGCGTTCCATTACCGCACTAACTACAACAACACTTGTGAAACAAATTGCACAATCCTTCAGCCTTACATCTGAAGCATCATATGTAAATGAACTTGAACAGGCAACTGCAAACATGCAAAAATCCCTTCGCAGCACTCTAGATCTTGTAGCTCCACTTAAGAGGATAAAGCATAGTGATAACAAACCAGCTCCC
>JAODJX010000027.1:8571778-8582429 GCA_026776945.1 Isichthys henryi
ATATATGCGCGCGCTTGCTAATTCCACTAGTACAGGAAACATCTCAGAGTTTATGAAAAGTTAGGCAGTTGGTACGTCAGGTAGCTAAGCCTTGAATAAGCTTAAAATTGGTTTGGTAATACATACGGTGAAAGTATACATTCATACTCCGTGTATACAATGTGCTAAACCGCGTTATCCCCCACTATGCTCACCGCCAAAGCCTGACCTCTGTAATAACAAGCCTATTACCCCCTAGCTTTTCATATATGCCTTTACTTTTAACCAAACCTGAAATCATATAACACAACTCCGAAGCGAAATATCATAAATAATGTGTCAAATCTGCTCCAGATCCCCATTAATTTAGATAAGTTAACAAGTGACACAACAGCAAAGTACAGCTAGCTACTTATTATTGAAGCTTTAAAATTGGTCTAATACTACTCACTTTTCCGTTGGCACGGCTGCATCGGTGCTGCTGATCGCGGAAAAGGGAAAAAGCTGATTTTAAATCAGTGGGGATCGGTGCCCCTTCATTCCGGATCTGTGTGTTTTGCCATCTTGTATAACTTTTCTCCCTTCTGGTACAAACATAACTGCGGGAGAGTCTCGGCATATCTTTCCACATGCTAATAATTAACACGAAGCATTACGTCAGGGGCTTGGCAGCACAAGGAAACACAAAAATAGAGAATGGAGTTAGGGACTGATCACATTACTTATCCTACGGCACGGCTGATAGAGATTCGCAAGTTAAAAAAGTTTTCCCGTAATTGGGCGAAATGAAACAACTATGAAATAATATGTGAATATGAAGGAGAAAAGAAGGAACAACAGATTTAACACTTTACATAAGTCCAGCAATAGTGTTCAGATATGCCAGAATCTTTTTTAAGGAAAATGGTCAACGAGGGTTAAATAACTCTTTTTTAAAACAAAATAATAAGACAGTTTACAAAGGATTGCATTGTTGATTATATTGTGACTATGAAGCAGCACCATATTCATAAAGTATTACGAATTAAGATATGTAGTATTGCATTCCGTCCATCAGAGGGCAACGCCTCAAACTCTCGCTCTTAGGCTACACCAGACAAAGATTCATACCTCCAAGTTCCATCTTCCCCAATCCTCCGACACTCCCAAATTTTTCTTTTTTACTTTTAAAATGTGCGTGTGCATTTAATAAGACTACAAGTAAAATTTCCTAAAATCGTTCAAAATTAATGCAATGTTACTACTTAAAAGGTACAGAAAAATATCCGGTTTAAAAATATTGCAATTTCACCTCTAGGTGGCAATATATTTTCGAGTTCACTATAAATCAAATAATCTCATTATGAAATATTTGTAACTTGATTATATATAACATATTGGTAAAATATGAAGAGTACAATAACAGTGAAGAGCAATATCATGGCTGCTGCCAAAGTTAGAAAGGCATTCTAGCACATTGGGCAGCATATAAGGCATGCATAAAGTTTGATTCTCATAAAAAATCCCAATAATTTTCTTGATAATCAAACGTACTTTGTGGCTTTTGTAATTATTTTTAGTCTTTTTATTCATATTCATAATCTCTTTTTTAATATTCAGTATTATATAAACTTGTCACCCTTCAAAACCTATTCAATATTACTTTATCCATCACACGCACGTTTGTATTCATTTATTTGTGGGTACAGTCCATTCATTTCTACGGGCATAACCCTAATCCCAACAATGACAACCTTAAACATAAGTAATCAAACAAAATACAAGACATGAGATTATTAGTCTTTTGACGGCAGTCACAGATTTTTTTAAAAATGGTCCCCATAATGACAAAATGACAGATTTGTATCAAACCAAATGTCCCCACAATGCAATATATACATAACTCACAGAAACGCATACACACACATACAAGGGGTGGGCAGTATAATGTTGTCATTGTCATTACAGGTGTGATTGTGCACCATGATATGGGTTTGCACTATACTGTTAACACCACAAGAAGTTAACAGCCTAATCATACCACAGCCTATTTATAAAAAATAAAGCATTTTTCAAAGCATAGTATATGTAAGTAGTTTATCTGTGTTGTGTGATTTTTTTTAGTAAACACACTCTGACGCCATGTTGTGACAGCAAATTAAATTCAAAATAAGCAGATTTTGTGTACACACATTAAATAAAAATAACCTGTGGCCTGTACTACGAAGCGGGGTTACTGGCTTATCGGGGTAACTTGTCAGATTTAAGGTACCATAGTTTAAATGGACTTCATATTCATTCACTTACATTTTTGCCAAAAATACTTTAAATCTGACAAAGTGACTGCAAGAACCCCGCTTCGTAGTACAGGCCCCTGCATAAGCGTCACCACCATTAAATCTGAGGGGATTTTATAATTATGAAACCTCACATTTTATAATTATTTGTTTGGACTCCCCCCCCACACATTTAACATAAAATATTAGTTTTATGCCAGTGTGTCTCCCCCACATTCAAAATGCTTCTGACGCCCCTGAGTCCCTGGTTAAATATATATAACCAAGCATGCTGGTTAAAAACTGGATGACCACTGCAAGAATAAAACGAGGTGATATGCTAGCTCAGTTAACATCCTATTATAAGCCTTGTGCCTCATAAATATCATGTAGTTTGTATGTGTACACATGTACATATGTGTTGTACTGTACTGTTCATGTACTTCTAAGTTATGGGCATTTCTTACTTACGGGCACCCTTCAGTCCCATTCTGCCCAGATAAGGGAGGTTTGACTGTATATATGCACCTCTGCCTTCATGCATGGTGCATGGCAAAAGGCGCAACTGGCCAATTAACACTAGAACTGCTCATTTCCCAGCAAACATGCCCCTTTTGGGCCAATGTAGGGCCTCTGCGGGCAGCACTCAGTGGGACCCATTACCAATGTGAAATTCAGGGCACATATGGGACCACAGCATAGGGATGGGTGAGGGCAATCCCACTGGGCCTTATATTGTGGGCCCCTCATATGCCCTGCATATTTTGGCCTGCTGGATTCTCCTCCATGGGCTGCCTGCATTGCCCCTGCATGGGCCCCAAAGCTGGCACTGTGGGCACACTGTGCACACTGTGGATGTACTGCAAGCACATTGAGGACACTGTGGGCACATTTGGCACACTATGCGTGTACAGCGGGCATACTCTGGGCCCACTGGGGATACTGTAGATATATTGCAGGCATACTGTGTGCACATTGGGCACACAGTGGGCATACTGCGGGCACATTGGACAGACTGTGCACACAATAAGGCATGGAGGAAAGCTGTGGAGTCACAGTACTCCAAGGACCCCGAGGGCATGCCCTGTGGGTCTTTAACAAATGAAATGAGTCTGATCCTATACCTGCAGTATACCACAACATTATTATTAATGCATATGCAGAAGTCGGAGGGGAGTCTGATGCAGGTGAGAAGGGAGGTGGAGCCGTGGCAGGCGACAGTGCAGCCACTACCGGCGAAGGTGCAGCCGACTGACGAGTCATAGGAGGGGGACCCACAGATGACCGAGGGGTCGATGCCTGGGAACCCACAGACAACCAACGAGGCGTCAGAGGCAAGACCAAGGACGGCTGCTGAGGCGTCGGAGGGGGACCTGCTGGCAACCGCCGAGCAGGAGCCAACGGACCCGCAGGCACCCCCTAAGCCCCAGCTAAGGCGCGCAAGGGCGAGCCAGGGGGCAGGGTGGGCAGGACCCGGTCCCTACATCTGTGTCCCCTCCTCTTATGAGGCACTAAAAGGCAGGGACCAGACCGGGATCCACCCTGCTGTGGAGGGGGAGTCACAGGGAGAGTTATTGGGGATATCAGGGAGATCCCGGAGGGGTCCCATTCGAGCTCCTCCTCCCATAGTGGAGGTCCAGCAGTCAGGGACCTCCTGGGGGACAGGGGCCATGGGAGCAGGGTCAGGAACTAGGATGGGCGAAGCCTGGGCCAGGACCTCAGGTGCCGGCAGAGCCTGGGCCGGAGCGTGAGGCGCAGGCAGTGCTGGGACCATGGACGGAACAGGAGGTGGCGCCGAGACCTCGGACTGAGGCAGTGCCGGGACCTTGGGTGGAGCAGGAGGCGGAGGCGGCACGGGGACCTCAGGTGGTGCAACAGACAGAGGCGTAGCAGGAGCCTCGGGCGGTGCAACGGGCGGAGGCATAGCAGGAGCTTTGGGTGGAGCAGGGACAGGTGGAGGCAGAGGAGCCTCGGGCAGAGCAGGGACAGGCGGAGGCAGAGGAGCCGTAGCAGGAACCTCAGGTGAAGCCTTGGGTGGCTCGTTAGCTGCCGGGACTGGAGCCTCGCAAGGCGGCATCGCTGCAGGAACCACAGGGGGCGCTGCAGGGGCCTCTGTGGGTGGCAGGTCAGGCACGACGGGCAGATCAGGCATGGGCAGGACAGGCTGGTCAGACAGCACAACCAATAGAGCAGGAACTGTGGAAGGCCAGGAGCTGCAGGTATCTCCGGGGGCGCAGCTAGCATCGGTGGTGCGAGAACCATGGGGGGGCAGAACATCCACCGCCTGTGCATTTCAGCTGCAGGCACAGCCTCACCTGTCGAGGGAGCCTGCTCTGTCCTCAACTGGAGCAGCCGCTGAAGGTTCTTTGCCAATTGGTCCAGCTCACATGGTGAGGAAGTCAGGGTGAAGGTTGCAAACTCCCCTTGCAGCTGTGTACACAGCTGGGCAGCCTCTGGGGACTCCTGTACTGTTGCATCCTCCAGCACCTTCCAGAAAAGACCCTGGAGGGTGAAGAATGTCCCAGCCAGGGATGTAGTGGCAGGCAGACGAACCTCTGGCTTCCTTCTGGGGGCAGCGGCAGCAACGCAAGCTTCAAGCGATCGCTCCAGCGAAGCTGCGGTGATGACGTCACTCGCAAACGCAGCCGGATTCGGAATCGGGAGGAGTTCCTCCTGACATGTAGCAGGGCAGGCAGCGGAGATAGAGACGGCCCTGAGGAAGATCTCCAGCATCTTCTCACGCCCCTTGCGTATCCGCTTCTTTTTCCCCCTTTCTGGCAGTGCCTGGGCATTTCAGGTAACTCCAGCCGAGATTCACATGGCAAGCCGCAGTCAATGCTTACCTGCCTCAGATTCGCCCCGCATCTCAGCTGTCGCAGGTTGTCATTCACTTCCTCCAGGATTTGAGAGTTGTCGGACGGGAATGGCTTGTCTGAAATGTCCCTTGTACTGAGGACAAGAACTCGCAGCCCGGGCTCCTCCTTAATCTCAGGCTGATCGAGCCAATAAAGAGCCTCATCAGTCTGATTGAGGTATCGCTCCTCAATCTGAGCGGGCGTCTTCTTGTTCGGGAGTCCGGTCATTCTGTCACGACTGTGTGCGGGTCGAGCAAGCGGGGAGTGGGGAAATCTGGATCGGGCACATGGAAATCCAAAAGACAGGGTTTATTTCAGACGACACTACACAGTGGAACAACGTCAATAACCGAACTGGGGAAACAGACTTGAACACCAGCACTTGGAAGCCTTGGTTTGCCCTGGTGATGATCTCCGTTGTGGCTGGAAAGGTCATCCTCTGAGCAAAGTGAGGTGATACTTTCGGATTATTGTGTCATCCGAAAGGACCTCCAGGGGATCAAAAGTGGTGCATATGAAGGCATGCCTATAAACCACCTCACTACTATGTCTGCGACGGTGGTTCAAGACCATGATGTGCTGCAATGCTGCCATTACCCTACAGCCCTCACATCTTCACACAGCATTTATAATGACCAGGGAATCACACACTTAATTGGAGTTGACTGAAAGGCAGTCATCATTGGTGGGCATATCTGTGCAGATTGAATCTTTAGTAGCAGTAGTGATTTTTGAGTTAAGGAGCAGACTGTTTCACTTAGATATGCATTTCATAATAGCTGGTGACATGGTACACCGTGGTTAAATACCTGATCATATTGTAGAACTGTGACTGATCATTTTGGAAGAAAATGTATGACATGAGGGAGGGGAATAGCAACTGTCAGTCCCATAACATTGTGTTATGGTTTTGTATTAAAGCAGCAGCATTCTCGTCTTCTCCAAAGCTTATTGCTTCTTCTGTTTGAAACTATATGAAAGGCCTAGATGTTTTACCCATATTTGTGATCCAGTGTCAAGGTGGTGGGGTAGAGTCAAATACTTATTTCACTGTCAAGTCGTCCTAGGGATGTCAACATTGATGCATCAAAACCACACTACCCTAGACAGTCAGAGTAACCAACAGGAAGGGAAAAATTTATTACACACTCCAACAGCACAGTTGGCACTGCTGAAGTAGTAGCATGCTGAGTAACATACTCAGGCCACAGATGTTTCAATAATTCACATATCCATATACCATCACAATACATTTGCAGATGATACCAATACTACTTCACTATACCAAATGCTACAAACAGTGGTACATTCTTGCATGCTGTCCCTATAATGGATACAGATGTACAAATGCATTCATCACTTAGTACACCACTATTCAACACTGCTTCACCAGAGCCCCATTGGCCAGACTGCATCTGTTTCCACCTCCCACGACAAGGACAAGGGGATGGACTTTGAGAGGCATAGAGGCCTGATACCCAGGCCTATTTACAAGAAAAACAAAAAAATGAGGTGAAGGGATGCGGGTCATGGCAGGCAGGATCACTCAGTGTTTGTTAAAGGAAAATAGAAGTAGTCATTAGGCAAGCAGCATATTGTGTAATGCTAATAAATCGTTATATGAACTTACTGTCAGAGGTTGGGAGGTGCAGTATGAAGCTGTGTCTGCTGACCTGTTGGGCCAGTAAGGCCAATTTCTCTCTCCGGTAGGCCATCATCTCCTAATGGTGTCTCTCCTTCTATTCCTGTAAAGCGCATTGGGGCAACCTTGTTGTGAAAAGCGCTATATAAAAATAAATTGAATTGAATTGAATATTCCCTCAGGGCTGCCCGTTCCTCCCTGATATCCCTCAAAATGGATTTTTTATCACTCTCAGACCTGAGGAGCTCTTCACTGCACCAGCAGCTAATATTTCTGTGCCGGCGGGTGTGCAGGGGTTGCCGTGGCGAGGCATCAGGATGGATGAGGGTGGGTGAGTTTCCAGGATGAGGGGATTCAGGGGACTCAGGGCAAACGGCAGCCCTAAGGGAGTGATGGCCACGCCGGAGAGGGCCTGATGTGGAGGGGCCCAGCAGAGGCATGGCAGATGTGAAGGGGCCCGGCATGGAGTACACCTGAGGACTGCACTGCAGGGGGTCAGATGTTGCTGGGCCAAGAAGAGGTGACCGAGGGGTAGAAAGCATAGATGTCTCGGAGGTGCATATACCACAGACATCTATGCCTCCCGGGACTCCCTCAAGTGCCTCTGGCCCTAGAATGGCCAAGACTCACTCCTCCCTAGGAGTGAGAGGAGGTAGACTGGTGCTCCTACTACCAGTCCTCTCCTGCTCCCTCCTGAGCCCTGCAGCCTTCCTCTTGGTGACACTGGCGTAGTCCCTCCACTTCCCCCTCACATCCGCTGTTGTACATCTCCAACCACGGCCCCCGTAATGTCCTCCCAAGCTCATTTTTTGTCCACGTTTGTAGTGACATTTTTCAGTTTTGAAAAGATGATTGCCCTATTCCTCTCTACTTCATCTACCAACACAGCAAGCTCTGCGGCTGTAAATTGTGGCTTTCGTGCCTGTAGCATATAGGACCTCTTCCCACTGCCACAAGGCTTTAAATAGTGTAGAGCATGTTCAAGCAGCACATCATTTCCCACCTGTGCCCAATTTCCGAATTTACTTAAGTATTCAAACTACAAAGCTGAAGGACAACTTTCATTATCTCTTGTATGTGTACATGTGTGTATTTGTAGCCCTATGCAGACCATTGGGTGCTGTGCAGTTTCCTCATCAAACACATAACTTAAGAGGGGCAATAGTCACCTTAGAAAACAACAACAACAAAAAAATTATTTTTGTATAGCGCATTATCACAACATTACATTGTCTCAAAGCGCTTTACAGCATCCGCACCCAAAGCCCCCAGTGAGCAAGCCAAAGGCGACAGTGGCAAGGAAGACCATAGCTGGACTTAGCGATACACGTATTGTATGTGTGTGTGTGCATGTGGGGGGAAGGATATCAGCAGAGGCGAGTAGCTCACTCCTTGACCAACTCGGCATCCGCTGGGATCGTATGATGAGAGAGAGACAACCTCAGAATTCACAAGGTCACTCAAGGACGTGGAGAATGAGAGCGCAGAGGCTGGAAGGGGACCGGCTACGGGAGACACAGCAGTCACACGGCCCAGACGATCACGACCGGTACGTGTCTTAAACAGCCAGAGCATATTTACTCAGCAGAAGCCTTCCTCCAAAGCAACATACATCTGAGAAAGCATTTGACCTCAGGCCTTGCCTAAGGGCCCAACAGTGACATCACTCTGCCAAGAACCGACAACCTTCTGATCACAGGCACAGTGTCGCCCCCTGCTGAGCCACATCCCGCCTCTTGCTTCCAGACCACCGGCTTTAATCGGATTCCATGCTCTTCACAGAGATCCATGGAGATCGCCGCTGCATGTCTTACCAAAGTCATCCAAAACAAGGCCCATGACCGACGTCCAAGCCTCCCCCCCCGGAACACGATTCCAGCCATGGCTGCATGCAGAGGTTCGATCCGCTGCCTATGACAACAAGGTACCTGCTGCCTGGCAAAGTGACTGGATTTTAAAAAAGCAAGGTCCCTTGTATCCCCACTCTGAGGGACCGAGCCACTCCCACTCAAGGGGGGGGGGTGTTTAAGACAAGTGATTCTAGACTGCAGATCCTAATGCCTTTCTGACCTTCGATGTGGCCCAGCAGGCTGCAGATACATACACTCAGCTCTGCACACCACCCAGGTGCGAATGATTAAGGGACCCCCCCCCCCAAGCAGGAGAGGATGGTGGGTGTCTTAAAAACATCCCTGAGGTCAGAGGGGTGAGAGGTCATTTGTATACTCAGGCCACATACTCCCAGAAGCTCCATGGCTGCAAGTGAGGGACTTGCTAATTAGTGCTAAGCCTCCTGAAATGAGAGCCTGACTTGGACCTAGGAACTTCCTGCTGAAATGTGTGCTGAGGAAGGCTGGAGATGTCAGGGAGAAAACCAGAGAGGGGCCTAATGACACCGTGCTCCAGCACCTCTTCAGCACTTAGCATCCACCCCGCAAATGGGCAAACCGGCACGCAGGGGGACAGGGGCGTCTTAGATAATCATAATTCTAAATATTTGCCTTCATGTTTCCTCAGTGAAACCTTAACCCCCAAACCCAGGACCTCTCCTGCTGACTTACAGATCCCTGCTATTTTTGACCTTACTGCCTGCCAGCCCACCCTGGTACACTGGAATGCTACAGACATCTCCAATCCCACCCCTTCCCCCCCCCGCCCCTCAGCACACAGGACCAGCCAGCACAGCAGGGGGCAGGTTGAAGTGGTGCCGGCCAGCTCAGGTCCCATTGTGGTCCTCTCCTGCCCTCCTGCCACTTTGATCCTGAATCACCCCCCCCCCCACACTTCAAACACACCACTTAACCAAACAGGAAGCAGGCAGCTACACCCTGCATGGTCGTGCATTAAGGGCAGTGTAGGGTCAGCAGGAAACTTGGACTGAGGAAAGTCCTGTATGTCGGGGGGGGGGGCTTGGAGACTCCAGCCCAGCAGGGGCACACAGCTTACTGCCTCACCATCTCACTGACTAACAGACATGCTAAGTTAGCCAGCTAACTAATATTACATATCACGATGGACTAAATGGGAACCTGCATTTTAAAATCTTGCTGGTAACATAAAAGTTTTTAATCTAAACAAGGGTGTGTAACTCCGCGGGTTGCGGGGCTGTGCCTGTGCTCAGAAGGTCGCTGGTTCAAATCCCACAGTCAGCAGAGTGATGTCAGTGATGAGCCCCTGAAGGAGCTGTTTAACTCCAATTGCTTCAGGAACCCTGCTTTCTTAAAGAAAACACCAGGCATTACCGGAAAAGAGTCTGCTAACTACATAATATGTAAATGATTCCCTGACTAGGCAGTTAGATAATATGACCGAATTGAAAAAATTTGGGTTAAATTTCAAATATTGGCTGACATCCAGAGTTCACCTAATGAGGAACGGACAGCGAGGGGATGTGTGCAGGCCAGAGGGACAGAGGCTTCTCTGTGGGTGTCCCACACCACAACACCGCACCACATTCCTTCCAGCAGCAAAGTAACCAAGTAGCAGAAGATCGATCACTTAAGCAATCGGAGTTAAGTAAGCAAGGAAACGATCACGCTGCGAGCATGTGACCGTGCGGAGAGACTGAGCCGGGTCTCAAAAATCATCCGTTTTTGAGAAATTCGGCCTGGAGGAATCTTGGGAAGGAGCTTAAAAAGTGGAAGGAAAAGAAACCCACAAGGTTTCCAGCAACATGAGGCCAGGTGGGGTGGAGCTCTACGGTCATACAGCCATACGGTGAGATACTCAGGTCTCTGGGAAACTGCTCAGTTCTGGTGTGTTGGGTTGGACGGATTGGGGAGGCTTGCGACTCTACTGCTGCTTCCGATAGTCAGGCTGTCCCCGGGGGAGGGGGGTGTGTGTGTAAAACAAGCCCCGGGTGAGCAGAGATGCTGGCCCATGCCAATTTCGCTCTCGTGTCCCCCCCCCCGCCTGGACCC
>JAODJX010000027.1:8606424-8621036 GCA_026776945.1 Isichthys henryi
TTCTTGGGAGTTTTTCCTTGCCACTGTCGCCTTTGGCTTGCTCACTGGGGGCTTTGGGTGCGGATGCTGTAAAGCACATTGAGACGATGTAATGTTGTGATAATGCGCTATACAAAAATAAATCTGTTGTTGTTGTTTGATGTTTTTTTGCACCATCATGAATTGAGTTCGAAGAGCTCTGTAACATGTAACATACTTGGTTCCTATTAAAAATATACACTAGAGGGAGCTAGATTTTCCAAAAGACTGTCTCTGAATAATATTTCCTACATTCCAGTCTTGTTGAAAATTTTAAAGTCTGGCTGATCACTTGTAAAAAATAAGGTAAAAGGGTTTTAGTTTTCATACTTATGTTTGGCAGTTGATTACACAAATGGAGTCTGACAGACTTTCAGCACATCACAAGCAAAATTCCAAAATGACTTTACTGTAAATTAAAAAAAAATGTTTGAATTTCAAAGACTACTGTGCTGTCTGTAAGATCACTAACAGCATTTTTCTTACAGAGGTCCAACATGTGAGAAATTGCCCTATTGACTGCACCTCCTTTTACTATAATGGGGTGCACACGTCTGGAATCTATATTGTGGTTCCTTCACTGAGGTTAGTGCCAGCTGAAGTGTTTTGTGACATGGAAACTGAGGGTAAGGATTTTTTTGTAATTTCTGTTGTATTTAAGACTGTTACAAAGACAGTATGTTCTAAATATATAAATCAGTGCAAGCAGTCAGATATAGTGGATTACCAAAATAAAGAAAAAACTTGAATGAATAACGGATATAAATGGTATTGAAACCGTGTTGGATTATGTAAAATATGCTGAAGTGCTAAACACGCCCATTTGTTTACTGTGGCTAGAAGATGATGTTTTGGTGCATTCTGGGAAAGGTGATTTCTACATTTGGCAGGAGTTTCATAAGGAATTAGCTGAGGTAGTGTTGGTATAGGGAATGGCATCGTCAACTATGGGAAACAGTGGACTAAAGCACGTACTTCTCAGCTGTGATGTGTTTCGATCTGAGATGGAAAAACAGGCAAACAAATCTGGATTAGCTGGCCACAAATAGTATTCAAATGTGTAAGCAGGTAGTTGCTAAAATACGAAAGTAGTGTTGAAATTTTTCTGATGTGTTGCTTAAGTATGATCCTCTGTGTCACTGGAGAGGAATTTCTCAGTGTATGCTCCTGTACTATATACAGCCTCTCCCTACGTGAAAATGCATGTAATGCAACACACATAACCTAACAGACATCATATCCTAGCCTAGCCTACCTTAAACATACTTAGGACACTTACATTGGCCTACAGTTGGGCAGAATCATCAACACAAAGCCTGTTTTATAATAAAGTGATGAATATCCCATGTAATTTATTGAATAATATTCTGAAAGTGAAAAACATTTACCCATCGTAAAAGTCAAAATATCATAACATGGACCACGGTAACCCGGGGAGCATCTCTACTCGTATCTTTGTATTGCATCTCCTTGTCTAGGTGGTGGGTGGACAGTGATCCAGCGACGGCAGGATGGCTCAGTAAACTTCAGCTGCAGCTGGAAGGAGTACAGGGAAGACAGAGTTCTGGCTGGGCAATGAGCATATCCATGAGATATCCAGCCAGGGAGACTACATGCTGCGCATTGATCTGGAAGACTGGAAGAGCAAGCACAAGCATGCCCTCTATGAGAACTTTCAGTCAGGGTTTCTTGCATTGGCGGAGTTTGCTGTTTGCACTTGGGGGGGCAAAAACTGCATCTTGTTTACTTTATGCCACTTCCAGTCCTGGAGGGCCAGTCTGCAACACAGTTTGCAGATTTCCCTGTGCAAACCCTCCTTTATGTGTTAATGCATGTATCTGATGCACACATAACCTATTATTTTATCTACCTATAGTATACCAACAAACCACTTTTCCAAAGGTGCAAAGTGCCAACATAGAACAGTGCATTGCTGATATTGCCAATTAAGTGCAATTTTGAAGTGCGACTGCTACTCCCAAACTGATGATTTGGTTTGGCTGCCAGATGTGTTTTACAGAAGTTTGAGAAATTACTGTATTCCTAGGGGTGTACAGAATACCACAGAAATTAGAAGTCTTTTTAAGATGATTGCAGATGAGCATCTGGGTATCAGTTATATTAGTTAGTAGACTTAGTATGAATGAATGAATGTTTCATTTATATAGCACTTTTCAAGACAAAGCTCTTTACAGGAGCAATGGGAAGCCATTTGAACCACCCCACTGTGTATCACCCACCTGGATGATGCGACAGCAGCCAATCAGCTAATCACATAGTAGCTAAGGTGGTGAAGGGCCAGGAGAGTATTCACCTGTTAGATGTAGGAGATGAATTGGAGGCCAGATTTGAAAGGGCCGCTGTGGGCAATTTTAGGCAGAATGTTGGCATAGAACCCATGCTCATTTAAAAGATGCCCCAGGATCCTTTATGACCTCAGAGAGTCAGGGCCTCAGTTTTGCATTTCATCTGAAGGACAGCACCATTGGTACAGTGGAGTGTCCTTGTCACTGCACTAGGGCCCACACAGACCACAGGATGGGCTAACCTGCTGGCTACACCGACACCTTACAACAGCAACTCAGCTCCCATCCAAGTATGGGCCAAGGCCAAACCTGCTTAGCTTCAGGTGAATTACCTGATCTGAACTGCAGGTGGTGTGGCTGCTGACATAATAGAAAAGTAACTAAGTGTGAGCATGTGACAGCAAGACAAACAAATTTATTTGTCAAGAGAAGAGTTTGTACAGAACTACTGTTATAAATAAAACAAGATGTTAAAATCAAAGTAAAATGATTAGGATTCATCAAAGGGACAAAGGTAGAATGCATGGATGGTGACTCTCCTGAATGATGGCAGACTAGTCACATGACTTGTAGTTAATCAAGCCAAATCAAACAAGACTTGATTGTACCCATAACAGAACAGTAAAATTCAGAAACATTATTGCACTTAAAATGATTAGAAATTAATGGGAAGTGTCTTAATTCAATTATGAAGAGAACTTAAGACAAGTATAAAATTATGGTTTAATTATTTTTATTTCAGAGACATGTAATAAAAGTTTAACTAAGGAAAGTGAAAATATTTAAAAAGTTCAGGAAACTGGACATACCCTTTTTTAAAGGATGCATAGGTATAAATTATGGGGTGTGGTAAACCCCACAGTAATCAAAGACAGCCAATATAACCCCCAGACCCCTTTAAATGAGTGACCTCAACCCAAAGTTATGTCCTTGGGTAGATGGGTATATAATTTATAGCCTGAGGTTCTGTATGGTCCAAATGCCCACCCCCCCATTATCCCCCAAACCAATGGTATGTAATTCGAAACAGTGGGTGTTATCCCTCCTTGCAGCGTGGATGATGAGGAGAGCCGCTACCGCCTTCGCGTGAGTGGCTTCAGTGGCACCGTGGAGGACAGCTTCAGCTGGTACCATGACAAGCAAAGCTTCAGCACCCCCGACGCGGGGAACATATGTCCTGAGATCACGCATGCCGGCTGGTGGTACCATCACTGCTTCTACGCCAACCTGAACGGGGTGTACTACAAGGTATACCTGCATATCCACAATCCATGTATATTCTCCATATTAAGCAATGGATCGAGTATTCACAGCTCAGATCAGGATATTATACTAAAAGCCATGTACAGTATGATTTTATGATTATTTACATTGAGCTATAAATAAAGCAAAATTAGTTATAGGATATGTAGTAAACTTTTGTCTTTGGCTCATTTTATGATGGACTTGTAATATAGGTATCTAGATTTTTGAAACAAGCGTTTCGTATGAACCAAAGCAAAGGGCCATGTCCACATATTAAATGGAACAGAGCAAATTATATCAAAGAACCTGAATGGGCTATGAGGAAGTAAATAAAATTTTATGAGGTTAAAATTAGAACAAAATGTTTTTGGTCTTTAACTAATTAGGGTGGTTGTTATTCAGCCAAAGGAAAGAATCTGCTGGGTCCAAATGGCATCGTATGGTACACATGGAAGGACTCGGATTACTATTCACTCAAGAAGGTGAGCATGATGATCCGCCCGCCCACTTTCCGGCCATGCCTGTCTCCATGACAACCAAAGCAACACCCCCTTTGGCCGTAATGACTGAAGACAACAGTAATAATCAAGGTCACAGCGACGGCACTACGACAGGCTGGACTTATCTGTCGACTTCCTGGCTGATAATTCTGAAGATGAGAACACAGCTGCTGCTGTTTGCCGTGAAAATAGCTGAAAACATTTTACATTTTGCCTAGAGAATGCCGGCAGTTAAGTCTTTTGTTTGTCAGCTGAATGCTTCTAACTGTAGGCTAATGGACTTTAAAATTATGGGGGAAAAAAAAAATGAAAAGCAGCCTGGAAAAGCCGTGTCATACATAAATAGCTACTGCTGTTATATAAAAAAAATAATGAAAATTAAATATTTATAAAAGGGTGATGGATATAATTGAAGGCAGTTCAACATGGAAAAGTCTCCATCTGAACAGTTTTGCATACTACTTCTGTGTGTTACATTATCTAACTCACATGGCTAATGATGTATGTTATATAATATTCTTGTAGGCATTGTTGACTGTTGAAAACTATCTCTGTAAATAGTTTATTATGCTTTCTTTTGTTAGGGGTGTAGAGGTTGCTCCAAGCAATGTTCTCAGAGTAAACTTGTACGGATTTAATATATGCTGAAAAAGTGTCAGGGTGATATTGGTGAACGGTTTTGTTTCACAAACTAGAACAATTTACTGAAAAAAATACAGTTGCACAAAATTTCATAAGAAAAAAAATGGATGACTGATGCCATGTGTAAAGATGAGTAAGACTGAAAATATCTGGGCCTCACAAGTTTGAAAAATATGTTATTTCCAGGTCTACTTAAGTGTAGAAAAAAGGCAAAAAGTTTTCTGCTGTTGATTGGGAGAGTGCCAAGTCCCTTATCTCCAAACGCAGGCTGTCACAACACAGCTGTCAGTCCGTTTCTGCCCAGATAAACGTATCTTCCGCTGCCCAAACAGCTCGACACAATCCTATCAGAGGAAAAAAAAGGGGAGAGCCATAGATAGACCAGAGAGGAGTCTGGGAAATGGCACACAGCTTTGTCTGTATGACATGACATTACTCCTGACATCACCCGGGGCTTTCAGCAGTGAAGGACCAGATCCTTTTGACCTATACTGGTACCTTATGCAACCTTGGCTTTTGCTCTCCTATGCTGTCCAAAGCAGAACTAAAACTGTAACCGATATGCTTTCCGAGTTGGATTACTAAATTATATAAAGATAAAATACAATAACCCTTAAAAAACCTTTACGGGATAATGGGGTAAACAAAATCAAAGGAAAAAAAATGCAAGTAGGATAATGGAGAAATCAGCACATTATGTCATTACCTTATGATTGATTACAGACTACATATGTACACATTACTAAATATGACTATGCACAAAGCTAATTCTGTTTTTTTGTTTATGCAAATTATGCTTTATTTTCCTTATCCAAAAAAAAAATCTAATGTGAAGCTACTTAAATTTACACCAGAATAAAAATATATTAAATATTTTTATACTAAATAAATATTTGCAGTAGGTCGTATGACAGTATCAAATACTACGTATAAATGTATGAATTCATTTTTAATGTGGGCCTATTTTGAGGAAGAGAGAGTTTTGTCACCCTTTATTTAATTAACTTGAACTGAGAATTGCCCCAAAGAGGCTTGCACTGCTGAAATAGGAGAGGAAGAAAAAAAAATATATAAAAGAACATCACACAATGAGTACATTGACAAAACTGTGTCCCAAATACCCTAGAATGAGCATTTTCTTAGATAACCCTTTACGTGAGATTTGAGAGGGAGCAACACTGGAGCCTGACGGTGGATCGCTAGAGAAACCATTTCCACCATTTCCTGTCCGAGGCCAGATTCCAGTTTCCTCCAATGGGTGCCCTTTGAAATCACGGTTCGTTCCGTGGGGAGCTCACTTTGGCTGCTAACAGCTGTGCCTGGCTTGAAAAACAGAGATAATTAATGTCATTTTACAACTGGAAGGGCACGAAAACAATCGTCATGATTCCCCTCAGAAGTTGAGTGGCAGTAAAAATTGGCTGCCTCAATCGCATGCTGCACAGGTTTGGGGAAAACATTTCTGTGATGCAAAACAGTATCTATTAAAATCAAATACAGTTTGAGAATTGTAATGGTATTACTTTATTTTCTTATATATTAATAACTCAGTAAAAACTCATAATGACATGATTGTTATACAATGAAAGGTTAATACAGTTTGTATTATTTAAAAAGTTTCAGAGAGAAACATCACATAGTAGATACTATATATTTATCATTTTTCCAAATCTTTAGAAGTTTTATGACACATGAAATGTAGGCAACTTGAGAACCCACGATCTCTGAAAGAGGAGAATAGAGTATAATGTCCCATTTGTTAACAGAAAAGAAAGGTAAGGTCACTACTTTAGCATGGCAACAATTTAACTGCAGTGACACAAGTGATCATTTTAAAAGCAAAAAGCCACTGAAGTAATGCAAAGCACTTTATAAACCATTAATACATACAAGTACAAATATATCAGTTACATTTAAATAATTAGTAATGATTAGGAAAACTAACACACATAAACCTAGGTGTCTCCTGGAGGAATTCCGTTGTCATTTATCATTAGAACCCCTGAGGTAAGAAATACAATAAGCATGTTATTTTGAAGCATATACACCTGGACCAGCATGTGAAAATGTTTCTAAATATATTCTCTTTTTTAAACATAACTCTAAATAAAAATGTTTCTTTACAATAACTCCCACTGTGCTTTTCAGTAGATGGCTTTCTTCCACATACGCTGACTGCAGTGATTTCAGTACCTCCTATTAAGAAGAACTGGTCTAGGAACAATTACAAAGTGTTTTTGGATAATTTCGAGAACAGAAAATTCTGACATTTACATCTTCTTCCCTGCAATAGGGATTTTTCTCAGAATTAAACATTCCTTGATGTCCATGTGTAGATGTCTTCTAGAGTGTGGCAAACTGGTTGAGAGCCTCTCGCAGCTTAGCAGCAATCTACAGGAGAGAGACATACTTAAAAGTGAGTTTAAAAGCAGGAGAGGAATATGTAATTCACACGTCATCTTGCTTTCACCATATTTCGAATGGCTTTTATTTCTGAATTGCAAGCACATCATTTTAAAATACTGTTGATGACCCATTACTGTGCTCCTTAAAGAATAAAACATGGAACGTAAAAGCAATAAAAAAAAAACTAAATTTAAGTTTAAAATGTACACACTTAAGTTGCATAACACACCAAGGCAACCATAATGTTCCATTGTGCTGCGATTACTTTTTCCTGCAAATGCAGCCAAGGTAGCTGGTTTTTCTTGTTTTAGTTTAAGGTCTCAAACCAGATGCACCTCAGCAAATGTATCTACATTACCCAGTATAATATTAATATTATAATATTGTTAAGACAATGTCTGTGTGTGTGTGTGTGGGTTCCTCAATTTGAACTTGACCATTCTGTTCAAAACACAGAGCAGTGAGTCTGTAGAGGTCTTGTAAAAAACAAACCAAAAAAATGAATCAACTGCACAGGAAGTGCTTATATGCCTGCAAGCCAACTACCTGAAACTGTCAATCAGCATAACAAACACTGGCTGTTACAGGTCTCGACATGTTGTGGAAAGGAAGAAATATTTTAACAGAAATACCTTTCACAATAACGGCAACCTGGCTGTCTATACAGAAGAAATGACATTAAAAAGCACACTTGGTGCCAGGTTTCTAGGTCAGAACAACTTACAACTACAAAACACATAAAATTGTAAACCCACATGATTTTAAGAAGTATACACTGTATATAATATAACTCTGAAATGGGATTTTTAGCATGGAGGTCCGCATCAGTGGAAATTGGCAAAATCTTGATCTTGAGTTACCCCCACCCTTCTCGAGTTGGTTTTCATTTCAGGGTGCTAGATTTATGTTTCTGTATTATTTGTAGGGTATAGTAATTTATCATTGGTTGGTGTACTTATTGTTCGTATTTGGCACTACAGTCTGCAGAAGGCATAGAGGAGCTTCACTCTAACGTGTATCCATGACAACAAGCAGGGGAAAAAAAAGTCTTGCCAATACTCCTGTACTTTTCACTCCTAAACCATGCACACTGTCAGGATTTTCACTGATCCCCAAATCAACTGAAGAACTGGATCAGCAGAGCAGTCACAGCAGAAACTACTCTTCCCTTCAAAAACAAAACACGGTACTATGAAAAGGTCACATTTTTAACCCTAAACTAATTTTCTCTTCTCATCTTTTCAGCAACAGCAAGATCAAAGAAAAAAATGTTACTTAACCTGTTTTCTGAGGTTCTATTTTCATGTACCAAACGAAATCTATTTGCAGATTTTATCACTAGTGTCTCATTTTAAGTATTCATTATTTTCCTGTTCAATGTTAGCTTCTTGAGTATTTTAAAGATGTCAAGTGTTATTTTATTTCTATTTTTTTATTATTTGTAGACATAAAAAAAACAGACAGCTGTAATAACTAAGCAATAGTGCAATTATAATCTTTGTTAAAAGATAATTAATACTTTTGCTTATTCAGAAAATAAGCTTCAGTTCTTACCATTTCATAAAACTTCACCTGTTCCGTCAGGTACAGCTGCATGACCTTATTGTAGTCATGGATGCGATTGCTATGGAAGTGGTTCATCTCAGCTGGGGGAGGTGGAGATCAGCGGTTAGAATTTAGGGCATTGCCATCAGATTCCAACACAATTTAAAAATCTGCACTGCTACAGATAAAATTCGCTGAACGGGGAAGTTAGCGATCAACAATCAATATTAAAAATATAAATATATTCAGAAAATGATCTTGCACCCCACAGTTGTAAAATTACTCATCTACAAAACACATAATAATTGTAAACCCACATGATTTTAAGGAGTATATATAATATAACTCCGAAACGGGATTTTTAGCATGGAGGTCCCCAGAAGAGGAAATTGACAAAATCTTGATCTTAAGTCACCCCTTGGTTGGTATATTTATTCAGATTTTTGGATCTGATCTAGCGTACATTTTTCTGTGTAGATTTTCATCCACATAACGTAAAGTAAATAATGACAAAGATTGATCCTATTCACAAGGATAAATCTCAAATCATCTCGTCCATGTCTTTGCTGTCACTAAGTGAGATTCCTTTAGTTTTGGTGCAATTTGTCTCAAAATTTGAAGAGGTCCAGATATTCACCCAGAGAATGTAGAATGTTTGGAAAAGATCAGCCAGACAATTTGTGAGTTATCGTGCTGAAAAGATCAATTATCTGAAAAAGATGTTGCATACTTTTTCAGTTAATACGCGAACGTAATTAAATGTCTGAAGCCACTCCAATTTTGCTACTAATACGCAGCACTGCTTCAGTTTTAGGCCAATCTGCCACAGAATTTGATTACTTCCAGTTGTTTACCCCTACAATGTGCCTGAAAAGTTTGAAAATGATCCGTAAAATACTTTTAGAGTTACTGTGTTCGGAAAACCAAGCGTCTCCTACAGTACAACTTGTGAATTATTGGTGTCTGTAGGAGCAGCGGATGCGGCGGGCCGGTGCTAAAACCAAATATATTCTCTAAAGGCTGGAGAATACAATAATTAGGTAAGTGTATGTAAACTAAATAAAATATACCAAGTATACTAGCTAGTTTTTCAGACCTAATCTTATATGTAACAAATAACTAGCTTGAATTCTGCCAACCTTACTCTGACCGAATAATGAGCCTTACCCTGTAAGGAATACGACATGTTGCTGAGGCGCTTAGCCATGGTGTGCTTGTGCTGAGGGTTAATCTTGTTTGTGGCCACCAATTTATCTGCATCCTTCACCTTCTCTATGGCTGCCTGATGGGGAAAAAAACTTTTATATTATATATTTTATATAATATATAGTCAATGTTGACGTGAATTGAAAAAAAATATATATGTATAATTACCCATGCAATTTCTTGTCATATCGGCGCAAATGGACATATAAAATATGCACGCATTAATGCTAATACAACAATCGATTGCCGCATGCTTCGCTTTTAAGGGTGAATGCGTACTTCAATCCCTGTCAATCCCTGATTATATCATACCATACATTACACCAAATGCTGTCTAAATGCATTAATACCATTTCCATCACTTTTAGAGATATATGAAAGAATGTTTATTGTACCTTGTGAATGTTGATAGTGTCTGGAAAGCAGCCGAGGAGGCTCTTGTATTCATTGTTAAGCTCCACCAGGAAATGCATATCTTTCTTTGGCTTTAAAAGAATTACAAGTTTATTTTTCAAGGACTTACAAGAAGCAGAGCATCTTAGATCTGACTGTCAACTTTTTGGGTACTTACAAATGTATGCCTGTTGATTAATGATGTGATCAAACAATATATTAGCAATAATGCATTACCAGAAAAAAAAACACATATAAGCCAAACATTTTAAATGAGAGAGAGGAAAGGAGCACATGCTGGTCACAGCATGTTGACGCACCCCACCACATAATAAACCATGTCAGGGATGAGAACCTGAGTGCAGTGTGCAGCGGGTGATACCTCAGCACCACACTAGGCTGAATGGAACAGTGTGAGTTTTTTTCCAGCGCCGGAGTACCAATCCTGCCACCGACAGGTTTTCCCAGTAAGTATTCTTGCTGGGCTGAATGTAGATTAACGTCATACTCAGGGTGAAGCAATTGCAGGTTCAGGGCCTTGCTGAAGGGCCCAATGGAGTAGGATCACTTTTGGCATTCATGGGATTTGAATCAGCAACCTTCCAATTGCTGGCACAGATAGGCCTGAAGCCAGGCCTGGGGGTGGCGCTCGATGGCGAGCGCCTGGTGGCCAGGCTTGTACCCATGGGGCCTGGTCGGGCACAGCCCGAAGAAGGCACATGGGTCCTCCTTCCAATGGGCTCACCTCCTGTAGGAGGAGACAAAGGGGTCGGTGCAGTGCGAGTTGAGCAGTGGCCGAAGGTGGTGACCTTGGCGGTCCGATTCTCAGCTGCAGAAGCTAGCTCTAGGGACATGGAATGTCACCTCTCTGGTGGGGAAGGAGCCTGAGCTGGTGCGCGAGGTTGTGAGGTTCCAAATAGAGATAGTTGGGCTCACCTCGACGCACAGCTTGGGCTCTGGAACCAGTCTCCTTGAAGGGGGTTGGACCCTCTTCCATTCTGGAGTTGCTCACGGGGAGAGGCGCCGAGCAGGGCTGGGCGCCTGTACATTGGGGTTTACCGCGGTGGACAAGAGGGTAGCCTCCCTTCGCCTTCGGGTGGGGGGACGGTTCCTGACTGTTGTTTGCGCTTATGTGCCAAACGGCAGTTCAGAATACCCATTATTTTTGGAGTCCATGGAAGGGGTTTTCGAGAGCGCTCCTCGCGGGAACTCTGTTGTTCTGCTGGGACACTTCAATGCTCAAGTGGGCAATGACAGTGAGACTTGCAGGGGCGTGATTGGGAGGAACGCCCCCCCCCGATCTGAACCCGAGTTGTGTTTTGTTATTGGACTTCTGTGCTCATCACGGATTGTCCATAATGAACACCATGTTCAGGCATAAGGGTGTCCATATGTGCACTTGGCACCAGGACACCCAAGACAGCAGTTCAATGATCGACTTTGTGGTCGTGTCATCAGACTTGCAGCCGCATGTATTGGACACTCGGGTGAGGAGAGGGGCGGAGCGGTCAACCGATCATCACCTGGTGGTGGGTTGGCTCCGCTGGTGGGGGAGGAAGCCGGTCAGACCTGGCAGACCTAAGCGTATAGTGTGGGTCTGCTGGGAATGACTGGCAGAATCCTCTGTCAGTAGGAGCTTCAACTCCTACCTCCGACAGAACTTCTCCCATGTCCCAGGGGAGGCGGGGGACATTGAGCCCGAATGGGCCATGTTCCACTCCTCCACTGTGGAGGCGGCTGACCGGAGCTATGGTCGCAAGATGGTCGGTGCCTGTCGTGGCGGCAATCCCCGAACCTGCTGGTGGACACCGGCGGTGAGGGATGCCGTCAAGCTGAAGAAGGAGTCTTATCAGGCCTTTTTGGCCTGTGGGATTCTGGAGGCAGCTGATGAGTACAGGCGGGCCAAGCGGAACATTGCTTTGGCAATCGCTGAGGCAAAAAATCGGGTATGGAAGGTGTTTGGCGAGGCCATGGAGAATGACTTCCAGATGGCTTCGAGGAGATTCTGGCTCACCATTGGGCGGTTTAGGGCGGGAAAGCAGTGCAGCATGAACACTTTATGGTGGGGATGGTGCGCTGCTGACCTCAGCTCGGGATGTTGTGGGTCGGTGGAAGGAATACTTCAAAGACCTCCTAAATCCCACCGACACGCCTTCCAATGAGGCAGTGGTGGTCCCCCTCTTCAAGAAAGGAGACCGGAGGGTGTGTTCCAACTATAGGGGGGTCACACTCGTCAGCCCCCTTGGTAAGTTCTATTTGGGGGTGCTGGAGAGGAGGCTCCGTTGGATAGTCGAACCTCGGATTCAGGAGGAGCAGTGTGGTTTTCGCCCTGGCCGTGGAACAGTGGACCAGCTCTATACTCTCAGCAGGGTCCCAAAGGGTGCGTGAGAGTTTGCCCAACCAGTCTACATGTGCTTTCTGGACTTGGAGAAGGCATTCGACCACGGCCCTTTGGGAGTCCTGTGGGGAGTTTCTAGGTGCAGGCAGGGCGTTGAAGGTGTCAGAATTAGGTATCTGCTTTTTGCAGATGATGTGGTTCTGTTGGCCTCATTAGAGCTCGACCTTCGGCTCTCACTGGAGCAGTTTGCAGCCGAGTGTGAAGCGGCTGGGATAAAAATCAGCACCTGCAAATCCGAGACCATGGTCCTCAGCCGGAAAAGGGTGGAGTGCTTTCTCTGGGTCGGGGAGGAGGTCCTTCCCCAAGTAGAAGAGTTTAAGTATCTCGGGCTCTTGTTCACGAGTGAGGGAAGGATGGAGCGGGAGATCGACAGGTGGAGCGGAAGATCGACAGGCGGAGCGGGAGATCGACAGACGGATTGGTGTGGCATCAGCAGTGACGCAGGCCCTGCATCGGTCTGTCATAGTGAAGAAGGAGTTGAGCCAAAAGGCAAAGCTCTCGATTTACCAGTCAATCTACGTTCCTACCCTCACCTATGGTCATGAGCTATGGGTGACCGAAAGAACGAGATCGCGAGTACAAGCGGCTGAAATGAGTTTCCTCCGCAAGGCTATCCCTTAGAGATAGGGTGAGGAGCTCGGTAATTCAAGCATCTACTTAGGATGTCTCCTGGACGCCTCCATGGTGAGGTGTTCTGGACATGTCCCACTGGGAGGAGGCCCTGGGGAAGACCCAGGGACTATGTCTCTCGGCTGGCTTGGGAGTGCCTCGGGATTCCCCCTGAGGAGCTGGATGAAGTGGCTGGGGAGAGGGAAGTCTGGGTTTCCCTGCTGAGACTGCTGCCCCCGTGACCCGACCTCGGATAAGCGGAAGATAATGGATGGATGGATGGAATTTCTCAACTACAAAAGTTCTTGATGCTCATACATTGCCAGAATTTTTTTTTCTTGAACTGATGCGTAAAGTGCAATACAGAGAGCAGTAAAATCAGGGTTAGATCCTTAACAATAAAGTAAACCAAGCTACAGAAATAATTTGGTGTGTCAGTAACACTATATTCTGGGCTACGGCAGAAAACACGTTGAAGTTGGCTTATTCCTGGATTAGAGATATATATATGTAAATTTACAAATGATCATTCAGTATCAAAACTGTATCCTGTGCCTTAATACTGCATGACCATGCTGCACAGATAACGACCAACAAGAAATTTAATACTTATTGTTAGGTACTATACAAGGTGCTGAAACTATCTTCTAACCACTTTTTCTGGTCAGTGTCCTGCGGGCCTATTGGGAGTAATGGCTTGCTTAAACCCAAAATAATCAGGAAAAAGGAAGGTGAATTAACATCAGGAATTGACTGATTAGCCCAGTTTTTTTCTGGCAATGGTCAAAATATTCCAGCTACATATGAGATTGCGTTCCTTTCTGCTTATTGGTTAACATCTGGCTACTATTCCATGATCCATTCCAATGTACTGGTTAGTGCAGAGGTGTAGACTTCAAGTTCTTTGTCACTGTGACTGAACTGGTTGCTTGAAACAAAATCTTGGTCTGGATTTGTACTCTCTGGAGCTGAAATCTCCACCTCTGGGTTGGTACACAGATGTGCCATTAGAATTACCTGCTCAGAAACAATGTTTGCTATTTCTTCGTACATTTTTCCCGTTGTGGTTAATGCATTTGTGAGTGTCTCCTCTCCTGCCAAAATAATTATGAACAATAAGAAACAACTTTATGGACATTAAACCAGGAATACACTTATATGAGAGAGAGAGAGAGAGAGAGAGAGAGAGAGAGAATGTGTGTGTGTGTGTATATACATACATACATACATACATACATACACACACACACACAGTACAGGCCAAAACTTTGGACACACCTTCTCATTCAATGTGTTGTCTTTATTTTCATGACCATTGGTAGATTCTCACTGAAGGCATCAAAA
>JAODJX010000027.1:8622420-8642438 GCA_026776945.1 Isichthys henryi
TTCAACCAACCAGTTGAGTACTCTGTGACTGTGACTCTTTATACTCAACTGGTTGGTTGAAACAAAATCCTGGTTTGGATTTTTACTTTCTGGACCTGAAATGTCCACCAATGACAATTTGAAATTAGGTCTTAGTCCATGACTTTGTTTATTTCCACCCGTCCAGTCTTATATATACTAAGGCACATATACTGCCCTCCACAGTCTCTATTCAAAGAGAAATATCTATTCATCCGTCTTCTATCCACTTAGTCTCATCAGAGCCCTATCATAGGCAGCACAGGTCACACAGCCGTGATACACCCTGAACGGGACGCCAGTCCATCACAGGGCACACGGCTGGGGTAAACCCTGGACGAGATGCCAGTCCATCACAAGGCACACAGCTGGGGTACACCCTGGATGAGATGCCAGTCCATCACAGGGCACAAGGCCGGGGTACACACTGGACGGGATGCTAGTCCATCACAGGGCACACGGCCGGGGTACACACTGGACGGGATGCCAGTCCTTCACAGGGCACAAGGCCGGGGTACACACTGGACGGGATGCCAGTCCATCACAAGGCACACATGCACGCACATACACACACAAAAGGCACACATATAGACACACACACACCCATACAGACAGACAGAGCAAAGGTGGGATTTAAACTCAGTGTGCCACCTGTTAGTGCTGCCTGATTATGGCAAAAATCATAATCTGAATTATTTTGGTCAATATGGTAATCACAGTTATTTAACATGATTACTCACTGACTTTGGAAATACCATGCATTTATTGAACTTGGATTTTTAAAAACTGGATTTTTAACAGTAGACTCCTTGAACTCAAAATATAATTCAATAACACAAGACAAAACGGAGCATCATAGCGAAACCTAATGTGGCAGAATCATAGTTTTATTGCGATTATTTTGTTTTGGTTATCGTTGGAAGCCAAAATCGTAATTTAATTTTAAATTCAATTAATTGTCCAGCCCTACCACCTACCGTTCCAATGAGAATGAATGACAATAAATTTGTCTAGTGTTAATTGACTGAAATATATCTTAGCAGTCCGGTGCATTCGCACATATGCACATTTCAAGCAATCACCGTAAACTGAAGGGCCCTGCCATGAGCGATGTCCGATTTATTAATTTCCTCTTGCACTCAAGGATGGTTACACTAGAGAGTGGCCCTAAAATGAACGTTTTCAACAGAGCCTGGCTCACATTCATAAACATGGCATTTGGTTTTCAGTTTCAAATCAGCTGCACCAAGGGCTTCCATTTAATTTAATCCTGGCCAGTTGTAAAAGTCAATTTTTAGAGCTGTGCAGAAAGGTGCAGGACCAAAGGGGTGGGAAAAGGTCAATTGTCTATAACCTTTTCTTAGACTGCGTGACCAGTGTTCCCCTTTCACGAAATCGATCATCCTGCACCATTCCTTTACATGCGGTATCCAAATAGCATCTCTGATCCTTTCCAAAGTGCCAGGCGAGGGTGTTAATCTTTTCACTCAACGTAATTAGGGGTGGAGAAAACGCTGAATGAGTGTGACAAACGCCCTTGTGCTAAAATAAAAACACAGGCTTAAAAAACAACCTCGATAAAGAACAACGAATATTAAAAACAATATTCGGATTCTATACGTCAAACGGTCTACTTTGTATTGTCTATATATGCACACAATGCGCTTTTGAATGATAGTTGTGAAATTAATGGCAGTTTACGGTCATTGTTCAACATCCATCCATTCAAACGTTCACTCTTGTCAGGGTCGCAAGTGTTATTCAATATTACAATACTTACGTGTAATCCTAATAATGCTCTGAAACTACGGTAATGCACAAATGCACTACATATCCCAGAGTTCCCTGTGCGGCGCCAATGATTAGGATATGCAACATACAAACATTTACATTTTATGTAAAACAAATGCATTCGTTTCACTGCGAGGGCTTAGAGAATAAATAACGACAACAAAAACTATTAACTCAAAGTACAACTAAGTAAGGCTTAATCCAGTGGGCACCCAGCAAAACGTGAAACTAAAGAAAGTTTAGTAAAGTCAGTGATCTTAGTTAAACACCATCGTAGGCACTAAAAATGAATAAATATGTAAGAGAACGTGCAATTATTATTATTAAACAGGTTTCTCCTACCTTAATTGCCATTGTAGTTGCATTTATTTGTCGTAGTTAAACCTTGCTGTAAAGATCGTTTTATCGATTCCTCAAGCATGCATTTCTTTCTCAATTGGCAGAAACAAGGTAGAGCCGTCAGACTGGCTTAACATTCAATAAAAAGCAGATGTGCCCCTCTCGATTACAAGAGAGTAGACTTTTTCCCTTTAATGTTTCTTCATTTGACAGACTCCAGCTTTTAGGCTTAATTCAGTGAGTTTTGACCGCTTTGTTGTAACCTAAGTTGCAGCAACACCACCTTCTTGGACGGAGCAATGAAACGCGGAAAGGTACGGGGCGCTTGCCAAGAAACTTGTAACAAGTTACCCACGTACTTAGGCGTACACTCCTCAACACTTTTGCTTTTATTTACTCTGAATTAAAAAGGAATATACTACCACGAAATTATTATTACAGTGGTCGGTGATACTATCAAATACAGTTGCCAGTATATTATTTGTATTTTAACATCTGTTGAATTTTAATATCTCACTTTTATAATATAGTTTAACAAATGCATCACGTAGAAACTGAATATGCCACTTATGTTAAACATCAATATCTTGCAATAAGTAGTTTCACATACACTAGTTTATAGATAAATTGTTTAAATTGAAACATAAATTTTGGAAGTATTTGCCTTTAGATGACATACGGTGTGCGCGAATAATCATGAAAATAATGATCATGTGTTCATAACATAAAATTAAAGTTAACGATTTGAGTAAGAGAAGTGCTACATTATTAACGAGTTTAGGAGTTCTGCAATATGTTGGCAACATATGCTGCTGTCAACGCACCCTTCTGCGGCAATATGTCACAGGCAGTGGCTGGGTGGAGTCCTGTTATTCAACTCTCCGTGTGCCCGTTGGGAAAAGATACCCAGCGAGCTGCTTATGGTGCACTCTAGTGGAGAAAACCAGTAGTAAAATAAACGCCGTAGGTAGCGCAAGATTGCAGAAAGACCTCTGCTTGCTGAACACCGACAAGAACAATTTGGCTGGTTTGTCGCCGTAGTATAAGGTACATCTTTAAGTCATTTAAAGGTGTTGTCGTACACAACACTATTTGGTAAAGTTGCACTAATTGAGTTCTCAAGTAGACAAATTTGACCCAGGCCATAAAAGAAAAACAGGTTTCATCCCAGCAATGAACTGACCAGGCATTAAAAGCCGTAGAATGCTTTGAGCTGTAACGTAAATTGGTTGTATCTCATCAGAAACACTGAAACTCGGCTCCCAGCTGTTTTCCGTAAGAGACTAACAGTTTTTGTCACCTTTGCATAAATTTCTTGAAGTGTCTGTAATGGATTACACACATTACTCGGTGTGTATTTTATTGACAAGTACAACTACGTGTTTCTAGAAGTGTACTGATATCCCAGTGTGATATTGCAACATTAAAACTGTATTGTTTTTTGCAACATACAAAATATATATACAGGCACAATTTTTGAGTTACAATGTCGTTTGGCTCTCATGATGTGCTGTTTATATTTATATGATTTGTATATATTATTTATTCAGATATGCTTGCTAGGTTGGCAGCATGCATTACCAATTATGGTGTTTGTGGCTTTTTTTCCTGAAAAAAAGTACATAATGTAGTAAAACCTGTCACTTTTAAGCATGCAGGGATATTTTTCAGATCTCCAGAATATAAACCTCAATTTTATAAAAATCTGTGACTGCAACCAAAAAACTAAAATAGACAAAAGCCTTGTATCTGGTTTGGTTACTTTTGGTTAGTGTTAGGGCTGGGATAGCAGTTATGGGTATCATAGTTTGAATTAGGGTTATACCCATAGTATTGAATAGATTAATAAAAACATGTTAATGTGTGTGTGCCTGTGTGTTGTTGTATGTGTGTGTGTGTGTGTGTGTAAAAGTGTGTAGTCCAAATTAGTGACAGAATAGGCTGGATAATGTATATATAGTCCTTATTGATAGAAATGGCCTCTTTCTTTTTGCTGGATATTTCATGGAAAGATGTAGGGCAAAATGAACATCTGAATGGAAATGGGAGGTGTGAATATTTTTCTGTGCGTCTGTTTGTACTATGGTGTATTCTCTCTTCCTTTAGGATTGAAGCCCTGACAGTTGCCGGGGTGGAGTGGGCAGGTGGGTCCTATTTGTCAAAGGTTACTTGGGTGATTTGAATGGTGCCAATCAGTGTTGTATGCTGATTGTGACCCACTCCCCTACTCCACATTATCGGGAGGATCCTGGCCTGGGGTCACCAAAAGGTCAACACAGTTCAAAGGAAGACACTGGCCATGTGTGAGAATATCAAGGCCATGCGTTGCCACTAAACTCTAAGAAGGTAGTGAAATTGTGTAAGCTGTGGTTGACTTTTTGAGGCTCTCGTGTGAAACAGTCTGTGTGTGAAAAATCATCATGCTACGTTGCCTTTCATGCACATGCTGTGTTTTTTTATTTTTTTAAAAGTATTATCTGACATTTCCACCTGGGCGAACCAGCAAAGTTCAGGAGATTTTAATCTTATTAGCTGTTTGCATTAAACCCCTACAGAAATCAGACACCATACTGCTGCTTCACACCCCCAGTCTATGAAGCTGCATTGTTTTTCAATCCATGGCTTGTGTTGATGGGCCCAGCATGGCTTCGAAAGGTTGCTATGGAAATTGTGGCGAAACCATCAAAAGTGACATGTTTGCCCGGCCTTCCACAGGTGAATCAGGCTGTTTGGCAGCTTCCTCTGTGACCCCCCCCCCCCCCCGGTGGCAGCTCAGTGTCGAGAATGAGGGTGTGGGTGAGCTGGCATCAAGCAGCTACTATGCTGCGTTTGTACATTGTGCTTCTTAGCATACAGCGCATTGTAAAAATGCTTAGTGTTATGATACATATTAAATTTTAGTGCCATAATGAGCTTAAAAAGAGCCACAGTTGAATGCCGATGATCATTTCCCTCTGTCCCGACAATGCATTCTACACTTTTATCAGTGCATTCAGTGTTGTCAGGTTTAGTGGGCGTTGCAGAGCATGGACCAGTGGTTGCTGAACTGTGCTTGTCAGCAGAAGCAGCACCTTAGGAGGTAATCAGCCGTATGAATACATTAAAGTCAGTAAAGCTTAGTACAGTCATGCCCTGCATTCCAGCATTTCGGTCACTGATGGGCTGCATATGCAATGGGACTCCCATAGGATTTTAAGGGAGGTGAAAAATTCCTATTGCCTAGCGAAGTTATAGCCATTGTGATGTAGTAGTGCAATGCATTTCTCATATGTTATTGATGATGTTGGTATAAACAAACCTACTGCCAGTCGCATTAACGTATAGCACATACAATTATGTACAGTACATAATACTGCATAGTGTTGATAAATTTTATTGGCATATATATGTATTACAGTGTACTTTAAAATATTTTTTTAGAGTTTACTGTTTATACTTACTAAAAAGTTTACTGTAGTTTAGAAGTGCAGGCTATATTATCTTCGTTTGTTTAAATACACTCACTCTACGATGTTCGCACAAGGATGAAATCACCCGTCAAGGCATTTCTCAGAATGCATCCCCTTCGTTAGACAATGCTTGACTTAAAAAAATTTCTTGTTCAAATAATGGCTGATTGGTTTTCCTAATCAATGTTTGTAACCACACTTTATGTCGTCTAGTTAAGGGCAAAGGGTGGTGGATTGATAAATGACCAAATGCGTTTACCCATCCATCTTTCAACCACTTACCCAGTACAAGGTCACGGGCGCAAGGCAGGGGAACACCTTGGATGGAATGCCTGTCCATTGCAGGGCGCACACACTCATTACGGGCAATTTAGAAAGACTAATTCATCTAACTGCATGTTGGCTGCGGAAGGAACCTGAAGTAGCCTGAGGTAAACTAAGGTAATCTTCACAACGTAAGGAAAACATACAAGCTCCACAGACACACCATGTAAGCACGGGATTTAAAGCCCCAGCAAACATAATACTGTTACTGTGTTATATGCAGTGCTTCTTAATTATATCCATGTGTAAATATGAATTGCATTGATAATTTATTGGCACAGAGATATGTTGGTTGAGGATTTTGTGGAGATAATCTCAGTACAAATAAACTGTTTTTGAGATCTGGCCTCTATTTTCTATTCATCATTACTTCATTCGCAATTGTACATTTGCGAGAAATTGTGCTTTCATTAAATGTCCCCTTTAAGATTGCCCTTACTTAGGTTTCTTTTAAAAGCTCCATCCCTCTTGAGGTTGTTGCTATTACATGGAGAAAGGAACCTTGTTCTGAGCCCGCTTCTACTAGCTATGCACTTGTCAGCAGACAGAGGCTTCTGTGAGAGGCTGCATTATGTACTTGTTGACGGTACGTATGTGGGCTGCTAGGGCCGTGTTTGGTGGCCAGGTGCTCTTTATCAAGTGTAGTAGCGTTGAGGTCAGCGGGGAGAGGAGGGGTCTGGCAGAGTAAGTCACAGGAGCGAACTCCCAGCGGGGATGAGCCGCTGTGCATCTGGGTTCCCTTTTGTTCCTGCAGAATACACTTGTTTCTTAGATGTACGCTACTCAGACTGTGAAATTAATTAATGGTAAATTAATGTTAAGCAATCCAGTGTTCTCACGCTGTGGCTTGCAGTGTTTAGTGATCGGAAGATGACTCAGTAATAAAGCAGAGTAATGTAGCGATATTAAATGTCAAATGTCAAGTATGCTTTGTGTTTCTCCAAGTCCAATTAATGTACAGCAGGTAAATATTAAAGACTCCAGATATATTCATTCAACAAGGAGCATGGCTTATTGATCAGTAGCATTATGCTTTCATTTGTGCTAAATGATGCTGGGATGATTTCTATAATTACTGCAAAAATAAATCCTTTGTTTCAAAGAAATGTGTTTAGAATGACAGAAGTAAGCACATTTACGGATTGCAGAAATATGGGCAATATTAAGCATAAACTAAAAGATCCAGCCATTATCTTTTTAAATAACCAGTAAAAACATGTTCATTTTAGGATACGAAAGATATTAAAAAGAGGAAACAATCTGTACTGTTAGCCAAAAATACAGACTATGAAATGCAATCCATAGACCTCTTGACTGGTAAATTGATGGACTGCAGTAGTGCTTCGTGCCCAGTGGGGGCAGTCATGCTCAAGCATTTTTGTGGCCTAAATCAGGAGGTCCAAATCCTGGACCAGAAGGGCTGGTGCCTACGCAGGATTTCATTCCCCCTAAGCACTTAAGCACTCGATTGAACTAATTATTTGCCTAATTTAACTAATTTACCATCCTCTCTCAAACCTGCAGTTGTTGACAGTTTAAAAGTGAGCTAAAAATCCTGTCTGTACACAGGCCTGTCAGGGCCAGCATTAGGGACGTGCACTCTCATTAATCTGAATTGTTCCAGTAAAATATCCAGGTGTATAAATAACTAAATATTGTAAGCTGTTTTGGCAGAATCACTTTGCTTAAATTTTCCTACAATGTCCAGTTACTGTTCCTCTATTAATACACCTGGGAGGGAAATATTTGGCTGTGTTCATGCTGCATTTTCAGCTCTTAAATTTCTTTTTCCCTTTTAATATGACAGATAGATTATAAAGATTATAGATTATAAAGTTAACAACTCTGGACTGGTCATTTTCAAAGATACATTGAAGATATATAGTATATAGTATGGTTTGTACATAATTCAATTTATGTGCTTTTCCTTTAGAATAAACCAATATTTATAAACCACTACAGTTTTTCAAGAGGTATAAGACGAGTCAACTAAAATTTGTGGAAATTAGACATTTTGTTTGAACTAATATGTTGAACAGTGTAATAGGAGTCAGTTTAAAGGGCTCGTATTTGTTGAGTTACGCTTTGTTAATGTCAGAATGTATTTGTTTAATCACCTGTATTCCTTATGCAACACTCCATGGTTTGGGTCACCCTAATTTTACCATTGCAGGTACCCACAGGCTGTTCCTGTTCAGACCTGTTCTGGACCCTCTCCTGACCCTTAGCTGCTTAATTTAGTACAGAGAAGATCTAAAATACATAGAACCAAATTATCCCCATGTTCAAAAAGAGGAATAACACAATTGCATATATGAGTCTAATCCAGTAGAGGTCTCTGTAACATAATTTTAGCCACTTAGAACCATGCTGTGTGGAAGATGGTATATTGGACCAGAGAACCATCTTAAATAGAACTATCTTAATTGCAAGATTCAATATATAAAAATGTAAAAATATTGAGATGACATAGATACAGAAAGAATTCATATTAGTTATTGAATGATTCATTTTCGTTAAGCCGCATATGTTATAATGTGCATTCCAGTAATTGTAAATGGTTTATAAACAGAGTCAGTGATATTTTAGTAGTAATGGAAAAAATACAGCTATAATAAAAGCTATGTAGATACATATGAAGGAATAGTTTTTGGTGGGTTAGAGAGGTATTCTCTCAGTTAACTCACAGATATTCAGTATAAGGATTTGGATCTGTCCCCTAGTCTGTGTGGGGTTGTCATGTTCTTTTTTGTCTGATAGGCTTCTTCAAGAAGTCCATTTCTCAATCCATGTATCTCTAAGATTTCAATCTCAAGGAAATATGGGACAGTTTGCCATCCAGCATGGCCTTACACCCCATGCTTCTTGACATTAGCTGACCCCTGTTGGCCCAAAGAGTATAATTGTTTATTGAAAATGTGTGAGTTGATCAGAAAATTGCTTGGCACTGTATTTAAAACAGACATTTATATCCATATCTGTGTTTCAGTGTGATGAGCTGATAATTATGTAACTGCAATTAGTATTCTCATTACTGAAGCAAATCACAATTAAAATTTCAAGAATATTAAAAGCGTGTGTTTACATCTATTCATTTACCAAAAGCAACTTACAGTACAGGGGTTGCAATTTACAGGCACCCCCTTTGCTCCTGTCTTTTTAAATATTTAAAGTAATTTAAGTAAACAACATTCACCTTGTTCCTGAAAATAACTCAAAATATCAGAACAATGTGAACAGTTTCCCTTCATAAACAAGGTATAATTAAAGATCAGTCTTTGAGATCAGTCACCAAATATTCCTTAAATCGTTTGATCTGCTTACTAAGCAGATCCAGTTTTCGTAGTGCCCTGGAGCGCCCGTGGCCAACTTACGCGTGTCTCTGGTGTGACCTGTTGTGCCTAAAAGTGAATGCAGGAGCCCTTGATTCTCCCTGCCATTTTATCTTAAATTTGTTCTCGGTTTGAACACTCCTGAAACTGCACATGTGGAGAATTGTACTAACAAAGCCAATATTATGGGTTCAAGTCCCAGGAAAGCGCACAAAAATTGTAACCCTTCCCTTTAGTCTAGGTCGCTTTGGATAAAAGCGTCAGATGAATGAAATGTTATAGAAATATTTGGGGCTGCTATACATTAACTACATCTTAGACATGAATTATACATACATAAAACATTCAGTGCACCTTTATAATGCATTCATAGAACATTCATAACCAGCAAGTAAGTATACCTTAATATCCTAACATGCCTTAACAGCTTTAATATACATTAATAGTAAACATTATATGATAATAACAAGAATTCTAATTGAATAATCATACAGTATAACGCTTGCTATTAAAGTACATTAAGTGGTTAATGTATGTCAGGATGTTATGGTATACTTGTATGCTGTTTATGAATGTACTATAAATGCATAATGAATGCATTATGAAGGTGCAGTTCATGTACAGCATTACAAAATATTCTTTATGTTTCTGCTGTGCATGTGGGTTTCCACAATGAAGGACATTACTGAATCGAATGGGATGTTCGATGAGAGCGGTATTTGAAACACCTGAACTCACATTAATAATCCGTTAAAAACCGATGGTGCTGTATTTCGGTTTATTTTTGGGGAACTAGCTTTCGCGTATGCTGGATTCTATTGATTTATACATGACAAGGCTTGGATTGTCTTTTCTTGGTGAAAAAGGGAACTTAGTCTTTCCTCATGGTTTTCAAATCATGTATTTGTCAAACAAACCTAAAGGTGAACAAGAATAAAGTAGCAGCAAATGAAGTTCATCAAAAAGAGTATTATAGCAGTGTCCGTACAGTATTTTCTCACAATGTTACTGATAGTCTGAGAGCCACTGTGAGAGGAATGTGTGATGTGTTGCTGGCCTATGTATGGACATTTCACATTCAGACATCTCATTTGTTAACAAAGGCAATTAATTATGTATACAACTGTCAATGTAGGTAACCTTTTTTTAATAGTGCATACACATTCCATTAAATTGTAATTCCAAAATCAAACATTAATTTGAGCATTATAAGACCCCTGCCCAGACACTCCCAGGGAATTTAACACATACACAGCGACAACAATAAAGACAAATAATAAAGGAGAATTCCCTGGTGCGTCACTTTTTAATCTTGTTTGCGCACAATGCAAAAGTAATTAAGTGTGGGGCTGAAGCCGGGGCTGATCGATTCAGTGTGCTATCACATGAGCCAGACCAAAGAGAGTGCAAGAAGGAACAGGCTCAGCCTTTGAAACACCGAGGCCATGATGTCTAATTGTAGGACTGCTTTTATTCAGACATAGCTATCGAGTCTTGAGGATGTTTTAATGTGTGGCATATGTTGTTTATGGACATGCAAATAACTTGTGCAGATCTTTATTAATATAATTTATAAAATATTACAAGTTATAAATAAACATAAAAAACTCAAATTATTACATAGTATCCACGAAACCGCAGCACATTAGTCTTCTTCTAAATTAATAAAAAATTATTTTACTCTAAAAACCCATTGTTTCATTGTGTTTTCTTTTTTCCTAAAATTAACTTTAAGCATTGAATGATAGTCCCTGGATGATTCTTCTGTGAATAAAATGTTGTTTTTGTTCTGTTGTGTTCTGTTGTTATCATTGTTAAGGATGTTCCAAAACACACTCCTGTAAAGCGCATTGGGGCAACTTTGTTGTGAAAAGCGCTATATAAAAATAAATTGAATTGAATTGAATTGATGTGGGGTAAAGTGAAAGGTGATGGTGTTCTTGAACAGATGTGACTCCGAAGTGAAGCCAGTGACCCTCCAACTATCCCTGACTCCCGCCCCCATTGCTGTAAATTGTTCATACCAGGATGTAACTGTAGATCCAGGGCTACATCCTGACCTCCGCATGATGGTGGTGGGTCTTGGTGACTGATCTTAGTGAGTCATTTCTGCAGCTGTGAGCTATAATAGTTGACTTCATTGAAAATGATCAGCACCACCAATTATACAAAGTATCTGGGACAGAATACTTAGGAAGGACTATATTAAACATTGTATAATCCTCTTAAAAAAACAAATTCATTTTATAATTACAAAATTCTCTGCAATTTTCACTGCATTTCCAGTTCAGAGACACAATCCAGACAGATATCAATCAATATGAAGAGTCTGAATACCTAATTTGCTAACTAAATACTCATCCCAAAACAATCAGCAGTCTATTGCATAATCATATGAAATTATTTATCTGTAAGCAAAACAGCTAATTTTTAATTTACAGTTTTCTTGCTGTTCCGTCAAATATAGTGAATTAAATAGTCAGGTGCTGATTTATGGTATTGTCTGATTACAGGTTTCTTTGGTATAAGTTTCACATTTGTAAGTGCATGTTAGCAAAAGCCACTGCTGTGTGCACAAAAAGCCAATCAGCAAACATAAATTACCCAAACAAGAAAATTGAGTTCGATGCTATATTATTAAATTCCAGTTGTGAACCAGGTATGAAAGAAAAAAAAAATGTTTGTTGTACATATGTCATATTATGCAAATGATCTTCCACTAAGATTTTAATCATGATATACTGCATACCACTGTTTGATTTGTTTGATGCGCAAAATGAATGGAAGGCCAATTGATCTTTAACACTCCCATGTGCGTGGCCTGGGAACGAGATTTTTAATGACACTGCAAGCATTTCAATGTACAAAAATCCAGGACACGTATTATTTTGTTCGATAACTTAGGAGCTTTAAATAGTATATTTCAAGCTTCTACTGTCTGAGACATTTATGTAATTATGGATTACTAATAATACATTGTTAAAATCTTAACCTGCATTTATGTCTCAGGCACCACATTTAAACAGTTAAACAGTTAACTGGTACATAAGACCCTCCATTTTTAGTAACCTTCAACTTGTCTAAATAGAATCATAATGCATGACTTGCTTTGAACGTCTTCTTAAACTTCGGCTGCTTCAGCAAAGATAGCTATATTGGTCTTCTTGGTCATTGTCTAATTTTTTTTCCCCTAGAGGGCTTGATTTATTCCAGTACTCTTTCTTAGACAAACATGACTCCCTCAAGTGTTTTCATATTGACTCCAGCAGTTCATTATACTAACAGAGTAGATTAGCATTACCTGTTCCTGCATTGAAATATGAAGTCCCCGTCTTGTTGACCTGCACTCTATTGCTTTCGCATACATAATTGATGTACAGCACAGGGTTTCATTAATGTGGCCTCAACCCAAATGTTTCTCTGTGAGGCAGAAGAAGTAGTATCCAACAGGTCTTTGTACAGGGGAAATCTGTATTTATTCTGTGACCAGGACTTGTAGGCTATATGTTTAATAAGAAAAAAAAATCATAAAAACACTAATGATACAGAGATGATACAATGTGTATTCTGTTCTATTCATACTTCTATTCATTCCTTTTATATTTTCTCAGAAAATTTGGAATTGCTTTACCTTTAAAATTTTCATGAAATGAAAAAACATACTAATAGTAAAAATTATATACATGAAAAGAGAGAGGAGAAACACTCTGTGAGGTTATGTTTGAAATTATTTCTGTTTTTCAGGAATGCTTGATGATGTTGGTATTCCATTTTAAAACCTGGAAATATAACCCAGTACTCTTTAGATAGAGAACAGTGCTTGATATCGGTTTTGGATAATTTATTCTGCAGCTACTTTGCTTTTTGCTATAAAATGCCTCTTTGTTATTTTCACAGGATGGTACCTGGCAGCAAATTGCTACCTGCTGACATCTTGGCTCTATGTGGACTGATACTAACTTTAACACCCCCCCACACCCCTCAATAAAAAAAGGAAGACACCCCCCAGGATTCATCACCTACTGAGTGCATTTGCAACCTCTGCTCAGAAGCTGCAGCCATTCAAGAAAAAATCCTTCCCTAAGGATTTGGGAGGATGGAGGGGGGGGGGGGGGGTTGCAGATAACTTGAGTGTAGGGGGTATGCTTTCAGACGCACCTGTTTGGCTGAGATTCCAGCTGAGATTCAGGCTGTTTCCACCTGTAGCCAGAAATGCAAGGGTTAACGATTCATATCGTCACATCAGGCCATTTTTGACCAATTTCATTTGAAATTATTGTTTTACAGTTACTGAGTAATACAGGTTAAAAAGACGATTACTTAAATGTCTGATTTCTTTTAAGAAAATTTTTGAAAATTAGTTACTATATTCAGCAATTTAAATGTTTTCATTTTTTAAGTTTGGTAAATTGTTGCTCATATGTGTGAGTTTCATTTGTATATAGATGGAAACTGCAGGTGAAAATTAGATATTTAATTTGAATGGCACTCTGAATAGAACAGGTAAATTGTCCTTTTTTTTCACCAGTGCAGTTGGTAAAGAAAAGTGAATCTGGGTTCAATCGAAGCAGTCAGTGTTCATAGCAAACATATATTGTATAAATATATTGCTATTCATTGGCAGTTGAAATTTGCTTCCCCATATTTATGAAATAATATAGCAAGTTTTAAAGTGTGACCCCCTGCTTCCCACCGCCCCCAGCACTCCTTGTACCCATTTTTAAAAGATGCATCAAGTGACAGGCACTCTCCACCTTTAGTCCACAACAAAGGTGTCTAACGTCTCTAACGGTTGGATAGCTTCTGGAGTGCAAAGCCAAAGTATGTGCAAGTTGCGTATAAAACGATGATCATGAGGGACCCCCCAGTAAAGCACTGGGACGCACAGACCCATTCCCCTGCTTGCAGACGGCCCTGATGACATTTCGCCTCCCCTTCCCAGTCGGAGGGCTCCTGTCGCCTTGGCAGAGCGAGAGGCGCCTCTGGGCAAAGTCAGCGAGGGGACGTGTTGGACCCCGAAGAAATTAATGACTGCCTTCCCCGAGGCACCGCTGTTAAACCCTTGTTTACATTGTTAATTATTTTTCACTTAAAACAAACAAAAGGACCGGAGAACAGTGCAGTCCATCCCCCTGATGTGCTGTCGTTTTCGCCACGCGTGTTTACGAAATTTCACAGCTAATGTTTAAAGCTTACCACTCAGAGCAAGAAACAATTAAACGGAGAAATTATCGCATTTGGTGTGGTATGGGTAAAAAGGTTCCGTATCATATATAGATACATTTTTGTGGGCACAATTATCCCAAATAGCCTTTTACTTTAATGAAGAAAACACTTACAGTATAAAATGGAAAACATTACCTCTGGTCATCTTTGCATTTTCCTAGATTCTGTGCTCGGCAATTAACTACCGTGCGCCGGGCTTTACTTATTTATTTATTTCGCCCCTCTCACGTCGAGTGAGAACATAATGCAATATTTCGCGGCGAAGAATTGGGAATCATTTTAGAAGATTGATGCAAATAACTGAATGGCAATTGCTGGAGGGCCACTGTCGATTTTCTGTTCCGAGAGCGCACGACACGGCAAATGCACCTAAATACATACTTCACAAATAACCACTTACATGTTACATGAAGCATTATCTAACAAATAATCATTTGGAGGGGGGGGGTGAAAAAATGTGTTATAATTACAGCCGGCAAAGCATAGTTTCTGTGTAAAATGCATTAGTTTGGCTTGACACATTAATTACCTGTTTTGCAGATGTTTTCCGGCATTGTTGTGCAAACAGTTTTGTGAATAATTACAGGAAAGTGAGATGAAAATAAAATAAGTGGGAGGTTTCTTGTATTTCCACCTTCATTCATGCAGATCGCTATGCGATGCAGCTGGAGATTAGCAAATGGAAGGAAACAAGAGGACCACCCCATCAAGGTTGTCATTAAGACCCGCTCTCCCTTCTTTCTTTTTTTCCATTCGTTTTTCATTATGGATTCAGACCTCATGGGGGGGCAAGGGGAGAGGGGGGAAGGATGTCAGCAAGGTTTTCCATTCAAGCGTCACAGAAAAAAGTGCCCTAATCTGGACGATAAAGAAATTACACATTATTGATTTCAAAGGGAGGCACATTATTTGTTTGTTTTTATGTTTATTTGTGCAAACAGGATCCCATTGAAATATTCCGGCATTTTTGTTTTTACGAATTACAGTAATTTTTTAAAGTGATTCTAATCACACAGGCAAACAAGTCTCTGATGGCGAGTTGGCGAAAGTGTATTTGTCCATATAATGCTCCCTACAAAAGGAGATAGATTGTGCCTCTTTGCCTTTTTCTGCCCATGAGTCAGATGGCAGAACCAATCTGTTAATTTTCCCTCTAAAATTCCAGATAGTAAAAATGGCTACAAGGGGTGAAAATATAATAAACTGGTAACATAAATGATAGCAATGAAATAAAAGGCACTTAGTCGTTTTTTGAATGCGTGTCCTGTATATGAGAATTAGCGCCATAAGGTTTTGATCAAGGCGCCCACCTGGATGTATGTATACTGACACGCGCGCACACACGCACGCGGCACTCGCACACACACGAAATTGAGGCTTGCTGCTAAGTGAATGCAAATGGAGCCCCCAATGTCCACTCTGTGTGGTGCCCAGCTCTTGCAGAGATGGCGGGCGCCCGCCTGCGCGGCAGAGGAGAAGGCAGCGCCAGTGACATTTACTCCGCTCGCGGCCAGGACCGTTACGGCGCTGTGCTACCACCGTGACCGGGTCTAACGGAACCCACGTCGCAGCCTGCCGGGGTCACCCTCCATGCAATCACTTGTTTTTTTCCGGTTTAGAACAGAAAATAAAATTAGACTTGTTCTCCACTCATCAGGCAGATGTGATGCTTAAAATAAAATGAAGAGGCCGTAATGTGCGGTAGTGATGTGTAATTTTAATTAACAGCTGACAGGAAACACTAGTGTTTCAGTAGTGAGCAGAAAAGAAAAACAAAAAAAAATGTAGGAAGATTCTGGCACCATTTTTATGAGAAAAAGGCGATTAACTCACCTTTTTGATGACTGATCAAAAATGCTGCAATATAGAGTGAAGACCATTCAGTAGCAATTAGCACCAACCTTGCATTCTAAGAGTAGGACTGGACCTGAACAATGCCAAAAAATGTGCTCCACAACATTCCAGAACCACCAGAACCCTGCATTGAGCATATAGAGATATACGTTTGTGCCATTTATCTTTTTGTCAAGCAGTAGGTGAAAGTAGATCCATTTGCCTATCACTGGGCTTTCAAACATCTTGAAAAGTCTCATCAATGTTTATGATATGATGATCCTACATCACATACCATGTTTAATTACTTAAAAACAACAGGTTCTCGTTTTGCATTATATTACCATTAGAATTGTTTTTCTTTTGGGTTTCCATACTTTTATCACCTCAGACACCCATCAACTGAGACATCAACATGCTTGAGTTGTCTTGATGAATGAAGTGCAACCAATTTGCCTGAATAAAATCTCCAAGGTCCCCATTATCAGACAGAATAGACATAATCTTAATGATAATCTCTGGCCTGCCTATCATTTTTATCACCATATGCAAGATATATTGACAGTTTGCAACTTTCCCCCCTGAATTGTGGCTCTTTTAACTCTATTCAACTATATTTGGAGAAAAACACACACAGATATGTCCTTAAGAAAGTGAACTGTAAGTGTTTCTTTGTTGTATAATCAATGGGCCTGTAATCTTTTTTTAAATATTTGTTTTTTTTTCTTTAATCAAGAATTGCATATTAAGTGTTTGCACAATAAAATCACCTTGACTGAAGGTTTCTTCTGAAAAACGTGTTTGAAAACTACTCAAATTTGACCCTGAAGTATCAAACAAATAATTTCACTGGATTACTTGGTGCTCAGTGGAGCTCTGCATTTCAGCTTCATAACCTGAGTGAAAATTTGGGATCTGTGTGGAAATCTGGACATAAATAATGACACTTAATGGAAGGTGTGATTTTTATATAACTTTGCTATCTCTGTGCCATACATTTCAATAGTGCATGTATTGTGCATTGACAATGAGGGGGGGAGGGGGGAGGCTGGGTTCTGCTGCTTAAGAATGGTGCAGCTACTTCCCCCACTCACCTGTGCCAGGTGCCTATGATGTCACCGGGGGGGGGGGAGGACGGGGGGTGGGCGCTTACATATTTGCTAATATTAGCATTTTCCGGTAGTCATCCTGTGTCAGTTTGCCTGGCGGGAGGCAGCAAGGCTGGCCAGGTAGTGCACTCTTTTCCTTTAGACCATCACTGTGTTCATCCATACACTCCTATACAGTCTTGCAGGTAAGAGCAGACTCTGATTACTGTATTGAGAGGGCAGTACTTCCAAGTCACAGGGCCTGAGACCTCTGTTGAAGACCTGAATTATATTAATTTTTTAAATTACTGACATAGATTATTATTTTTTTTAAAACTGGGTCTGTCAGCCACTGGGGGTTAAGGGCCTTGTTCAGCAGTCCGGTGATGACATCGCTCTGCTGACCGTGGAATTTGAACTGCTGACCTTCTAATTACTAATACAGCAGCCTAACCTGCTGAGCTGCATGCCTCCCTCATTAGAGAACTGGGAAATCAACAGAGAAGCCAACATGAATAGTGGCTGCTCGTTCACGTGATTGCTGTTCAAGTTGTTGGACGAGCTCCTCCGCATGGTGTGTGGGGACACAAACTGAGAGAAACTAAGCTAACACCACATGCGGGGCTCCCCGCAATTTTAGCACAATTATTTTTTTTCCCTGCCTGAGATGGAATATAGTATCAGTTTTTTGTTTGGTTTAAAAATATGTGGCATAAACATATCTACCATTTATTTATAAAAAAAAATATTCTTTATTTAAACAAATAGGCGAGGATTAAATGGTCATGAAATACATATCAAAATAACATATCCTTATACTTGGACACAAAGTCCATAATCTTTCACAGATTATCAGATGCGCAGTTGATTTTTGTCATTTACAAACCCAAAAATTTGCATTAGGTCCTGCTGCTCTTGTCCTTCTGGCATGAAATTAGACAGTATTAAATTTCCTTATCCTAAATATGGAAGAAGCTTCCTTTAAAATAAAAAAAGACAATAATGCACCTGGTCTACGGCTTTCATGTCCGTCTGCGCAATTCATGATAAATCCACCAGTGTTGTTTATTTCCTCCTTTGGTGTGGCCTTTACTGTGTCGCACGCGCTTCCTTCAAGTGGCTGTCATTGATCATTCAATCTTTGATATGCTCCACCACATCCCCGGGGCTACCAGGTTAAAGGCTTTTTCCCGTGTAGAGTGGAGCCCCACCGAGGTGCTGAAGGTCCTCCGGGCCCCTAGGGGCTACATGGGGTGGGGTGACAGGTGAGGTCGTTCTTGGGTAGCACTTGGAGCGTTCAGAGCTGGATGCCCACGCCCCCCCCCCCCCAGCCTTTGAAGTGGCAGGTCTTTAGGAAATGAAACAGAAACGGCAACGTGGATTGAAATCCGCCGGCATGTAGGAGAGGCAAGGGGTGAAACACAAGAAAGGGCCCTTTAATTCTTGTAAGGTCATGCAAAGTTCGCTGGATGAAAAGGTCAAGCCAAAGGTTGTGTTGTTTTATTCAGTAATTTATTGGGAGAAAATTTACTTGGGTCTTCAAAAGGGCTGGTAGAGAGGACCATAAAAGGAATGTAGAATGTGACTCCTATGTCTGCCGCAGTATGCACAGGAAAACGGCATTGTGGGGTGGATCGAGGTCTTGAGAATACATAGACTGCCTCATTGACTAAACCTGATATCATTAGAACCAAAGGAAGTCCAAAAGCTTGCCTAATGGCTGGACAGTCACCCCTTAACATTCACACAGGTTCCGGGCAGAAAGTCCCCACGAATGTGAAAATTCGTGACTAATGCTTGGGTCCCCCTAACCTCAACCCAAAACATTAGGTCCTGCTGCTCTTTGACTGTCAGCTAGCCTGAGCAATAATGTAAGAAGTTCATTTATTAACAATTTCTAAACAATCTACTGTACTGTACACTTTGCATATCAAATTGTTTTGTCATTTCGTATCAAGACCTTTTTATATAACATACAAACCATCGGAATTATGCCCCTATCATAATGGCACTTCATATATCCCCATGGGGAAATTCCCTTTTTGCCTACCCCATCTTGCTCTTCATGACACACATGTAGGTGAGAGCAAGCTTGCCAACAAAGGGCAGCCACCTGCAGTAGCACCCATGGATCCTGGGGTTAAGGGCTTTGCATAGACGCATAATGTGACCACACCATGACCCACAGATATGACTATTCTACTGAGGCCTAGCTTGAGCTGGCAATCTTCCGATTGTAGGCACAGAGCCCACACACTGATACTATTCTACACACTGGGAGCACTATATTTTGGACCCATTATTAAAATGCAACACTGCTATCACTGAAAAGTTTAAAAGTTACTGCATGAAATGCAAGATTCCACAGTCACAAACAGCTACCACGTAAGTGAGGCTTGCCCTTACGTTAAGGGGCCATACTTTTAGTACGTACGCTTTCGGGGGCGGGGGGAGTCTAAAAATTTGACCGAATTTTGCGTACGTGTGCGTATGCTGGGGGGGGGGTGTGGTGTGAATCAACTTGAGAAATTTTAAAATTATGTGTTTCGTTCACGATACCTGACCTGCTGGATTGCATTCCATACGCGCATATAACTCAAAACGTCTTTAGTTCATCT
>JAODJX010000027.1:8647835-8659641 GCA_026776945.1 Isichthys henryi
GGGGGGGGGGCACCAAACGGCAGATGAGAGCCTCCCTCTGAAGTGGAGAGTAACAAGAATAGATTAGTTTGGTTGATAAACAGAGGACCCAGCGTGCTGTGGAGGCGGCTGAGGGTACAGCTGACCTTTTTGTTCTCCGTCAGGGGCAGCGAGTGCGGCGGGAACAAAACGACCGCCGCTCCCCCGCCGCGTGGCCTGACGTGCTGCCGCCCGCTGGAATACACCGTCTCGGTACCCTCCCTCCAAAAGTGCACTGACGTTTAAGTGAAAATTCATCAGACGAAAATTCATTCATCCTATCAAAAAAAATAACCTTTGATAGATCACAGCTTTTTATAATTTTTTATGTTTATTTTATTTTTTTCTCAGAGTTGTTATACCTCGATCCAATAGATACAATAAAGCCAGCGATGGGGTGGGGGGGGGGGGGTCTATTTATCCGAAGTTTCTCCTGATACTCCAGCAGTCTTGGCAGCTTTTAGCCAAGGGAGGTGCAGCCTGCCTGAGAAGTTGCCCCTGTTTTAAGTGCTTCACGCTGTTCACTACCCACAGTTTCTTCCATGGCTAGGGGGGTGCCTGGGTAAACACACTTAAATACACACTGTGAAAATTAAGGTTAAGGCTTGCCTGGTGTCTGTAAGATGGGTCGCTTCTGCTACATGCTGAGAGGGGCTGCGGATGTTTAAGTTGATATTTAGAAAAGCAGTTTCTGTCATTGACATTTTTTGGTGGCATTCAGTTAATCTTATGTAGAATAGAGCCAGATATTGATTTCTAAACTATTTGAAATTGTGATGATGAATTATGAACTGAATTGTAATAGAATTTGCAAGTACACAGCATATATCCACTACACACACACACACACGCATATTAGGTATCAGTATCCTTGTGGGGACTCTCCATTCATTCCTATCGACATAACCCTAATCCTAACTATGCCTGCCTTACCCCTTACCAAGTCCTACCCATAACCATACTCAACTAAATAGAATTCAAGTCTTGTGGCATTTTTAGCTTTTTGATTCCATGGACATATTTTTTTAATAAAACTGAGTTTCCCCTTGTGGGGACTGAAAAATGTTCTCTCAGGGTCAAAATAGTAGGTTTTTATCACATTGTAGGGTCATTTGGACACCACAATGTAATATATACATAACCACACAGACACATGCACCACTGTATCCAGTCATCTTGTATTTAATTTAGATTCATATAGGCCAACATTTGACTTTGAATCTGTGTATGTAGAAGGGCAAAGGTTATGCGCTTAGTGATGAGCTTAAAGCGAATGAAATCATGTCTTTGTTCGCAGATCACTTCGATGTGCACATTTGGAAGTTCTCTGAGTGAACCTCATCGTTTTAATTTAGCCCGCCAAAGCCTGCCAGATGTACGCGGGCGCAGACAAATTGGGAAACCGCTTAATGCTCAACTTACAAATGAACGCTTTGGTGTCACATTGGAAATTAACGGCTGGCTCTGTTGCCAAACCTTACACCCCCCCGCCCATCTTTGTCACACACGAGCGGCTAGATTAAGGTTTCAGTGTGTGCATGCAGGACAATACCCCGTGCGCCATAAAAAAATAAATAAATAAAAAATTCTGCTTAATTATATTAATTTACTGCATTGGAATAACAACGATCCAGGACCCTATCTGACAGAAGGGGTTCGTCCTCCCATGCAGAGATAGAGTGGAAGCATCTGAGTCTCTCCTTATTCTGCTTTAATGCCTCTTCCTGATTGCCCCATGGCCAGCCAGATGTTCGCCAGATAAGGCATTGTGTTGCAGGTTATGATTTCCTATAGCGGGTTACACTGCCGGTCGCTGTCAGCGTGGGCCGCACTAATTTCTGCTCCGTAAGCGGGGCCGTTTATATCGCCCGGATAATTGGATACCAGGTATCTGCCTAACAAGATTTCTTGCAAGGGTACCTGCTCCGGCAGCTGCCTAATGCCAGGAAGATGCCTTGGAGGACTCCCTGGCAGAGGGGCACCCCCACCAACGGGGCCCCCCACCATCAGGAATCTAGGCCATGCCAGGGTGGTGGCAAAATTCCAGATCTGATTTCATGGATAAACAAAGAATAATCAATCTGTGATCTTCAAATGGCTGCTCCTGGGCAGGCGAATATTGATTATAATGAAAGTATCACTACTACTACTACTACTACTACTAGTACTACTACTAGTATTTTTATTATTACTATTTTTACCACTTGTACGACAACTACTACTACAACTGCTACTGCTACTAATGCTACTGCTATCACTACTACTACTACTACTACTACTACTACTAATAATAATAATAATAATAATAATAATAATTACAGAAAGTCCACCCATCCCGCATCCATAACTGCTTATCCACTTGAGGGTCATGATAAACCTGGAAGAATTAGGGTTCAAGGCAGGGGACTCCCTGGATAGGATGTCACTAGAAGACTTTAATAAACAATCAGATAAATTGAACATATTTCTGAGAAGAAAACAACAATAATAATAATAATATTTGGATGCTAATATAAATGACCCCTGTTACCCTGAATGATGGACGATTAGACTCTAGCCTGCAAGTTCACAATAAAAAAAAAAGAGAAACTAGACATTGGATGGGTCCGGGTGACATTTGGAATGCACTGTTCTCAAAATTATTAGACTGCCGCACTGTCATTACCATAGCAGCGCTGGGCCAATTCATTTTCAAAGTACACCAGATGTGCTCTCGAATCTACTCAGGCAGACACTGAGATTCAGATGTGTGTTCAGACTCCTGATCTTTCTGGGGCTGTCACTGGACCCCATTTGAATTCCTGGCTCGCCCATGTCCACTGTTATCATAAAAGTGTCAGATGGCACATGCATTGCTGCTCGTTAAAGATATACAATGCTTTGTGTGTAGCAAATACTATAGTGGGTGGGCGGATGTTGTACCTGTAGTTTAAACTTTGATATTTAAATAAAGATAATGGGAGACAGGCTCGGCCTTTATTGTTTGTATGAATTCCATTGTTTCATAGTCCAGTAACCGCTGTTTGTTGTGTGTCCCTAACACAATGCTGTGTACAAGTTAGCTTTTGATGTGTCTATATAAAGTGTAACATTGAAGTAAGGGTTAATCTATAAAATACACTTTTTATAAACTGCCGCAACATCTTTCTTGTGACTCTTGGATGATACATTTGTTAGACCTTCATTTCTATTCCTCTACCTTCTGGCAGTCTAAGAAGCTCCTTAGTAGGACAGAAAGTGTTTATGGATAATCACTGGAAAGAGACAAAGGGATTTGTTTTCTGGTGGCGGAATTCCACTGGGGGTTTATGTGTACAAGTGTAGAAAATTTCTTATCTTTGGATGGGCACAGATGAGTCTGCATTTCAGCCAGCTTGGAGGACCATTCAATAAAAAAATCTGTGGGCATCTTTGAGAGGGTTGGCATTGTCCTTTAGCTCTATAGGCCCACCATTGGGGAATAAGCTTGATTTCCCTTTTAGTTTTGGTCCCCTTCCGTCTGTAACTCCTTGGATCCAGAGTGATATGTGATAGAGGTACTGTTCGGTGTGCCAAGGGATTCGAATCAGACTTCTGGATGGTGGAAAGTGACAAGGGCTCGATTGTGTCTGGCTGTCTCCTTCAAGGAAGCTTTAAGGGAGCATGGGAGCAGTTGTGTTGAAGGCTGGCGCGCCTGACCTACTGGCAAACTTGCCAGAAGCTCTGGATGTACTGAGAGTGAGGGAGGCTTTTGCCAGCTTGTCCTCTGAAGACCATAGTCCAAAACCTCTATGAATTGTGGGAGACATGGCACATATTTGCAGAGATTTTTCCCCTTTTAATGACTTTAAAATAAAAGCATTGCAAGTGAGCGCACCACATGTTCATCAGCTCGATATTTGGCAAGAGTTGCCTAAACTTGACAAAGAAAACCTTGGATCTGACAAATCTGTCTTTTAGCAACTGCTTACTACTGTTTTTAAAGATATGTGTTGTGGTTAATTGGTGACTACTCTGTGGCAAGATTATGCAGTAGAGGGTGGCATTGAGCATTACCCATGTTTGGATGCAGTTTCTGACAGAATCAATGCATATGTGCTTTTATGTTTATTATAGACAGTTAACCAGGCAGCAATTGAACAGCATCTTGAGATAAAAGTCATGCTTAAGACATGTACAGAAACAATATGGAATCATTCATCCACAGAGATACACAGTTCTATTTATAACCGACTGCTATGAACTGTTCTTCACTTTGTTGCCTGGGATACCCCTAGGTTCTTAGCACCAGGCATCACGTACCTACTCCTTAGAACCATCTTGTCTGTTGCTTCACTGAGCGTTCTGGGCTTTTCCGATGTTGAGAGTTCATTTTACAGTATGCCCTGGATGTGTACAAATCCCACGTTCAGAACCAGTGCCTATATCATAAAGGAGCATGTACTAGGATTTGAACCTAAAAGGCTGCTTAATGATTGAGGGCTGGGATTTTCCTTGCTTTATTTTTTTCTGAGCAAATGCATTTCTTTTCTCCCCACTCTTGCTTCTAATTAACTGAGTAGGCGTTTTATCCCATAATTAGTATCTTCATTTCCTGTCTAAAGCCTCATTATCAACGCGGCAAATTCACCCACAGTAATAGCTTCTAGTACTTAATGATGCCATTATTCTTAATGATACTGTTTTTAGCTACAAAAGAAATAATTACTGTTCACTTTTACTGGAAATGCACAGGGAGAAAAACTGTTTAGATTTCTCCTGTCGTTTTGTTTTCAGGATATATTCAGCCAACGCCATTCTGCAGTAGGGCTTAAGTTGAAAACTCTTGCAACAGTATGGCTATCAGCAGAATAGTAAGTGGACCCAGGGCCGTTGCTATGTTCTTTAAAGTTTATTCCTTATTCTATCAACGTGTTCTTTATTGAAATTGGCAATTTACACTCAGTAGCTATTCAGTTTTTGAGTTGCATCATAGAGCTGCTGTGGAGAGGAGAATCCCTTCTATCGGTATGAAGAATCAAAGCATATGACACAGCACCAGGACAGGCAAAGGTAGTTTAGTAGGAACAAGCTGAACCTTACATAAATGTAAGCATGAATATCGAAGACAAGTCTTAGTGGACAAGAAAACAAATGCAACACAGACAAAAGTCTAGTAAGAGCTTCTGATACAAGTATCTAACCTCTAGCTACAAGATACCAGCAACACCATATGCTAATAAATTTTAATATTTCTGGAAACAAGGTGAGAAGGGATAGGTGAAGCACGAAAACCTGGGTCGCCAGTCTTGGCCTCCCGCGATGGCCACACCTCCAATTCCTGCAACGTTTTTTCTTCGTGACATTTTCAGAGCACCTCTTTTCAGTTCTTTCACAGATCCTCGAGTGGATCGGCGTCTCAGAGGTCTAATTTACTGAGGGGTCGGTCTATTTTAAACACCGTCTGTCTTTTTACAGTAAACTTTACTTTGCAACGTACTAGAAACCTCACATGGGTCATTCTGCTCCATTATATGTTAAGATCATAAAATGCTTGTCTAGAATGGAAAAAGAAAAAAAACCTTAGTGATAAAGCATGGCTTCAGGATGATTTCCACAGCATCCTAGGAGTGATGATTGTATGCAGGGAATGTTGTGACATACTGTAAGTAGGTCATTAGGCCTGACAATGACCTCATTCACAGAATGCCCTCATTGTTTGCTTGATATATCAATTATGCTACCCTGCTGTGGTTTTCTTTTCCTTTACACTCCCAAAAAAGTTTACATAATCCAAACTGCCTTGTCCTCTCCCAGACGTCCCATAAGGACATGTAATACCTTCCTCCCTTGACTTTGACCATACCTCTCGAAGTATTATAAGTTGCAGACTGTATTTCACTGTATCAGTATATAAATTGTACAATATAACAAAATGTACAATTGCCTTGTATTAGATGTGTTCAATAACAGGGACTAAATATTAACACTCTGACAGATATTATTATGTTTGACAATTGGACAGGATTATATGACGTGTTATGAAGATGCCTATCTATCTATCTATCTATCTATCTATCTATCTATCTATCTATCTATCTATCTATCCATCCAGTGAAGTCAGTGCAGTAACATCAGCCTTTGTCATTGAAACACCTGTCAAATGTACCAAGTTATACAGTATCAGTCAAAAGTTTGGACACGACAAGTCAGACATGCATCACATGACCTGGCCTCCTGATCTAAACACAGTAGAGATGGTTTTGGAGGAGTTTAACCAGAGAGTGAAGGAAAAGCAGCCAATGAGTGCTCAGCGTATTTGTGGGACCTCCTTCAGGATGGCTGGTAAAGCATCCCAGGCGGCCACCTCATGAAACTGATCTAGAGGAAAAAGTAGGGTCAGCCAATCCCTGGAGCAATTGGGGTTAAGGGCCTTGCTCAAAGGCCAAATGGTGGGATTTCGGCATGTAACAATGAATTGCAAATTGGTTAAAAATCGTTGCAAATGTATGACGATTTAAACCGGCTAATGTGGAAAATGAATCACTACTTTTGGAGTACTTCACAGTACTTCAACCGAAAAACTGGTGTAATATTACTTTTGATTTCATGATGTCACTTCGACGTCAGATGTCACTGCGTATTAACGTTGACGTCATACGTCAGTTTTTGGTTTTGACCGAACGTGAAATGGTGACTGCCGGGGGGTGTGGTGGTGCAGTGGTTAGCGCTGCTGCCTCACAGCAAGAGAGTTTGGTCCCTGGTCCTTTCTGTGTGGAGTTCGCACGCTCTCCCCGTGTTCGTGTGGGGCCCAAAAGCATGCAGAATAGGTTGATTGGTGAGTCTAAATTGGCCCTGTAGTTGTGTGCGTGTGAGTGTCTGCGCTCTGTGGTGTGTTGGCACCTGCCCAGGTTTGGTTCCCGCCTGCGCCCATTGTTCCCGGGATAGGCTCTGGTTCCCCCGTGACCCCAGTTGGGATTAAGCAGTTTGGAAAATGGATGGATGGATGGATGGACGCACCGCCCGATCTTAAATCAGCGGTGTGGCAGCATTTTAGCTTTCCGGTAATTACAAACGGAAAGCACAGACAAGACAAGAAATGCTTGCAAAAAATGTAAAACACTGATAATATACACAAAGAGCACAACAAGCATAACATGCTTCAGCCTGTCCATTAGCACCACAGTGAGCTCAATTCACCACCACCAGAGCGAAGATTATTACAAGGGCAAACCACGCTAAAAAGCTGCACATGCAAGCCTTAGTTTATTTATTTGAAGATTTTTTTTATTTATTTTGATTTGGGATTTTTTAAAACAGTACAGACACTCCTCAACTTACAAATGAGATATGTTCTGAACGGCCGTTCATAACTTGAAATGTTCGTAAGTCATTATTCAACATCATTTTAAGGGTATACACAAGTACAAAGAACTTTAAGGATTCTGGGAGTACACACGCTATGCTGCTGCACGGCGGGAGTAGCGGCCAGAAGTCATACTACTCGGAATTGGCGGGCAGAAAAAAAAATTATGTTATGGACAGGAAATGGGATCCCAATGAACACAATTAGGACTTACTTTCCTCTTCGTTCGTATTTCTGAAAGTTCGTAAGTAGAGGAGCATCTGTATTTTGTTCAATTTCAGTTACATTGTTAAGAAGAGGACACATTTTGCACAGTTTAGAAAGATAAATAAAGGAATATTTTTGAATAAATAAATTCTGTTAAAAAATCATATCATGAACTCAGAATTGTATCGAATCGTGAGTTGAGTGTATCATTACATCCCTAGTGGGATTTGAACCAGCAGCCTTGTGAGTCCCAACCCAAAGAGTTGCCACCCCCAACAAATTATTTTTTTTTTAAATATTTATTTGGTCAGTACATAATTCCATATGTTATTTGACAGTTTTGATGTCTTTGTAATTATTCAATAATGTAGAGAATAGTACAAATAATCCTTAATATGAGTAGGTGTGTCCAAACTTTTGAGTGGCACTGTACGTAATGTTGCTTTCAGTTTTTTTCGTATGTATATTCTTTGCATTATCATTAGCGTTGATTTTAAAACTGAGTGTCAGTGTCTCTTGGTGCTGATGCTAAATGGCTATATTTCTATGAAATACATTTCCTTAAAGCCTTCCTCTATTTGAGTGTCTCAAATTAATGTGTGTAAGGGTAGCATGTCTCTGCTTCTTGTTTGAATGATAAAGTAGGTATTACCTTGTCAAGATTGGAATAAAGAGCTCTTGTTATGAAAACAAGCACAGTGAAAGGAATACAGACACATATGTTGAGTCATACAATTTGTCGAAGTTTCTCCAAAAAAATTCAATAAAAAACAAAATTATGTTATGCGGGTTGGGGACCTGTTTGGAAATTATTGTCGCTCTGTGTCGATGAGGCTTAAGTTAGACCGTTGGCAGATATTTCCTTTAGCATTACTGTTGGCACTTCGTTAGCAAATGGACGTCTCTTGAAGAAGAGAATGCTATTCACCACAGGTGTGATCGTGGGTACTCAAACGCTACACTTTGTGAGATTTTGTTTGTGAAGAGCTTGTTGTGCGAAGGAGCACAATGACAGCATTTTTCGACATCCCTGCCCATCATCTTGTCTGACCATGAATACAGGGCAGTGTCTTCATTTGCATTGACCCTTATAATTAGCTGCCAGTGTTTTTTTTTGTTTTTTGCTAGAATATCATGGCCGATGGTTAGCACGCACGTAGATAAACAGCCAGACACGTCAGGATCTTCAACAACCATCTCAGTAGCTTTCAGGCTTTTCTGTTGCTTTTTGGGGGTAATATCTCATTTCCTTGTTAGCATATATCGTGTAATGGTTATTACTGAAATGCATGCTACCAAATTAGAATAATATATAAGTGTATAAATGCATTAATATAAGAGCAGCAGCACATATAAAGCAAACTTATATGAAATCATGACTTTGACAGATGACCCATGTAGGTCTTGTCTTTCCTTCTACTGATGGCATTTTTTTCTAAAATAAAAATTGTCAGAGGATACTCAGACTGCGACAGTTCACGAAATGTCGATAGTGATCAAGCTCAATACGTTTTGTCCCACCCACATTACCAAGTGATGACACGAAGGGAGCAGCAATGACTATCCTGTGACAAGCGACTCCTCTGGCCTGCACAAAGGCTTTCTTCTTTTGGGGTTTAAGCATACTCCATGCTAGGGGTTCTTTGACCATGTTTTTTTCCTACAAAAGTAGCATTAGCATAGTTTTCCATGTCAAAAAATAACAAGTAAACAAATACATTTTACAAATATATAAAAAATCAGTCTGCACCAAATGAAGGTGCAGCCATAATTATTTTGTCTGCAAACTAAAAAAATACTTTCTTTAAATTGCTCAGAAATTCACATACAGTGAACAACAAAAAGTGCTTGCGTGAAAGCCTGATGCTAAATTTGTAGCTATTTTTTTGGTATAATTGTCACACTTTTGGCGCTAAACAGACTCCTTCACGAAACATGATGGTGTTGGGAGTGAGCTTCGGTTTTACAGCATTGCCCTCCCCTACCCCTTCAACCCTCCCCCCCCCCCCGACCCCCATTCCTACACCACACAGTTCCATTCACTCCTCTGGCATCAGAGCTACAGGAAGTGGAGACAAGTCCCTGGTGTGGGCTGGCAGCCTGCTCAACAGTCCGCGGCTAACGCGGCGCGAAGCACCCCGGCGCGCTGATGCGGAGCGGTCCTGGGAACAGGCGAGCGCTGCTGGAGCACCTGAGGCTGCCCCCCCAACACACACGCACACACACACACCCTCTTCCCTTTCTCAACACCCAGTGGATTTACTGAGGTCTGTGTCCTTTATGGGGGAACCGCTTGCCTGTCCAAAAAAATGGTAAGCAACTAGCAAGGCCAATTAAGTCACATTCATATTCCGGTACATTGTTTAAAATAGTAATATATAATGCCAATATACACTGTACAATTCATCCATCTTCCATAACAACTTATCCAGTGCAGGGCAGGGGTGAGCCTGGAGCCTGTCCCAGGAAATTCATGGTATAAGGCAGGAAACACCCAGGATGAGATATCAATATGTCACATGAATAACGTACTAAATACTGTACATGTAAGAGGGGATAAGTAAGAGTTTTATTGCAAATATTTACACATGTGACTGGCACTGTACATAAACTCCACACACCTTGTTTGCATGAGCATAAACTACATGATATTTATGTTTTCTAGCTTGAATACGTGACAAGGTTGTGTGGTGCTGGTCATTGTAGTCAGTGGTGCACTGTTGAAAGTATGGGACTGGATTCAGTTATGAACAGCATAAGTTAAAAGTGAAATCGCAGGTGCTTTTCTAGATTCTTTTTTAGTAAATGTTTATAATTTCTGGGGAAACAATTCGGACCTTGCACAACTTGCACAACAGTATCTGTGGATTTTTTTCCATCGTGATGTAAAATAATGAAAAGTGTACGAAGCACTTTTCATTTTAAGTGCTGCAATAAACAATAGCAAGTGTACTTTGACTTAGAACAAAAAACACAATTAAACATTAGAACATGTGCAAAGTAAGAGTAACGCAAGAAAAAGTAATAATTTCTTCTGTTTTCTAAAAAGTTACTGATATCTAGCTGGACGGCGAGATGAACAATGCTTTAGTTCCCAAACTTCTCCTCAGGGGCACCTCAGCCATTCCATGATTTTGTTAAATTTCACCAACAACTCAGTTAAATAATTAAATATATTGGTTTAAAAAGTCAGTGAGAGATTGACTAGCTGTATGAGGTGTGCTGGTGGTCAAAAAATACATGGCTGCACTGGACGGTCGCTGCAAATACTAGGATGATTTTAGCAGAGGTTCTGAAATGACTAAGCTGACACGTTTTGACAAGAATAAGAATTACAATGAGCATGAAATATTTTTTAAAAGAAGTATGAAAGTAGATTTCCTCCTTGAAGTGTTGGGTTGAAAAACACGTTATGCCATAGCCCAGGACAAATAATTCAGGAATATGTAATGAAAGTGGATCCTAATGTTGTTAATATGGTAACCTTTTAGCCTACTCCTTTGTAAGGTCTGCGGTTGTCATGCAACAATGGTGTATTTTCATTGGCACGGAGGAGCGGCTGAAAAGTGGCCACATCCAATGAGAAAGTGGGTTAGAAAGAAAGCCGTGTGATAAGTGGGGATCATTTTGGCCATAGACTGCCCCTGATACAAGGCCATGCCGATTAGCGGTCGTATAACAGATTTTGGCAGCGGCCCTGACCAGGTCAATCGGTCGGAAGACAGATGATGAATGAATAACTAATTATCTATTCATGAGTTTCCTATAACTTCTATATGGATTTTTAAAAATCATATTTTTGCAAAAATATAATGTATTATATTGTTGTCCAGTTGGTTTATCAGAACATAAGGACATAAAAAATTTACAAACAAGAGGAGGCCATTTGGCCCATCAAGCTCATTTGGGGAGAACTTAACTAATAGCTCAAATAATACTTATTTTAAAATCTTATTACTCTTATTTAAAGGAACCCAGGGTTTTAGCTTGCGCTACACTAGCAGGAAGAATATTCCATACTCTAACCACACGCTGTGTAAAAAAGTGCTTCCTCAAATTCATTTTAAAATATTCTCCTGCTAATTTTCACTTATGGCCACGAGTTTTAGTATTTAAACTAATATTGAAATAGCTATTTGGCTGAACAGGATCCAGACCTGTTAGAATCTTCTATACCTGAATCATGTCCCCCCTTAGTCTCCTTTGCTCGAGGCTAAACAGATTCAGCTCAGCTAACCTCTCCTCATAAGACATTCC
>JAODJX010000027.1:8665851-8682001 GCA_026776945.1 Isichthys henryi
CCGCCTCCTCCCCGCCAGCCGGGGCCCACCGCGGTTTTCTTCAGTGGCGGGGGGGGGGGGATCGCGTGTAAGGAAGGGGTGCAGGGGGCTTCACAGACATTCACACTAGGGAGTGATGGATCTGAAAGACGACTCGAAAGAAGAGGCGCTGCTGGCCCTGAACACGCTCTACTTTCATTTAGTCACTTGTACAACAAAAGGTAATGCAGCGCTACCTTAGAGGACGTGTGGCAAGTATCAGTGTGCAAGCTTTATACATTTTAAACACAGAGAGGGAAAAAAAGGAGCAGAATTGACTTTTCTACCGGTTATACCCAGCTACAAGAGTAAAAGGATCAGAGAATGCGCCTGAACGGCAATGGCAAACAAACATATTATCATTACTCTGTGTATGGGTGTGTGTGTGTGTATATACACAGTACTGTGCAAAAGTCTTAGGCAGTCCTAAGAAATGTTTAAAGCTGTTCATCTGGGTAGCAAGTGTACTTTGGCTTAGAATGAAAATCACAATTTAACATTAGAACATGTGCAAATTAAGAGTAACGCAAGAAGAACTAGTAATTTCTTCTGTTTTCTAAAAAGTTACTGATATCTAGTTGGACGACTAGCTGAACACCGCTTCAGTTCCTGAACTTCTCCTCAGTGGCACCTCAGCCGTTCCATGATTTTGTTAAATTTCACCAGTTAAATAATTAAATATATTGGTTTAAAAAGTCAGTGAGAGATTGACTAGCTGTATGAGGTGTTCTGGTGGCCAAGTCAAAATACTAGGATGCAAATACTAGGATAATTTTAGCAGAGGTTCTGAAATGGCTAAGCTGACACACTTTGACAAGGCATAATATCATAGTTGTACACCAACACAAGGAAAATCTAAACATAATTTTCTTTGCCTGCCTAAGACTTTTGCACAGTACTGTATATACAGTAAAACCTTGGATTGCGAGTGAAATAGTCTGCGAGTGCTGTGCAAGATGAGCAAATTTTAATTTTTTTTATTTTAACTTGATAAACGAGCAAGGTCTTGCAATACGAGTATTACGTATACACTTTGTCTGCCTAGTGTCACGTAATCACAACTGAGCCGATGGTTCTTCTCTCTCTCTCTTCCTGCGGATTTGTGGGTAATCGTTTCCCATGCTCAATCTCAGTCGGCGTTCCCCATTCGTATAGTCAAAATTTAGTAGAAAAGCACCACCCGAATAAAGGCGCAGCAGTGCGAGCAATGAATCTGTTTAACGACAATGCAATGTCCACATTTCCGCGAAATCGAAAAGGAGGCAGACACAGTTGTCATTGGATAGGTTCCTTGTTAAAGTCGCACAAAAAGAAAAAGATTCCAGCAAGCCAACAGATAGCAGTGATTCTGTTAGTTATAGTGAAAGTTGTCCGACAAAATAACTCTCCTCTTCTCCTCTCTCTCAGCTCCCTCACACCATCAACAATTCTTTTCAAAGATAAAGTGCAGGTTAATTTGTTTTATGCATTTTTATTTTATATTTCGTATTAATCATTTTTATATGAATATTTTGGGTTGTGGAACGAATCATCTGAGTTTCCAATATTTCCAAAGAGAAAATTTTCTTGGATATACGAGTGCTTTGGATTATGAGGAACGAATTATGCTCGCAAACCAAGGTTCCACTGTGTGTGTGTGTGTGTGTGTGTGTGTGTGTGTATATGTATATATATATACACATATACACATGATAAACAGGCAACAGGGGCACATGTTCTGTCAAAACTTTGCTGGATAGAATCCCACAGGGAGTTTTGCTGATGTACCCTTGATTAATATACCAAATCAGAATTTCTTTAGTGAAGAAAATGTACACTTCTTTGGTGAACAACTACCTTCGTAAGTAGATTAATGGGAAAATTTTTATAATGAGCAGACAATACACACTTGGTGACATATGACTTGTAAAGATACATATTATGTTTATTTAGCCAATAGCAACATATGTTTTTGAGAAAGGAGTGTGAGCAACTAGGAACCTGGAACAACTAGGGATTAGGGGCATTGCTCACGAGCCAAATGATTAAGATTGAGCAATGTCCCTAATCCCCCTCTGGAATTTGAACTGGACTTTGGAATTTGAACCAGTGATCTTCTGATTACTAGCACAGCATTCTAACCTGATGATATACACACTGCCCCCATCCCATAATCCTGGCCATACACAGACATATATGTGTAGATACCGTACAGACACAAAGTGGCAGAAAGCAGGGCAAGTGTGTTACTGCAGCGCACGCCGAAGAAAAGGACTCCGTGCATGTTTAACTTGTCACCTATCAGGACTGTGGAAAAACAGGGAGTGGAATGAAAAAAAATGCCAGTTTTATTTTTACTCTTTTCAATGTTTGACATGGAATAAGCGAAGTGTGAGATATAACAGTAGAAATCTGATTTTCATTTGACTTCAATACATTTATGTGAAAAAGAAAGTACGCCCTCTGTCAATCTAAGGTCTTACATAAAAAAAAAATATCTGGTCCTTAGCAGGTCTTAAAATTAGGTAAATACAACCTCAGATGAACAACAACGTATAACATATTACACCATGTTATCATTTAACAAAAACTAAAATGAAGAACCAATGTGTGGAAAAATTCAGTACACCCTTACTGCTTTCTGACAGGTGCTACTAGTCAAATGCATTGTTAACACAATGTCAAGGAGGAAAGGCATCAGCAATGACCATAGAGAAGCAATCGTTGCAGCCCATCAATCTGGGAAGGGTTATAAGGCCATTTACAAACAATTTGAAGTCCATCATTCTACAGTGAGAAAGATTATTCACAAGTGGAAAATATTCAAGACAGTTGCCAGTCTTCCTAAGAGTGGTCATCCCAGCAAATTCACCCAAAGGTCAAGCCATGCAATGCTCAGAGAAGCTGCAAAAATCCAAGAGCTACATCTCAAACTCTGCAGGCCTCAGTTAGCATGGTAAATGTTAAAGTGCATGACAGTACAATTAGAAAAAGTGTGAAAAATAAGGATGGCTTGTTTGGAAGGGTTGCCAGGAGAAAGCCTCTTCTCTCTGAAAAGAACATTGCAGCAAGGATTAGGTTTGCAAAGTTGCATCTGAACAAATTACAAGAGTTCTGGAACAATGTCCTATGGAGACGAGATTAGAGTGGAGATGTTTGACCATAATGCACAGCACCATGTTTGGTGAAAACCTCCTACACCTCATACTAGCTGTCAAACATAGTAGTGGAGGGGTGATGATTTGGGCTTGTTCCGCAGCCACAGAACCTGGGTACTTTGCAGTCATTGAGTCAACCATGAACTCCTCTGTATACCAAAATATTATAGAGTCAAATATGAGGCCAACTGTCTGACTACATTATTTTTATTATGTCTGTAAAACCACAGAACTGAAAGAGGGTGTACTTTCTTTTTCACATGACCATATATATATACATATATATATATATTTTTTTTTTTTACTGATCTGCTAAATCTGTGTGTTTGTTCTTCATGTCAATTTTGCCCTGGCATATTGTTTTGTATCACAAATGTGATTAGGAGTCAATAAGATGGTGTTGACAAACATAACTCGACCACAAGGCCGCTGGGACAATTGCGTATCGCAAGGCATTTTAGTGCATGCAAAGATACATATCGGTCTGTCTCCTTTTTCAGCGTGAGAACTCAGTCGCATAAGGTAGGAAAATGTCCACGTTGCCGAGCGGTTTCTCAGAATGAAAGGCAGGAAAGGGTGAATTGTGGAGCTGTTCTGACTGACCCACCGCCTCCCTCCCAATGCTGCCACCACCACCTCCATCACTAACCCCCTACCCCTCCAGTCAGACACCCTGCCACCATACAATTTCGGCCTGGGAGAGTATGAGAAATAGTGCGTGTCTTACTCACCACGTCGCCTGTTCACAGATATGTCTGACTGAACACGAGAAACGTTTTCTTTTATTAAAAACATATAGGAACGTCTTTGACCTGGAACTTATTAAAGACACCTGTCCCATAAGGCAACTGGATGGTTATTTCTGACATATTTCTAAAGCATATAACAACATTACATGGACCTAGATTTGTATGTTTGTATGAGAATCAACTGTACCAATATCCATTTAAAGAAACAGGGATGGAGAAGGAGCTATTTGCAATTTAGGCTATCACAAATTTTTCGTAAGAATTTTCTTGCAGAAATGTACATTTTCGTAAGTATATCTATTCCTCCATGTATCTTCCAACTGCTTATCCAGAACTTAGCTGTGGAGGGAGTCTGCTGTCTCTCCCAGGCAGTATGGGACATGAGACATGGGATACCAAGTAGTATGAGTAGAGTTTACGCAAAATGACTCCATTTGTTTTGAGTATTTCCATGTGCTATACAGGCAGTCCTAGGTGTGAGATCCGTTCCCTAAGTCTGTCTCTAAGCCAAATCGGAAAAATCATAATGCAGTTCATATTAGCAATAATAACAAAAGTAACTACATACAGCACTGTATTGTATCTCAAGACAATGAAATGCTGAAGTGGTGTGATGTTTTCATGTACGTCATTCGTAGTAGTGCATGCTTTCATTATTACAAACCACTGTATTTAACCCGAATTTTTAATGTAATAGACTTTATGGTAGTCCATTTGTAAGTACGAGCTGTCCGTAACTCAGATGTCCATATGCTTGCACATGCATGGTTGCATGATGGTCTCATACAGCTGTGTGAAAAAGAAAGTACGCCGTCTTTCAATTCTAAGGTCTTAAGTATCAGGACATAATAAAAAAAATCACCTGGTCCTTAGCAGGTCTTAAAATGATCTAAATACAACTTCAGATGAACAACAACACATAACATATTACACCATGTCATTATTTAACAAAACCTAAGCCAAAATGCAGAAGCTGGTGTGTGGAAAAAAAAGTACACGCTTACTGCTTCCATAGGAATTAAGAGGGTAAGTAACAGCCAGGTGCTGCTAATCAAATGCACTTGATTAATTGATCATCAGCAAGTGTGACCACCTCTAAAAAATCAGAAGTTTGACAGCTTGCTGGTCTGAAGCATTCAGGTGTGTGTTAACACAATTCCAAGGAGGAAAGACATCAGCAATGATCTTAGAGAAGCAATTTGCTGCTGCCCATCAGTCTGGGAATGGTTATAAGGCCTTTTCCATACAATTTGAAGTCCATCATTCTATAGTGAGCAAAAATTATTCACAAGTGGAAAACATTCAAGACGGTTGCCAATCTTCCCAAGAGTGGATGTCCTAGCAAATTCAACCCAAGGTCGGACTGGAGAAATTGCAAAAAAAATTTGCAGGGCTCAGTTATCATGGTAAATGTTAAAGTTCATGACAGTACAGGGTTATGTTTAATTCCCATTGAATGGTTTATTGTTGAAGGTTGCATGTCTGAAGGTGTTTCCTCCCATTTACTCCCATTAGTCTTGATTGACTAAGTGTGTATGTGCCTTGTGATACACTGCATGACTCATGCTTTGCGTCGTTTTGGATAAGATCCAGACTCACTATGATTCTATACTGAATAATCAGAATGAAAGTTGAATAAATATTTAGGTATATGACAGTTATTTATTAAATACAACGTTCTATAATTGGATGCAAGAGCACATAGTTTATCTAGTTACTAAATTAGATTGAGAATTCATTTCCTAGTAAGCGCTACAAAATGACCTTTTTGTATTGTGTTCTCTATCCACCTGAGCTTCATCTGGATCTGTCAATGATTTCATTGAGCAGCAGTGTAACTGCACACCCAGTTCTCCAATTTGGATACCAATAAATAAGGGAGAATAGCCCCTGATTACCCAGAGGAAGTGATACTTAGGAAAGGTATACATCACTGGAACCGGCATTACTTTTCTTTGTTTTTGAGGTCACAACCCCAGTTAGGAAACTATACTGCTTCCAAGATCCCAGAGTGAATGTTCCTACATTTTAAGGAACAGTGTATGACTTATCCCTGCCACACAGCTTTGCTTGTCTGACTGAACACCGGCACCCTCAAGGTTTTTCTATGTGTCGTCATTGCTGGTTCTTCAACGTGGCGCTTCAGGTTTACAGTATATGAATGAACATGGATGTAGGAACCGAGGGGTGGGGGATGTGTAACCCCTATATTTAATCTGATGTTTTTCTTCACCCCAATATTCCTTTGTATTAAAATTAAGTTTCGTCCCCTCAATAACAAGTGCTTTCCTAAACGGTTGTGAATAAATATATAAAAATATGATACTTCCACTGAGCCTTGTAATTGTTTTAAAATAGTGTATTGTACACAGTATAGTCATGTGGAAAAAAGAGAACACCCTTTTTCAGTTCTGTGGATCATTGTCCTGTTGCATGACCCAGTTTTGGCCAAGCTTTAGCTGTTGGACAGATGGCCTCACATTTGACTCTACAATACATTGGTATGCAGAGGAATTTATGGTCAGACTTGATGACTGCAAGGTGCCCAGGTCCTGTGGCTGCAAAACAAGCCCAAATCACTACCCCTCCACCACCGTGCTTGACAGTCGGTATGAAGTGTTCGTGCTGATATGCTGTGTTTGGTTTTTGCCAAATGTGGTACTGTGCATTGTGCAAATTGTTTGTAACCCTGCCCAGATTGATGGGCATCAGCAATTACTTCTCTAAGATCATTGCTGATGTCTTTCCTCCAGACCAGCAAACTGGCAAACTTCTGCTTTTATAGAGGTGGTCACACTTGCTGATGATCAATTAATCAAGTGTATTTGATTAGCAGCACCTGACTGCTACTTACCCACTTAATTCCTATGGAAGCAGTAAGCGTGCACTTAATTTTTCACACACTGCTTCTGCATTTTGGCTTAGGTTTTGTTAAATAATGACATGGTGTAATATGTCATGTGTTGTTCATTTCAGGTTGTATTTCCCTAGTTTTAAGACCTGCTAAGGACTGAATATTTTTTATGCCCTGATAAATAAAACCTTAGATTGAAAGAAGGTATACTTTCTTTTTCACATGACTACTGTATATAATATGCAAGCACTATTTACGTTACAGTACAGAGACATTTATAAACAAAAAGTGATTCCCCAAAGAATATAAAAACACTATATTTATTATTGCAAATAGTTGGAATAATACAGTACATGAAATGTGTCTCAGTCAAATAATTAAAATGCAATTTAAGCTGCATTTGTGATGCACATGTCCCTCTCTGTGGTAAAAGAATGTTATTAATTTCTAAGATTAATATAAAGGTATACTGCAGAACCTTGTGCATTACTGAATCGTAAACGCAAGTTGTGACCAAACATTATGTTGGATGTGCTTCAGTTACATTTGAAATTTGACAGCACAACAGTGATTTCTACAAACACGACAATAGTGACTATAACTATTAGAATGTGATCCTTTATGTACTCCAAGCACTCGTAATATTGGTACGTTTACAGTAGGCACTTTTTTTGTTTTCTATGAAAGCCGCGTTCGTTGATAAGCTACTTTACGAGCCACCGGACATATAGCAACACCTGTTTCCCCTCATTCAGAGGCCGGCCTTTAGCACGGGAAGAAAATAAAGAGCAGAGTATGAATCCAGTAAGGGAAATGGATAAATATTTGTTTTGTCAATAGCATCATTTCCATTTTGCCCCTCACCACGAAGGCCATTTAGGCAATTATCAAGTCTGCGATGGAAAGAACATCCTTCTGTTCTGCCACGCTTGGTTCCCCGCTTCCGCCGTGGCCATTTACCTTCCCTATTAGCGTCAGGCTTTGTCGGACTTGTTGGCAAATGTTGCCGTAATTATCTTGACAAGTCCAATTCCCCAGCAAAAGAAGGTTATTGCTGTTAATTTCCCTCGGAGAGGATGAGCATACCGGATGACGAAGCCTTGGGGGTGCTGGATTGTAAGCATAGGGGCTCACTGTGGACAGCTGGGAGATTCTCCTTAATATGCTCATACTCTGTTTACGTGGAAACATACCTCTGGGAGGTCATCATAAATGCTCTCTTTGCTCTCTGTCGTTTAGTGTCTTGAAAACTCAGGACACTATATATTTAAGATAAAAACAGACCAGATGCAGAGTTCGTCGAAGTGCTTGATAACAGCAGATTATGAGAATAAGCGTAGCATTTGTCCTTGAGTCGTTCTTGCGTTTACCATGATTTTAATTGTGGATTATAATTTCTGTGACTTTTCACAAGTCTGATATACCTGATATGGACAGAGAGAGAGAGAGAGAGAGAGCAAAGTCCCACTATCTCCTTTCCAGTCTGTCAGGTCTGGAAAGATCTGCATTGTAGCCCCAAGGCCCAAAGCTCTGCGTGTTGCAGAGTCATTTGATTAAGTCTTTTTCTTTCCTCTGCTTCTTTATTTAGGAGCTGGAAGCATATGCTAAGCGGGGAGATGTATAACTGGTGAGACTTGGGCACCATCCCGTTTGAAACGCTCACGGGCAAGGGGAGTAGCAAGGAACGGGGGGGGGGGGGGGTGTTTGAAACAATGCGGGCCGATTCCAAGCCCCTCCGTTCCGCCATTGAGCTTGAATGTGATGCCAGGTGTCCAGCCCAACAACTGGCATTTTTTCTCTCGCCTAATGCCCATCAGAGCGAAGAACCAAGAAAGTGATCTGAAGCCCGTCAAGCTCTCCAACTCCTCCCCCCCACCCCCTTAGCGGGGATGAATTCAGACTCTGTTTCTCCTTCAGAGTGGTAAGGCGTGCCAAAGCCCGTCCAATGTGCTGTTGGACTGTACGGCTGCTCGTTTCGGTCCTCGACAGAAATGCGCGCTTGGCAGCCTCACAGACAGGTGGGCTGGCGAGGGCTTCCTTTCAAAGGGAGTTATACATCTGAAAACGTCCCCCCGCTCCCCTCCCCCCTCGCCGCCCGACACTGCTGCCCCTTTCATTTGCTTATGAAGTATTAATATGTTTTACTAGGAGATTCTGCATTTTGTTTCATATCTGTTTTTAGGCACCATTTGATAATCATTAACCTAATCCAGCCTGACTGTTTTAAATTGAGAGATTATATTAAATTTACACATATAAAAACAAATATCAGTTTCAGTGGTAATCATACAATTTGTGATACTTCTCTTATTTTAAAATCAAATTTGTGCTGCTATCATGAGCTATTTTGTAAATTAACGTAAAAGATAAAAAGGATGGATTTCCAGGAGCATGCTCTCCCAGTCTACCCAGTAGCAAAGAAAGACATAAGAACCAATTTCCTTGGTTTAAATAGTGTCAAGCAAATGACACAATTGTCTGAGGAAGACTGAGGATGCTTGAATGGTTTAAAGGGAATGGCCTTTCCGTGAATAGCTCAGGGAGGTTTTAAGGTATAAGCAAGAAAAGGTACTTTGAGAATCCGTTGCTTCACCTGCGGCAGGTGTTTCTTGAAGGAGGGGGTATGACCGATGCTGTTCGCATAGTAAACAAAATGAGTCAGACAATGCAAACATTTGCAGAGGAGCATTCAAGGCTTTTAAAGATGAACCGCACTGCCTGCAGCTATACAGTCGAAGTGGGAAACCAGCCATCCTCAAAAAGGTCCCTTGTACTTTGCTTGGAAAAACGTGCATAATTGTTCAGCTGAAAATCTGCCACTGGAGGCTTGTAGAATAAAATGTAGGCAAAGTAATATTTTACTGCCACAAGTTCGACAAGTTCCTCAATTACTTTTCACTGAGGATGAGCTAAATATACTAATCTGATGCGTAATTATTTAAAATTTTCAACTTTGAAGGTAAATCTTACTTGGTAGGGATTGATAACACTTGATATTATAATGTCCTTTGTCCTGTCTAGGTCTCTGACCAGTTGTTGAGTTTATAGTATCACTCCATGAAAACAGTTCTGAAACCCATTACTCTCTTTCATAAAGCTCTTTAAGGCACATTTAATCCTTTGAGTGTCCTCCTACTGCCCAGCAGCTTAACGAGATTCAGGCGGATGGCGGACGCCTTTTTTCCGGGCCCTCTGGCTGCCTTGTCAGCTGTCACCCCACTAACATAGCCGGCCGCTGCTCTTGGCATGTGTTCTGGGCCTGCCCTTGTCAGACTCTGTTTAAGACAAACACTTATCCACCATCACAGGGGTTTTCCCTCTGCAACACTACAGCCTCAAGTGGATCCTCATTGGTGGAAAAAAAGAAATGTTCCTGTAGGGCTTTCTGGGAATTGTTGTATCATAAGCCTACACTGCAAACAAATGAGCAGTAATCATTAGTCTGGAGCATTTACTGTCTTTAGAAAATGATGGCCTATACACTGCTGTGTAAAGAAAAGTGAAGATGATACTGAAAGGACTCCCAGAACCAAAAGTATTACTTAGGGTTATTCCCTGTTATTGAGGGAATGTGTAATGTGAAAGATACAGAGTGTGCTGAGATTTTGTCATAGAGAGCCCAACCCTTCTCTAAGAACCGCCCTTATCTTAAAGTCTGATAAAAACTAAAACTCATACTATGAAATCTAACGAATAATGGAGAAATTCCGTGTGTAGAAAGTTTTTTTATCGAAAAAAAAAATGTGAATAATTGTAAACTTCCAATTAATGGTCAAATAAGCATGATAAAAAGCTAAGCTTGTATGACTCATGTAGGCCTTCCACTTTATATGCTGCTACTGTGATGAACTTGGAATATTAGAATATGTTGTGACATTTGCTGTGAGTCAGGATGTACTATGGAATTTCTTCTGGGTTGGGATGGAAAACAGTGGTTCTGTTTCCTGATTATTGTTTGCACCTGTGTCTCATTACCTTTTAGGATATTTTAAATCCTCAAAATGCTGCTCAATGTGATGGTCTTTTTATCCCCTTTATAGTAGGAGTCTGATTATTAGGTTTGAGTTCCGGTTCTGTTGTGTGTGACTCTTTACCTGTATCTGCGACCTTTGATTCTAAATTATCCTTTGCTTTGTCTTGTTTGTGTCTGATTAACCTTTGACTGACCAACAACATGGTTTTATTTCAGCTTTTGAAAATAAACCCTTTATTTATATGCTTAAAGCTTTGGAGGTCCCCTGTTTTTATGCACAAGGAGGGAGCACAACAAAATGGAATAATGTATTTTTTGGGGGTAAGGCTTCTCTTCTCAGGGTTTAGCAGACACAGGCCAGTAATCAGAACATCTAATGGCAATCATAAGTTGAAAAAACATGTGAGAAACCAAACTAAATTCAGGTTTTGGAGACCACGGTAATGGGGCAGACAGTAGGAACAATTTGAGTTTACGGGGAGGGGCAATAAATGTACTTTTCTGGGTGTGCTTATACAATTTTAGCCATCTTAAGAAGAAATGGGGTCCAACACCACTGCCAACTAGCCGCCTCATTAAATCCATCTTCCCTGATACAGGGACCTGCTGTGTTAATTCTTTTTGGAAGGAGGCATTGAGGCTTGGGGCCCTCAGAAACGTAGAATTGCAGCGGCATGGTGCCCATTCTCAGCAATGCCAGTGTGATTGGAATCTAACAACAAGAGATGGGGGGGACTTTGTATGTGATCACAGTGTAGAGCTAACATAGTTTGTCCCCTCTCGTTGGGTCATTATTTAAGGTGCGGTGGAATATGTGGCGCTGGCCCCCCCATCCTGGGTTGTTCCCCGCCTCGTGCCCATTGCTTCCGGGAAAGGCTCCGGACCCCCTGCGACCCAGTAGGATAAGCTGTTTGGAAAATGGATGGATGGATGGATGGAATATGTGGCTTTTGCCAGCATCCGCCAGTTTACCTGAGACATCCCAAAGGAGTCATGTGCAGTGTGTTGCAAAATATGCCAGGCTTGTCAGGAGAAGAAGCCAGATCTTTGGTTCTGCAAGTAACCAGTCATATGCTGTGAGGGATGAATAAGATATCTTTCTTTTTTTTTGTTACTTTTTTTCATATTAGATTTTTTTTTCCGACTGGCCTTCAGTAATTCCATGTCCTTGTAAGTTTTTGGTTAATTCAATGATGGTGTCAATGCGGGCCCACTCGCTGAAAGGCTGTGGTCATCTACATCTTTGTATCTTCTTATAACAAAGTCTGAGCAGCTTCGCCTTAGCGATGATGACAGGCCTACGTGTGTCAGAGTAAACATTCCAAGCATGCTATTCAAACTCTGTAAATATTGCAAACGACCTCCTGATAATTAAAAATGCATGTACCCAAGGAGCAAGCATTTAACTAATGAAAGCTACACCCGGTTGAGAGAGAGGCTTGTTCATTATTAGGTGAAGAATTCACTTAAAAGGAAAGAGCACAGGTGAGAGAATGCGATGAATATGGAAAAACACCAAGATTCTTGTGTGATGGCTGAAGTTTCAAGGCCAGATAAAAAGGAGATTAAATGAAAATCTAAGGATTACAGAGCCATGATGTTAAAAACATCCACACATTCAAAACATTAATTAACAGCTGGCTATAGTCAATTTTGAAATTCCTTCGATATACTGGACCTGAGTTACCTGTATTTTCTCTTTATTGTTCATCATTAATATAAATAGCAACTTTATTATTATTATTATTGACTATATGATGTCAGCCAGATCTGAAAGTGAATTGAATGACAGTAAAATTGCAAATATATTACAAATATTAACTGGCTTTTTGTGGCTTGTAAGGGCTCATTTTGCCATGTAGTGTTAAGTGAGTGGCAAAACAGTGCAGAAGCCTTGTCAGGTGACAGGAAATGACAAGTACCTTTGTCTAGGGATTCGTTTGGGGGAAGGGGTGGCTGCGGCTGGGTTATGTGGGGGGTTTGTGCCAGAATGAATCAGGACCTGGCCGACACTTACCACTTTAGACAGGGACATTTTAGTGGTATCATCGCAGCCACTGTCTGGGACGTATAGTGTGGGTGGGAGCGGAGGCCCAGTGATAGCCTCTTAGGGCCTGATCCTTGTCAGGGCATGTTAGCATTGGGGCCTGTGTGTGATTCAGGGCCTAAGCATGATGCCTGAGAGGTTTAATGATGCCGAACTCTGTAATTTTGCTTTTTACTGAATCTGAGATCCTTTTAATTACAGCATCCTCAGCTGCAAAATGTTATTTTAAAAATTACACATTTCTTGACTGGGGCTTTTACATTCTTATGCTGCAGTCTAATATTTTACCCAGACACTGGTGAAATACTTTGGCCTTGAGTATTTATAACTCTTTCAAGCCAGATTTAAGCAAAAATGTCCCTGATTTTAAGCAATAACAGTTGGAAATGCTCCTACTCAGTAGCTCTGAATTTTGATTTTCAAGCGAGTAAGACTAGTTATAATTTTGACCTCCAGTTAATCGCATATTAAATCTGTTTGGAAGATGATATTTGCATTCCTTTCAACAGTAACTTAATTAAAACAAGTAGTAAACTTACAAGAATTTGTAGGAGCCAGATTGATTGGTAATAATTTTACATAAAATTTATTTAGCAGCCATTTTTGACCAAAGGCAGATCATAGAGTCGCTGTAGTGATCAGAGTTAAGAACCTTGCTGAAGAACCCAATAGCGACACCACTCTACTAGCTTTGGGATTTGAACTGGCAACCTTCTGATAACAACCTTCCATCACCCTATATCCACATGATGTCAATTTGTATTTTAGTTAATTACTAAGAAAAACAGTCATGTTAGTGTTTCATATCGATAGTTTATTAATTTGGGGGCGGCATGGTGGTGCAGTGGAGTTTGCATGTTCTCCCCATCTCGTCGTTCTCCGAGTACCGTTCTCCGGGTACTCCAGTTTCCCCCCCACAGTCCAAAAACATGCTGAGGCTAATTGGAGTTCCTAAAATTGCCCGTAGGTGTGCATGTGTGAGTGAATGGTGTGTGAGTGTGCCCTGCGATGGGCTGGCCCACCATCCTGGGTTGTTCCCTGCCTCGTGCCCATTGCTTCCGGGATAGGCTCCGGACCCCCCGCGACCCAGTAAGGATAAGCGGTTTGGAAAATGGATGGATGGACGTGGGTAATCAGGGGGGCGTGGCACACACGAGGATCGGACGAGCGGGGCATGACATGAGTATACTGCTCAAGCCTGTTGTTTAAGTGTCACAAAAAGAGAGTCTGTAATTATATGTCAAAGATAAAAATTTGAATGTGCGTATCAGTGAAAGTGTCTTGATGATGATTTTCGAATATACAGTTAGCTGAATTGGACACTACTATAGAGGGAATCCTATGATAATCACCTTAAAAGAAGCGCTTTTCTGTACCAGCTCATTCTACTGTATAGGGCTCAGTAAAAGTGTTTCATTTCAGTGTTTTTTAGTGTTTTATTTCCAAATAAGGAACAATGACTGCTGTATAAAGCTCTTCTGCTTATGTTGATATATCAATGTGCAGGGCCCTATCTAACTTTGGAATCAAGGGATTCATAATCACTGTAATTGCCCCTAGCATTTTAATTTTCCCTATAACATACACTGAAATACTCAGAAGAACATCTGATACTTTTAAAAATGTATTTTTAATTAACGAATAGTTAACGATGTCAAGTTTAAAAATGCACATGGGTAATATAGTAATTGTTGTCATTTTCAGTAATTTAATTTACGATTTTATATTATAAATATGTGTAATTATATTCAGGTGCAATATGATCCTTACAGCCGGCAGGAGAGTTTCATGGGAGCCTCCCGGACTAGAGGAGAATTCTCATATGGCAAGTGACCTCCTGGACGAGCGAAGGGCTTCTTTAACGTAAGCAATCTGTCTTTGCGAAACAAAGGACTCCATTATAGTAAACAATGCGCTAAGCCCAGTCACTTCATTGCTCATGGAGTGAGCAATCTGCCGGGCAAGTGAAGGACTCTGGCGAACGCGAGAGCTGCTCACCCTGACCGCGAGCTTCGCTGTGGCGACCTGCGACCTTGCTCACGCAGAGTGGGCCGCCGCCGCTGCTGCTCCGGCGGAAGCGCATGATTCATGTAGGTGGGCTCACGCTCACTCTCTCACACACACCGCAAACACAGACACATACACGCACACTATATTGTTCGACCTCTACATCAGATTGCTCATAGTCAGTTTTTTTCTCACCCCCGCTCCCCTCAAATGTCCTACTTACTCCCAACACCATAGCCTTAAGTAAGGGCAGAATTGTGTGAAAACTGCAGGCATTGTCTCCAACCTCCATCATCGCCTTAATGAGGACAGACGAAGGCTCCTCTTGTTTCTCTCTCCTTTCTTTTGAGCTGCATAATTAGATTAGTGTCAGGGACCTGCTAGGATTGCTTCCAGAAAAGAGAGTGGGGTGGGAGAGACGGGACTAGACAGGTGGCCCTCTCTTTCCTGCCTCCTCCAGGGAAATGGAGTTGAGCGTAGCAAGGTATACCCCCCTGACAGGTGCTTCTCTGGTGCAGGTGTTACGGTGCCACGTCCAGAACAATTGTGTGCTCCTATCCAGAAATCCCTGAGCTCATTCAGGCCGGACCTCCATATAAAAGGCTGTGTGAAGTTTTTGGTAAAATGAAAGGGAATTCATGCTGCCCTGCTAAAAATGTTCACCTTTTGAAAAGCTAACCACATCTCAGATATTCACATGGACGTCTGTCTTTATGAAAGAATTATGAGGGCCAGATAATTATTACATACTTTTTAAATGATTGATTTATTAGTGCAGCCGTTAGGAGAAACCTCTAAATGCTTTTGGAGATATCTTTTTTAAACAATCATATTCGAAAAATTGGTATCTGATATTTCCATCCAAATATAATAATATCAAAACAAAAACCACTTTTCCCATTCTATACTTTTCTTTTATGATATCTGGGAATCATTCCTTATCTTTATTTTTCTTTTAGTATTTAAAGTGATCTGTAGGCCATTCAAGATATCTGAAATTGGATGTGAGATATGTGGGATCTGATGATGGAGATCTTAAATGGCTGAGAGACATCTTGGAATATTAACAGATACCAAAAAAAAACTCAAATACCAAGGAGCACAGAACGGAAACTGTGATATATTTTATGGTGAATAAAGTTCGCTTTTTTTTGTCAGTTGAGCATTTGTCTTTTAACAAACGTGAAAAGCATAAATTGCTATAATCACCTGAATACCATTAATAGAGCCAAAAATATACTTTTTAACACCGTACATATCATTTAACTTCAACTGTATTATAAAATATATTGGATCCACGTTTTCCCTTGCCCGGACGCGGGTTACCGGGGTCCCCCCCTGGAGCCAGGCCTGGGGGTGGGGCTC
>JAODJX010000027.1:8692051-8722081 GCA_026776945.1 Isichthys henryi
AGATGATGTGGTTCTGTTGGCTTCATCGGACCGTGACCTTCGGCTCTCACTGGGACAGTTCGCAGCCAAGTGTGAAGCAGCTGGGATGAAAATCAATACCTCCAAATCCGGGACCATGGTCCTCAACCAGAAATTGGTGGAGTGGAGTGTTCTCTCCAGGTTGGGGAGGGAGTCCTTCCCCAAGTGGAGGAGTTTAAGTATCTCGGCATCTTGTTCATGAGTGAGGGAAGGATATCGCAGTGTGGCGTCAGCAGTGATGCAGGCGCTGCATCGGTCTGTCATAATGAAGAAGCAACTGAGCCAAAAGGCAAAGGTCTCGATTTACCAGTCGATCTATGTTCCTACCCTCACCTATGGTCATGAGCTGTGGGTAGTGACCAAAAGAACGAAGTCGTGAATACAAGCGGCCAAAATGGGTTTCCTCCTCAGGGTGGCTGGGCCTTAGAGATAGGGTGAGGAGCCCAGTCATTTGGGAGGGACTCAGAGTAGAGCCGCTGCTCCTCCTCCGCATTGAGAGGAAGTGGCTGGGGAGAGGGAAGTTTGGGTTTCCCTGCTTAGACTGCTGCCCTCGCGACCCGACCCGGAAAAGCGGTAGATGATGGATGGATGAATGGATATAATGTGTTATGTATTTTGATGAATATTTATAGCCATGTTTGTAATACTTTAAGAATGCATTATTATTTGTTATGAAAGTGTGTAAATTAACAAAAAGCATGGCCTTAGGTAAAGTTTTACTGAATAGATCAGCAAAAACAACATAGCTTTAAACCTTTCTTTCAGAGTAGGATTTCTGCAGCACATTAACGATCATCCCTAAATATTTACTCAAAGGCTTGCATATGCTTCTTAATGAAGATTTTAAAAACCAAGTAAAACTGTAATTACATAAACATAATTATAAAAACCAAAACCAATTGCTTTCAGTATGGTTTAGAAGCATACAGATGTTTTTTTTTCTCTCTTGCACAGCAACAGGAGGCTTAAGTAGGACATTCTCAAGAAGAAGTCACTTAGACTTCTGGCTGCAGGAAGTGAACACTATGGACGTTAATGACCAAATCAAAGACAACATGGTTTAGGTAATTATATAACCATGGTGGAAAACGTAATTTTCCCTGAGAGGTGACTGTGCTACTTCATACTCCATTTACCATCAAATAGCCCAAACATCTGACAGTTACTCAATTAACTGCAAACCATGCAAACTATAAAGTCACAACAGTAGGTAAAACGCCATCGTTATAAAATTATCTCTCCAGCACACTCCACAGGTATAATTTTCATTTTTGTAATGTATAGGAGAAATAAATGCAGCTAAAGAATAACAATATTTTACTGTAGTTTTACATTATGAATAATTATTTACATTATATCTAAGGTAGAATATTATATATACAGGGGTTCCATATCTGTGGGATTTGCATCTGTGGATTCATCTAACTATGGATCGACAATATTCAAAAAAAGAAAAAAATCCAGAAAGTTCCAAAAAGTAAAAATTTAAATTTGCCATGTGTTGTGTGTTTGTTTTATATACAAAAACCTTAGTTTTCAATTATTATCAGTCGCTGAGAATTGACAATATGCAGTGGAAATGAGCAAAAGGATAAATTTGAGAAGCGTCTATGAAGCAAAATTGTTGTGGCCTTCTCGCTGGATTACTTGACTTTCCCATACTGTCCATTTAAAAAGAAAGAGTGATAACCAAATACTATCACTGTCAAAATGAGATTCATAATACAAACACATAACACACACAGCCTATCTGGTGCAGTCTGTAGATATCTAGTGGATAGTGGCTTGGTTTATCGTCATTCTAGAGAACACAAGGTAATGAGAGGGAAATTCTAGTTTCCCTGGAAGCCTGGTGCATGATGAAAGGTACGGGTTTAACTGTAAATAATTTAAACAATAAATAAAGACAAAAGGAACAATAAGATGTACATAATGCACAACACAGGGCACATGAACGCTGGTGCAGCAGCAGTTAACAATAAAGAGTGCAATAGACAATAATTAGTATGTAATAATGTGCAAAATTGTAATACATTGTACGGCAATAATAACAATTTGGTTTTAATTCCAATGGCACAGCGTTGTTCGAGAAGTGCGACAGCTCAAGAGCCTGCAAGCACCTTGTTAAATCTATTAAACGGTCTTGTTCCATTCATCCATCCTTTGGCCAACCATTCATTTACTGCAGGGCGTGTCCAAGGGGAGTATAGGGCATAAGGCAAGGGTGCTTCCTGGATGACATGCCCATCCATGATAGGGTGTACAGAGATGCAGTTCGCCTAATCATTGGATCGCCAGAGAAGACTCTCACAGGATGGGAAGAATGTACAAACCTGACCCATGGAGAGGAGAGGCACGACTCAACCCCAGAGCTATGAAGCAATGACACTACCCATTGTTACACTATACTACTCATCTAGTCTGTTCTACTGCTGACAAAATATGTTGTGAGATTAAGTGGCTGACTGGGCGAGAATGCAAACATACATAAAAGGCACTCAAGTTGCACACCTGCAAGAGTAAAAGTTAGCCTTCGTATCTCAATTTTTTAATGACAAATTCAATAATGCCATTGTAATATTAATGTGACATGGCTTATTTTTTCAAATTAATCCATATCTACCAAATCCATATCTAGGGCACTCCTGGAATGGGGGATTGTGGGATAGCTAAAGTATGGTTCTATACCTTTACTTCTAATATGTCTTTCACTCTCGCTGATGTAAATTTTGCATTTATTGTTTTAGGCAAACAGCAGTGATTTGACTGTCTTGCAGGTACTGTGCTGGATCCCTGTACAAACGCGTTGTTGTATTTCCAGAAAATGCGATTTGGAACAACCATTACTGGCTTAGGCAGACAAAATCTTCAAGCCACAGACCAATCATTTGGAACACCCCCCCCCCCCCCCCCCCACACACACACACACCTACCTTCCCCTCTCAATTTAATGGCTTTTATTCACAGATCACAAAATGTTACTCCAAACATAGCTCTGCTCAGAAAATTGCAACTGACTATTTTCTCCTAATCTTGATCCTGTACCTAGAATTTGGCTTTGATGTATAACTTTGGATGTGACTGAGGCCCCTGTCTGCTAAATCCAGTGCAGCCAACAAGCGTGCATTCAATAGGAACCTGATCAGCCGACTAGGCTTGCCATGACAGTGCTATGATTTCTGATTATCTCCTCCTGCTTTTCAATTTATTTATTCATCTTCATTCACAAAGCAACAGCAGCTGCTCTCCCGCAGCTGGTAAGCAGAAGATGCTCCTCTCCAAGATTACTGTCAAAATCTTTCCCAGCATGCCTTGTGACATTTTAAAATGGGGCCCCGTTCGGAAACAAGGCAACAGTTTGCATTGCTTCTCGCCACTCTGGGTGATCTTCGTGAGCATGGGGGTGGGCAGCAGGGGCAGAAGGGGGAGCGCGGGGGGCGTCAGGGTTTTGTAAGTGGGAAGTGTACTGTCTGTGGGGCTCCCTCTGGTGTCCCAGCCCAGCTTCTCAGCCTTGCTAAACAAGGCATGCACTGAATCCCCACCGTGCCTGCTCATTAACCCCCAGCTGGGAGAAAGGTGAGGCAAAGCCTCTGCTAATGTGCCCCCGTCAACCAAACATGACCACAGAACGCCTGATGGAACTGATTAATGTTAAACTAATCATTTGCCACTTCCCCTCCCAGTTGCACGCAATGGAAATTCCTACATAGAAGGGATGGACTAGATTATACCGAATACCGCTACAGATATCTACAGGCTGCTGTGTTATGAGGTATGTTACGAGTTTTTTTTAAACTCATGTGCTTTCTTTACCTTGTTTGCATCTTAAATTCATTTTTCACTGGGGCCATTTTTAAATGGCTGAAGTCAGAGAGATAAATGAGATATACGCATAAAGAATGGGTTCAGCCTCATATTTATTTATTTGTGCTGGAATGAGTGCTTGCATTGATACTTTGTAAAAGTCAGCGTAGTTTTTTTTAATGAATTCTCTACTTAGTCCTGACATATCCCTTAGATAGTCATCGGGGAAATGCTACGGGGTGTTAACAGTGCAATCATGCACAAAAACATTAAAATTTGAATATGTATGACCAAAAAAGAACAGTTGCTGTCACTAAACACTGGTCTTATCTGCCCTTTAGAAAGGGCTTTTTCTGGGAACCGAGGACGGGGAATCTGGGCCGTACTCTGGCATCTGCAGAACCAACAGGGGTCAAAAATCCGTACTCAGAATTATTTAGCGTAAAACCTTTCAACCCTTTTGTCTTCCGCCACCGCAGCCGACTTACAGAGCCAGTTGAAGGCAGATGCCTTTGCACACTGGCTGTGAACCAGGCTGGCAGAGAGCCGGTACTGTCGATAATCTCTAATCTACAGATTTATTCTCCCATATCTGCAAATGGACCAATCTGTGAGTATTTCAGAACACATTTATCCGCAATATGTCATTAAGGCTTGAGGAAGACAGAATTGCAGATGGCCACATAATATACAATCACTCAGACAAGGCAGCTGATTTTTTTCGGGGGGTTTTTTTTTGGGACTGCTCTCCGCCTCCTGGAGGTTCACCTCTCAGAAGTGTCAGCCGCAAGCCCCTGCCAACCTCATTTGTTCCTGGAGGGGGGGTTGTGGGTAAAGGGAACAACGTCGTTACAGAAACTAGCATAAGAGGAGGTTACCTGGGTGTTTGTCAACAAGACAAAACAAATATGATTTAAAACTTGTGCGGGGAACAATAGTCGTAGGTAATCAAATTTGTCGACAATTAAAGCAAACATAAAAATTCAACAGAAAAGCTACCATTTAGAATCAATAAGCATTTTCCCGACATAAATTCTGAACAAGACAGATCTGAATCTTGCATGATGAAGACATAATGTGTCATAATAATTAGGAGCACAGACAAAAGAACAGCTGATCAGCATGCAAATTTATGCAGCTCCAGTGTTTCAGATAAAGCAGATTTCTACCTCTTTTTTGCCCAATTCATCTTCATTGCTAATCATTTGAGGGCTGCCAAATGTTCACTGACACTAATGTATTACAGGTCAAGAGAGGCAGGTCCTCACCTATTACCCCCAAAACAATGTGCTTCCATCCATTCCCCACTTCAGCCCTCGAAGCAATTATTGCCAGATGCAATCGCAAGCCTTGAATAGGAGCGACTGGGGCTTGTTTGTGGCTTGGATTCATTAAAAAGGAGGGTGAAGAAAGGAATAAATTACTTAATTGCATAAAAAAATGCCAGCCAAGAGATGGGCAGTATATGGCCCACTGAGTGAATGAGAGTTAGGGCACTCCTGGAATGGGGGATTGTGGGATAGCTAAAGTATGGCCATATACAACACTTGGGTGTCCTCCAAAACAGATGGCTTCACATACCTTCCATACTTGTCTTTGTCAGCTGGCCCTTCGCTATTGTTCCCCTTCGCTTTGATCAAAAGTTCACGAAGGACAAGCAAGGAATAACAAAAGATATTCTGTGCCTTTGGATTTGATTCAAATATTTCTCCATTTGTATTTATATCTACAAGGCAGACCCAGAGAAGAAACGTCCGAACTGTAAACAACAAGCGGCAGTGTGATGGTGAGGCTACGCCTGTTTATTTTAATTACCTTCTAATGGGACCATCTTCAGATATAACACAGGGTGACATTTTCAAACAGCAACATTGTGCAACTTCCCGTCAAATTTGTTGCATTGATGAAATAGACTAGCAAGTTGTTATTTTATGAGTACTGTAGTCCACCCCCAGACTTATTTATTATTTATTTATGTATTTATTGTAAGAGCCGAAACATTATTGTGGTGTTAAGTCCACACTATATAGAAAGTACATAGTCCTCCATTAGCTTGTTTCAATCCATTAAAAAGTAGGCATCATATTTGCCACATTTGTGTAACATTTAAATACATGCATTTTATTTAATTGAAAAAGTGTCTATTAATAAATGAATAATACAACCATAACTTAATAATGCTACATTGTCAACATATAGTAAATCACATCAATCAGAGTGTAAATTACAATGGTTTGAAAACAGTATGGAACCAAACCATGCTTGTTTTATTTTGATCTCCACTATTTTAGTTGTAAAATACCTTTATATACATATATATATATATATATATATATATATCCATCCATCCATTTTCCAAACCGCTTATCCTTCTGGGTCGTGGGGGGTCTGGAGCCTATCCCGGAGGCAATGGGCACAAGGCAGGGATATAAATATATATAAAATCAAATAATAATAAATGATTCATGAAGTTCATGTAGACGATCTTTTTTCAAACACATCTGAAATCTTAATCAGATTATTCCTGTTGGAAAGCATTCAGATTTTTGATCTTTACAATTATTACTGAACAATCAATGTGATAGTGGTAGAGACATACTCTGAGGCAGCTGTTTATTGACGTCAATGAATATTTCAGAATATTGAATTCAAGGAATGTTTTTTTTTTATTTAAAGACATCTTGTAGCTGCAAGGAATATTTATATCTGTACCTAAATAGTTTGTAAAACAATACGTAAAAAAACTTGTTTTTGTTATTCTTCTGAAGCAGATTGTTTTCCTTATTCACCTACCTACCTAAAAGTAATTAAAGCTTTCTCTGACCTGCACTTATGCAAAGTCTATTTTCCTGTGTGCTTGAGAACAGAATTAGCTTCATTTGACTGAATACCAGCCGTATAACGTGATCTCTGTGTACCGGAAAGTTCGTATGATTCAAGTTTCAATAGCACTACAGATGTGGGAACAGAGAGGAAAAAAAACAGTGTGAGAAAACTCAGGAAAGAAAATAATGAATATAAAAGCAAAATCTTGAGCATATGGTATGAAAAGAGAGGTATAACACGATCCATAGATTATAGGTTAAGAATAGAGGACTCAACACATACAGTACCTGATATTGCACAGCGCTGGACACATCCAGTGCCCTTATGAATGCATTGTAAGCTACGTCCCTTATCCAATTCATTTTCCTTCCCTCAACCACTTATCCACCACTCCTGGTAAACACTGGAGGGTACTCAGATACGCAAATCGACAGAAGATGGAAAATGGCCTACTCTGGCAAAAAGCTTTTCCATAGAGTGACGGAGAAGAATAGGGCCTGTCTACAGAACACTGGCTCAATAGGTGAGCACGGGGGCCAGACAAGGCGAGAAGATGTAAGGTGGCCTGGAGGGGACACAGGGCAAGCTTGGAAAGATGTTCTCAAGAGCTTGCATGTCTCATACTGTGCCATGCATGGGTCCACAGACTGATTTACATGTGTTTTGCCAAGTTGCTCCACTTTTCCCCCCTTTGTTTTCCTCTCACCACCAAACCTGTGACCCTCAATCTGTGTCTTTGTGAGCCTCCGTCGCCATTTCGCACCCACAGTGACACCACAGACAAATTGATCAATCCTGCCTGAAGGCATCAAGGACATTAAGTGGTAGTAATTGTGAATCTTGAACGTGAAAAATAAAGCTATTGTGCTGTTGGAGAGGATGCTAGGGGCGGGGAACAAACTAATAAATTAGATGCTTAGTATTCCACTTATTTGAAAATGGTTTAAGCAAGACTACTTTGCTTTTGGAGACAATGGTAAGAGACCACTTTCATACCTAATAGATATATTTATACATCTCTACACACTTTCTTACCCATATACTGACCTGGAGGTTCAGCATGGGCTATTTAAAAAGCATTATTTAAATACAACTCCGCCCATTTTATTTAGATGAACAGTTTCTCTATTCTCTATGACATATATTTGCACATATATTTTCATGAGACTTGAGGAACCAAAGAATTAGATGGTAAATGCTTTGGTTAAATCTGGTTAAGTATGGGTAAACTTTAAAAACTGTTCTTTATTAATCGTATAAATTGGAGAGTGGTACCTGTAATTGCTATATGGATTTCTTATATAAATTTCTGAGCTGACATACTGTATACTGTAAATATACAGTATGTTGGTGAAAATGGCATTTACATTTACACTAACAGAGTTCTTAATTCAAGTGTTCAAGCTTTAATAATTTCTCACTGAAAGGTTCCCCCTAATATAATGTCTCCCTACATGCAGAGTTGCAAAAAGAAACAAAGGAAGAACATTCACAATATTAATAAAACTTACATCATATATCTGGACAGCATATAAAGGTTTTAAGTAAACTGGATGTTATACCATGCAAAAGTAAGAAAGCACCACAATACAAATATTCCCTCCAATAAGAATATAGGATAGGTATTTTATTTATTTATTTTATAAAAAGCCTGAATAAAATATTTTTTTACAGCATAAATATAAAATCTCTCAGTCCAATTATCCAGCATCAAGAGGAATTCCAACTCAGTTATTCAAATCCGAAAAAACACTTCTCTGAGTTCTCATAATCAATTTATTCAGTGTCTGGCATACACTGCAACAACTTTTCAGCCGACACAAACCAATTGGTTAAATTATTAGTAATGCACCAGTAATTCTGTGTAGAATTGTGGGTAAGAGTGTGGATATGTCCGTTGAGACAAATTGGTGATATCTATAACATACAGCTACAGATGAAAAGTCTTTCAGCTTTGTGATAGGAAAATTGGCCTTAAATTATATCCAAGTATTTGTAATGCTTATTGTAAGGTTGGTGTGGCATCCCATCCAGTATGTGACTTGTCTTATCTTTTTGCTTTCTCATATCGATGCAAAGCTCATTGGATAGGCAGGTTTGGTAAATAGATCCATAATCCAATCAGGGAATTTAAGGAGGGAGCTCGACACTGAGCCTTGTGGTACACCTTTCAGAAGGGAAGGAACCAAAATATCACTCTAGGGAACTCAAGAGGGGCAGTCAGAAAGAAATAAAACAATCAGTGTCTATAATACATATAGTAAATATTATGCAATGATTGACTTGATTTTGTTGAATTGTCACAACTTCTGAGAGGAGAAAAGCTCTCAGTGAGCTTAGTTAGATATTTACTTTCTTTTTTTTAAAATGGAAATGAAAGGTAAAATAAGTAATTACATGTGACATATAATAAAGCATTATTGTTGTTCTTTGTACTTTGAACTTTTCAATAGTGTTGCCACTGTACACCAAGAAATAATAATTGACATAAGACAACTGGGGGAAAAAACTATTTGTTAATCTACCTTAATTAGTTAGTGAAAAAAATACATTTAGTGTAACATATTTCTGTGTCTTTTATTATCTAGATTGCTGTTCTGCAAAGAAGATCAAACCTGAACATTTTAGTCAGGAACTACGTTTGCTTGATATACAAAGTTTGCTGAGACCATTTTAATTTGTTTGGATCTGCTAACTTTTCAAAAAGTGCTCACCTGAGACTCAGGACTGTTTTAATTCTCATTCATGATACAATTCTTAGAGGTATTTGAGCAAGTCATTAGAGCATCATTTTTCAAGCAGTTGGTTGTTGACTAAGAATCAATTTAAATACTTTAATAATTTAGTTGAGTTGTGGATATACACTTATAGGAAATATCTGGAGGTTGCTTTAACTTGATATAGTACAATATCGCATTTATATGATCAGGTTGTTCAACATTTTCTTAACTCTTTAGAATTTTATGATGAAATGAAAGATACACAACAAGAACAAATATCTGAATTTTTTTTCTGTACTAGAAGCCGTAGGAGTAGATTTAAAAAAATTATTTCAGGATGAGGTCATAGAATAATTCAAGACCTGACAGTTAATGTGAAAATTATAAGAAGCTAAAAGAACGCAAATATGTGGATTTCATAATGCGTTTGCACAAAGAAGTAGTGTAACTACATTAATTAGGCAAGTCTTCTGTAAATATGCAGTGTAATTATATATTTGAGGCACTTAATTATGATGCTACTTGCAGATATCTGTGAATATAAATGTGATTACACATACATACTATACCCATTAAGACTACATAATGAAAACCAATATAAAAATCTATGAAGACCACCATAATGAAACCAATTACTAATTACACAAATAAAAGAATATTTCTGTCTTCTATTACTGACAGCTACTATCCATGTTTATCTTAACTATGTAAATGGAAAATGTGTCATCTGTGTGCATATTCACATCACTGAATGTGCCACATCCTGATTTCTAATTATTTAATTTTTTATCGCCCAGTTCTTTAGAGGCCTTATACAGAAGCCTTGACGCCTCTTCTTTTCTTCCTTGCTTTGTCAGTTTCCATAGCTTGTGACAAACAGTTACAAACAAATTCAGAATTATAGAAAATGACAGTCCTTTAAAAAAGTAATCTTCACATTGCAACTAAATAGACCAAGGTAATGTTTTGTTTTAGTAGTGGAAATACATTCAAGCAGCACTGAAATTTCTGAAATAATAATACTACTAATAATAATAATAATAATACTAATAATAATGTTACATATTTAGCATAAATGTACTTTATTAGCTCTACTTCTTTTTCATTATATACAGGAAATTACATGTATTATGATGCACAACATACATAATTATAAATCTGTCCATTTACCTAAATTTCATGAGAAAACAGTGTTTTTGTGACCTTCACCAAAAATCTCACCTGAAATTTAATATTATATTATTTGTAACATAAGCATAAATCTCTTATAATAAATGGTCACTTCCAAGATGGCTAAATGCATACAAAAATTAAGGTTTAGGAACAGATGACGAGAGAGAGGTTTAATCTGAGACAGAACTTTCAGGATCACAGTTAGCGCACACAGGTCGCCTTGATAAAATGATAGCTCTTCTATTCTACTGTTGCCACCCCACATTTCCACATTCATTAGCAGTCGGGGAAAGCAGCATCGCCTACAGCAAACTCTGCAAGGTGAGGAAGGGACGAGGGTGGCTCGGAGCCTCCCCAAAGCCAGTGTCATTCACAAAGGGATAATTGTTGTACAACGGGGAAAAGGGCAGCCATGTTTGAGTTCACCATTCTTTCTAACCAATAAAAAGCCATGGTCCTTCTTCATTGATCTCAAGGCACCCTGTGTTCCTCAGGCATATTGTTCTGAATAAACAGCTGCTGTTGGGTCCAGTGATATTTCAGACAGTGCAGACAAATTGTGAAAACTTAAATTTGCCTGCAGTGACAGGATTTTAAATTGTACGCTTTTATGATGACACCTTTTGCTTGTTATAGCATTGATCAGCCTTGTTTAGAGACAAACATAGACATGTTCACAGTCAGAAAGTGACAAAACTTCTTATAATAGCATAATAGCACCGAGGCACCTGATAGTGCCGCCAAAATTTTTTGCCTGCATATAAAAGTTATCTAAGATATAATTGCATTTTCTGAGACCCAGATAGTACTGGGGCAACCTGGTGACCTTACATCTCCAGGGGTGTTCAAGATGTAGCACTTGCTCCACCATGTGTGCATGGGTTTTCCCTGGACAGTCCAAAAACATCCAGTTAGATGAAGCAGTATCTGTAAATTGCCCAGACTATGTGTGATTGCGTGCAAAATGTATGTGCTGTGATAGACTGCCAGCCTGTCCAGGGTGTCTTCTGCCTCAAGCCCTGTGCTTCCTGCAATAGTCTACTGGCTTGGTGTAACCATCCATTGAATAAATGGTTATGCTTTCTATTAATAAACATTGTGCAGAGCTGTGAAGTCTCATGTGGTAAGCCTGTGTTATTCTCAAAATCACCTACAAAGGATTCTCCACATTATAAAAGAGCGTGGGTACATTCCTTTAACTGTAAAAAGTTATTGAATTTTGACAGCATGGATCTCATTGACCTACTAACTCAAGATTAGTAAAATCATTTCCTTTTTTGGCCTTTGCCATATTTAACTATAGGTCATTTTCTAAATGCATTGTAATGTATTCAATATATTATCTTGTATGGTACTGATGGTTAAATATCAGCTGGTTAGCCCCAGACACTGCTCTAACTCATCTCTGTTTGAGCTGCAGGGAATACAATCATGTAAATCAAAACTTCAAGCCGTTTGTTAATTAAGTGGTAAGAACGAGCTTCTTTAGTTTTCCATTACTGTCAATTTAGTCAGTTTTGCATGAAAGCCATCTGAACTTTCTGTTGGCCTTAGACTTGATCAGTGTTTTGTGTTCATTTGTAATTGGGACTTCATTGCATGGTGGAACTAACTGCTTACTGTGCACATGACAAGTAAACGCTTGAATCTTGAATCAAAACATGCATCTATTTTTTTAATATTGCACTGCAACTCATTTCAAAAGTGCGTCCTTGGTCATCTAATCAATTTCAGTGATTAGCTGTAGCTGCAGTTTGCAAAAAATATTTTAAATAATATGTATAAAGATGCATTACACTCAAATGACATTTGCAATGCAGAGATCATCCAACACAGTTTTTAAAATGCTCTCTGCACCAATATTCAGACATATTATCTATGGCAGCAACATGCATTTTTGGTGAGTAAAACTAACACAAATACTAGTAAAACATAATCAATAATATGAACAAAAAAGGCTTTTAGCTCGCTTTACTCATGCAGTGGTCTGAATTTCTCTTGCATGCTTTATGCCAAAAGGGAGGAAAGTGTTTATTGATTTTTTTTCTTTGAATCAAGGCCAGTACATGAGAAGATTGACCCTCGCTATTTACGGTAATAAAAAGTCAATGGGAGAAGAGATGCTGAAGTCTTGGTGTCACTCTGTTAAAAAAACAGCTAATTTGTATTCAATTGTATTGTAATTGTAATATATGTTTATATTACATATTTACTGTCTTGTTCAATCACTTGCAAGATTATAATATTAAGATGCAATTTATGCATAGTTTCTACCTTTTATTTCAAAAAGAAAAAAAGTTTGCACAATTATGGCAGATTTCAAGGTAAATATTTGCCATCTTTCTGAGTATATAGACTGTTAGACTTGTTAAACTATGATAAAATAAGGCTCAGAACAGTTTTTGTAGGTATTATGATTACAAGGTAAATTTCTCTATCAATGCTGAGTTATATTATATCATATTTTTTTTTTTTCTATGCACAATACTTCTAAGGAGAAGTGTTTATTACACAATGATCTGTACTACAAACCATCAAGATAGGCCAGTATGCGAGTAACTTTCAGACCAGCAACAGTGTCTCTTACAATTTCTCACCTTTCAGATTTAAGTAGATGTTATTTTGCGTAATACGAATTGCTTTTACATGTTTTCAGCCTTTTCGTACAATGCACCAATTGTCCGATGCCTTAAAAGCGATTATGATGCACAAAAATATATCAGAATTATCAGTAATCATCCATTGTATAACACAACAACATACAGTAATGCGATGCCCCATTATCCTTTGTAACTAGTGCTTTGTGTGAGAAAGGAGTTCTTATCTTCCAGCTTCTTTTCACTATTTCCATTCCCATTATGGTAAATATTGAAGGTGAGCCACAATAAAAAGGACTGATATTAATAAAGGTGTAAAACACAGTCATATAACAGAAACCTGGTTCTTCCTTTGATAAGCTGCCATTATATCTGTGACAGAGCCTTTGTGTGTGATAATGAGGGTTCCTTTATCAGGCTAGTAAGAATACATCTCATCTGGGGAGACTGCAAGAATAATTGTTCTTTATGTAACACTCAACATCAAATCAAACACATACACACACACACTCATCGACATGAGGATTGTAGACGTGTATGTTTCCAAGTGTAAATGTTGACATTTTGATGGTGAGGAGGCACTCAGGAACACAGTATTCAAGTGAGACCAAAGGGTTTTTTTTTTTTTTTGCTTTTGTGGCAAATAATTTATAAGAATGCCATTTTGCCTCATAATAAAACCCTCAACAGACTTTTTTATATGCTTGTAGTCTGGTTCACAATTTTGTATCAGTTAATTTACCATGATACAATATCTATTCATTTATTTGTCTGTTTTGGGTTTCAGGTTTATTTTTTTCCAGCTATGTACTGATTTAAGTATGTTACATGTTCAGTTGATGTAAAATTTTATGATGCAAAATTTTATGTCGATGTGTGTCTGCGTGTGTGTGTGTGTCTGCGTGTGTGTATTTGATTTGATGTTGCCTGTTACATACAGTAAAGAACAATTATTTGAGCGCCAACCTATGCAAATAATCTATATTCATATTTCTTCACAACTACACCGTGCCATTCATCTGATTTTATTTTCTTTTAGTGTCTGTAAATAACCTTTATTAAACTAAACATCAAATCAAAATATAAAATATTTCATTTTGTTGAGGTTATACTTCTCAGATAACTAAATTCAGCCACTGTAATAGTAAATTCAAAATATTTATACTCCATGTCAAGAGGAAAGTGTTATATTGTGTAAATGTCCACACATACAAAGCAAAAATACTTATTTTGGATGGAAAATTGTTAAAGTGATGTCTTAGTTATGTCAATTCATAACTTAAATGTCTTTTAAAACATTCGTTTATCCCTTTCATTAAAACTCAATGTAAAACTCAAAGTTGAGTTGAACTGTTGATATAACCATAATATAAACATTTTCTGTTAAGACATTTCTGATGATTAATTGCAGTGATCTGTTCAAAGTGCAAAGATGAATACCTGAAATAAAAAATCTAAAAGATATATTTTTAGGACAGCACTATTCATAGATTTTTCTGGATGAATAAAGTGAAATACATCATTGAAATGAGGAGATCTTTAATGAACTACACAAAACACTGTCTAAGCTGTGAATTGTCATTAGTCATGAAAAACACATTGTGTTAGGATTGCAATTCACTGTGGAAAAGTAGAGGTTGGTTAACTTGCATCTTAACAAGACCAACACTTTACATACCACTGGGCTTCTTGGCATTCAGATTTGTTGGGCGAATTCCTTTCACACATCATAAACCAGATAGAACTTTTAAAACTTCACGGAACTTCTCGTGTTCATTAAGTGACCATGAAAAGGAGTGAGCTGTGGCAGTGTACAAGGACCCTTAATCATGTTAATGTTAATCACCCACACAGATTTTTGTACATATCCATAGAAACTGTTTCTAAAAAATAATTTGCATAGAACGGGGCTCAACCCTGGTGGCCCCCACCATATGAAGATCTTTGTTTAGGCCTGTTTAAGTATAGTAGGACTCACCAGTTAATGGTTGTTGTGAAGTTCCTGTAAGGCAACCTTAGAAATCAGCCAGAATTTTCAAATCAGTCGCATTAAAAAAATTGCAAGAATTTACACTCGCCTAATAATAATAATAATAAAAATTTATAATCTATTTTTTTGAATTGCAAAGTTTTAACTTAGATTCTGATTTTCACCACAAGAGCGGTGTTTCATCAACTAACAAATTAAGATATACAAATTAAGATATGCAATTTAAAATATACAAATTTGACTCAGTTACTGTACCTGTGACAGTTGCAAGCTCACCAGGGTGGCATAAAACCTGCTAACAAGGAGAGATCCTTGCGCTATTCACTGCGAGCAAGTTATTTTTAGGTAGCAGCTCCATGATGTCCTACCAATTTCATGTACAATAAATTAAAATTACAATTGCAAGCAAATTGCACCAATTGCAACTATAATTACATATTACAATTTTTATACATCATACATATAACAAGATTCATACATTTAAAAAAAAAATGTGATTTTGCCGTGTGTATTAATGTTTGATATCTCAAAATAAAATTAAGTCTTGTATATACATCCTTTTTATTTAATAGAACTGTTTCAGTCCAATAATAAAAAGTAACATTTGCTAGTATGACAGGATTTGAGGATGAAGGCTGTTGTACTACTGTGATGTATCGGCTGACCTTGAGCACCAAGCTTAATGGAAAAGCCTTTAAACAGAAAGGCCATGACACCCTGAGCTAGTTCCTAGGATGCTGAAGCACATCATGCTCTCAACCTGCAGCACATGGGAATCCCCATGTCGATGGTCCTACTTGTCCAAGGGGTGGAATTGTCATAGAGCTAAGAAATCTTATCAGAATAGTAAATGCAGACTTGAAGCAACACAGCTGAACAAAATTAATATACCGTAATAAAATTAATCAGTTAATGAATTAAGGTAAAGGGTGACATATAACGGCTGTCTTTCATAGAGAGATTGTTGTGGGGACAATTTTTTTTGGTCCCTACAATGGTAAACTCAGTTTTATAAAAATCTATGACCACAATCCCTAACCCTAACCCTAAAAATCAGAAGTCTAATGTTTTACTTGGTTATTTGTGGTTAACGTTAGGGCTTGGTAGGGGTTAAGGTTGTCATTGTTGGGATTTGGGTTTTTTCTCGAAGAAGTGAAAGTAGTGTTCCCATAAAGATGTGAATACAAATTTACGTGTGTGTGTGTGTGTGTGCATGTGTGTGTGTACTTGTTTACATGCATAAATTTAAATGGAAGGGGAAAAAATGGGCAAAACTTGTTTTCTTGCCAACACCTCTTATGCTGTATTTTTCTCCTTATATCACTGATGGGGAAAAGAGAGAAACAAACGACTGTCAGGAACAACAACAGCACTCCTCCAACAAAAGAAAAACACAATTATTACAATTATACTGTCCTTCATTAGCTCCCATGAATTTTCACGTAATTGATGTTGTAGGTTGACACATCAGACATGAATATCCCAGTCAGTCTCCTCTACTCCTTTGTTTGGGAGGGCATGATTTGCATTTCGTGTGCTTTTGGTAATGAAGACTTTGCACTATTCGTCCATTAGAAAAAAAAAAAAAGAGCACAATAATCTGCAACTCGGCGGTTGTTTGAGGATTCTGACCCTCAGAAATGCCACTTTGCTTCACACATTAGCTGCTTACAAAGAAAGAAAGCTAATGTATCATCTAATTGGACGAGCCACCGCATCTGATTTCTCTCAATCAGACTATTAGTTCGGTAATTACCCATCTGCCTCGGGTGGAAAATGGCAAGGCGAACACCCAGCTAATAACATTCTCAAGAGCTCTCCAGCGCAACAAGATGAGGCTGATGTTGTGGGAGGTAGTCTCAAACTATTTCAGCGCCAAAGTGAAAACATAATAGAGACTGAGTTTGCCAACTTACCAAATTGAGTTTATTCAATTATTTACTTTAACATAGATTGCCCCCCCCCCCTTGTTTTGTCAAGCACATTTCTCCATTAATAATGGCCTAATGGGAAAAGGCCAGTTCATCAAGGTTTGATGGAGACCGCTAGTAAAGTAACCAGGTTTCGCATCCACTGGCCATGTAGGCTTTGTTTTATACACACATACGTCAATTAGAATGTAGAAGGACAGAAGTCATTATCGCAGATATCTGCCTAAGGGCAAGTAGATTAAAATATAAATACCTATTAATAAAAAAGACTGGAAGCGCATTCAAACTACTCTTGCATCTATCGTCTACTCTGAAAGGAATTTTGTCAATACTGTAGATTGGAGTGAAGTCATTTGAGCAAATGCAACAAGTAATGTTACTTATGAATGATGATCAGCAAACTGCAAAAATACAACAAAATAAATGCAGTAAGAATGCATTTAATGACAGCCCAGCTGAATGCATAATTGTTCATGTATTTCACTGCTCCGCCCATCTGCATTCGATAGCTGCTTATGCAATTAAGCAGTGGTGGGGATTCACATTATTTCTTCGGAAGCACAGAGTGTAAGGCAGGGTGCATCCTGGGCATGATAGAAAACCGTCACACACAACGCTGTCTTGATGATGTCAGTGCACTTATAAAATGACTTATATTAGGTCATGTTTTTGGGCTTCAAGTGTAAACCAAAGTACCTGGACACTGAACGTGTGAATTTATACACTTCCCGCCTACATTAGCTACAGTGCTAACCATGACACTACTGAGCCAGCCCTAATAGCACATTAAGCCAAATTTTAATTGATGTGGTGAAAATTTACAAAGCATATTATTTTTCATGTAACTCTGAAGCCGTTAAGACCCATTTCCATAACCTGACCTGTACTGCACTTAGCAGCGTAAAAATTGCACGTATCTGGAGAAACTTATCTTGCTCGTATAAGAACTTTTCATGATAGTTGATACTGGGCTTGAACAGTATTTATTATTACCATTTATGATGTTAATGTATAGCTTATTAAAGTTTGGTGTAATATTTTTTTAATGAAACTGAGATAAATTGGTGCACCAAATTACCATTTATGTCCGTATGTGCCGATGACTGTTTTTAAGCTTGATGAAACTGTTACCTGTTGACAGGCATGTGACATTTCTGCCCAGTTTCCTACCCATTAATAATCACAAATCAGATCTTGTTAGATGCAATCTCCTATCAAGGGACACACAAAGGCATTTGGTTGTCAATAATGATTTTTATCTTTTCCTTCCTTCTGGGACAGATATGGATTTTCTTATGAATGTCCGTGATAACTTTTTAACACCTAAAAAAAAGGGAGATTACTCTCCCAGTCTATGAGATTTTTCTTCCTCTAATTTTTATTTTGACATAAGATAGGATGCTGAGGAAGGTTGGCACAATAGACACCGCTGTGAAGTATTTCTCCAAAAAAAAAACCGTCAAAATCTCTATAAAGGTTGTGCAAAGACACATCCAGATATTATTCCCAAATGTTTGGATACTGAATGTGTCTCCATGTTACAAGATACATGGTGTGGCCAGCTTTTTCCTCCCTTAATGATGGCCTTCACTGGATTCCAAAACATATATAATTTCTTATATTTTAGTGTATTGCTCTGGGTAAATAGACTGTTAAATTTGTTAAACTATGATAAAGTAATGCTCATACCAGTGTTTTTGTGTCTGTCATTTATATGTATAATATGTGTGTCTGTATACATATATATGTGTGTGTGTGTGTGTGTGAGTGTGTGTGTGTCTTCCTAATTGGCTGAATAACCTTCAAGGAACTCCAAACATGGCCGATTTTATTTAGGGATAATCAGAATGACTTTGGTAGACATCACAGCCACATTATCTTTATGCACGATCTGGAAAGTGATTGGCTAAATCTGCACAAACCACATTATTTATGTTCGACAAGTCTATGCAACCAAGGCACCAAAGGTTTTTGCCATAATGTCAGTTAAGGTGGCTTGACATTCAATATCCAGTATTTGCATGGAATATTGAAGGTTTTATCCATCCATCCATTTTCCAAACCCGAGCCTATTCCGGAAGCAATGGGCACAAGGCAGGGAACAACCCAGGATGGGGTTCTGCCCATCGCAGAAGGTTTTATTTATGTTAGAATTTTTTTCATTACATATTCAAGCAAGTTGCAATGATTCATGAGGCATTTAAGCTATTAATCTGATGATCACATGCACTAATAATTAGAGCATAACGTCAAACCCCTGTACATCAAATAAAACTAGACATAAATGCCACTCCTTACTTATACTCCTATACTTAATCATCTGTTATTGTGCAAGAACTCATAAGGTCGAAATTCTCCCATAAGAATAACCAAGGCAGGCTGCAGATGAGTCCCTCCCGCATGTTCTCAACCCAAAGTGGGTCATACACAAATGAGCAAAGTGCTCAGAGGGCAGAGCGAGGCTTCACTTACGGTAGTGCTTCCAAAATTGTTGAACATGATGTAGTTTCTGTTTGTTTATTCACGAACAATGCTGTCTTCGGTGTTTGTAGCACTCGTAGAAGATTTACTTATACATAAATGTTCCGAGGGCAAAACAAAAATATGATTGGTTCAGGGAGATAACCAATCAGATTGTTGAGGAGGTGGGTCCAAGCAACTGGAGGAGGTGGGACCAAGACATGTGATTGGTTAGCCCCACCTCCTCTAGTTGCTTGGACCAATCATTTTTCATTCTGCTCTCGGAATATTTTTCTGTTAGTAAAAATTCCATGAGCATTTGGAGCTCACAAACACCTGGATTCACTGTTTTCCTTAAACTGCAGTTGTGATGCTATAAGCTGCATAACAGCATTCTGAGGATTGTTTCTATGTTGGCATCTTAAATCCACACTTGCAATGAAATGGGAAAAAAGAAGAAAGTGTAAACGCGGCATACATTTATGTAGAACACAACACACTGAAAATAAATGAATCGTGAAATCAATGGAATAGCCTACAGGCCACCATTCACTACACAAGGCACAGTTGTGAGGTTATGGATTTAAGTCACTCTACGTAATGATCTGAATAATATCTATGCAAGATCTGAGGTGCAAAAACTTGAGCAAGACATGCAAAACTCCCAGTGAACCAGGAAAATTTGTGCTGCAAGCGGCTGTGCAGAATATGGCGAGGACGTTCAGCACAGTCAGTGCCTGCAAAGTTGCTGGCTCTGTCTTCTAAAGACATGCAGGACACAGTTGGCATCTTCAGAATCTCCTTGATCCTGTGCACTGCCCAAAGCATCACGGTGTCATGTCAGAGTTACTACTTGCTGGTGGTACTAAACTAAGTATTCATGAAATACATGGAGATACTGGTCATGGGAGACATGAAGAGCATTTCTTTATATGTAGATTTCCTGCGTTATACATACTGAATGAACATAGGATGGTGGCCCTTCACGCTTCAATAGAATGCCTGGGTACGAGAAGAAGAAACGTCCCTACACTACAGTGTTCTTCATTGATTTTGACTCCATTGTACCAGACAACTCAGGAAACCAAGCCTCGGTAACTCCATCTACAGTTGGGTCAAGGACTTACAGACAGGCATAGCTCAGGTGGCGTGGATCTTTAATAACACCTGATGTACTCTGATCATCAACAAAGAGACTCCCCAGGACTGCTGCCAGAGCCCAAGGATGTACTCCATCTTTACCTATGATTGTGTGGCCAAATCCAGTGGCAGTCACATGACCACATTTGCTGATGACACCACAGTATTAAATCTCATCATTAATGGTAATGAAAGTGAGGTGGCGAAGCAGGTAGGGTGATACAGCAATAGTAACCCTATTAGTATAATTGCATATTGTGGTATTGAAATGTATATAATAATATTTCATTCATCGATCTTCCATAAAATCTTCTCCAATACAGGGCTGCAATGAGCATACAGCTTATCTCAAGAAGTACAGGACACAAGGCAGGGAATACTCTTAACAGGAAGCCACATGACACACCACCACACACTATGGGGTCAGAGCTAACATTTCACCTAATTGTCTATTTTTGGACAGCAGGAGAAAATCCCTACAAAATAAGGAAGAAAGTCCACAGAACCTGTGTGAAAAAGTCAAATGCCTCATTTTGGAGGCTATATTGGCATTCTCTAAAACATCATGGCATGCTACATAAAGACAATAAACAGTGTAAAATTGTATAAAAATTGAATGGAAGTATCTCACTGTAATTCACCAGTAATTTACTTATAAAGATCAGAGAGGTGGTCACTATTTCACTGTTTTGTGCTATCACCGTTTAACTTAAATAACATTTATCTTCATAAGAGAACAACAGTCAGGACCTGGGTCGTGTCACACGTGCATTTAAAGGGAAGGAGAGGCGGCCTGTTTCCACTGCTGTATAGACAAGAATGTTTTATCTGCCCATTCGCTAATGATAACAAGATATCAGGGATCCTTGCTGCAAGAATGATCTTGACTGTTTGTTCAGGTTGCTTGATCTTGGTTTGATCTAGCTCATGTGTTTTTTTAATTCCATCTCTTCAAATAAAGTCATGCCAGAAGCTGGGGCAGAGCATCACTCAGATGCAACAGCTTCCTGGTAAAATTCTTCTTCATCTATAACAATGTTTCCCAGTCCGATTCTTGGGGACCCACAGCCAGTCCATGTTTTTGCTTCCTCCAGTAGGGAGCAAAAACATGGACTCTGAGGACCAGATTGGGAAACATTGCTATAGTAGTGATAATAATTGATACTTTTTTATTGATCCCTCTGGGTAAATTCTTTTGACACCTCCCCCAACTTGCTCTCTGTAATTGAGCACAAACTGGCTATGAAGATTGGCCCACCCGTAGCCGCACCAAGGGAGCTGGGGGTTAAGGGTCTTACTCAAGGACCCACAGACATACTGAGGCTGGACTTTAAGCGGCAATCTTCCAATAACATGCACCGAGGCTCAGCCCGCTGAGCCACATGCTGCCCCTGTTCTAGAAGGATCTAGCCCAATAGACATCCTGAAGGAATCATTCTTCATATGTTGCTTCATATTCAGGTGTTCATTAAAATTTTATGCAATACCCTTATTCATTATTTACTCGACAATACAATTTAGGCTTTAATTTTTGTAGTTTACAATTGAGCTTCACAGTGTTTATTTTGCGATTAATCCTTAAATTGCAGCCATGGACAAATGCGATAATCACCTTTACCAAAATTTCCTTCTTATAGCACCATAGAATTACAGGAAAATGAAGATTCATGCGTAAATATCACGGTATATGTTCTTTGTCATCGAAGTCCATTAGTGAAACCTAGCCAGCATTACTGTGCATGAGAGGAAACTAACACAAGACAATTTTTTAGATTTTAGGAACACATACAAATTCCACTTTAGGGAACAATTAAGGGAGAGTGATTAAGAAAGGAACATTAACCTATTTCAAAATAAGTAGTAGGCATTCAACAATTCTTAAAAGAGCACCGCCTCCAACTAAAAATTATTATTAAAAAGACATAGTAATAAAAAAGACATAAATGGAACTTCATATACAGTAGACTGATATGTTCTTTTTGAAGGAGACAGACTTATTCATCCGTTCTCTAATTGCTCATCTTGGTCAAGGTAGCGTGGGGGCCACCCAAGGCAGCAGAGGACACAAGGCTGGGGGATTCCCCAGATGAAATGCCAGTGGAGACAGACTCATGACATTCTAATTTACCTTTAGAATAGACAATGATTCAAATTCTATTATTGTGTATTTTGAGACAGGCAATTACCTGAAGGTTGTTAAATAGAACTGTGCATCTCTTTGAGTTGTAGTGGAACCATGGTACAAGGCCCTTTGCATGTCTTAGAGATACTCAATGAATTAGTCATCTCAATTATTTCAAAGGCCCCCCAGGGAGCTATCTCATTTCTGCACTGTCAGTGTGGTGTTTAAGAGAGAAGAGCTCTAGGCCTCGAGTCATGGCTAAGGGTATTTAATCCAGTAAATGTTTAAAAGACAGAAGACATTTCTGAGTTTCTGCTGCTGAGGGCACCTCCTCCAGTCAAGACTGATGACAGCTTAAAGATTGTCATCATATACCTTAATTTCCTTAATCCCATTAAACTAGATATGAATAAAATATTTTACATGATGCACTTTAACTGAATAGCATTCTTAAAAAAACACACACACACATTTCCTCAACTGAATCTAAAATAGCTATGGACCTTGATTTATTTATGAATTTATTAATATGTATGTATTCCATAAATTATTATTATTATTTAATATTTTGTATTAATGTTTTATGTTTTTTTTCTCATTTCAAATGACACTTTATTAAGGGAATTTAAAATGTGTATCCACTGATGGTCTCTGATTTGTGACTGCATGTGTGACATCACCTCATCACACTGATGTCATAGTAAATACATCCATTTTGTTCTATAGCACAGTTTTGTAATACTGTGCAATATTTTGGAGTATTCCTTGTAAATGTCACAATCAGATTGATAAAAATAAGCAGGAGCACAGTGATCTTGGCGTTGCAGCTTTAAGATCTCTTATTTGTATGTGTGCTTCTTGTCTAATTTCTTTTGTTTGTGAAGGTAGAGAGAAATCTATTGTCTTTTTTGCCGAGAGACTTCACATTGAAATCTAAACACAGGGAAATTGAAGCTAGTGTAACAGTCCTCAGGGTATCAATGCGCCAAGGTGCCCCATTTTGTAAGGCAAGGTTGCTGAGACATGATATTTGTGGATACATTGAGGTATGGCAGCAATAAGTTTGAATGCACAAGCTTTATGAAGTCACATAGAAGAGTTCTGATATCACACACTAACACAGTGATATCACTGTTACCACCTATGCTGCTGAACTGGACTGCAGAAATCTTGTTTTTTTATTATAATCTGGAACTAAGTTATAACTAAGCACTGTCAACTTGTCAGTTGTCAGCTGTATGCATGATGTTTGGTAGTTTTTCACTTGTTTTTTTGGGTTTCCTTCTTGTAATCTGGTTTCTTTTTGCAGTCTAAAGTTATTTAGTAGAACTAGGGTTGCTAATAGGTAATTGTAAACTTCAGAATATACCCTATGATGGACTGCATTCACTCCACATTGTTCCCTGCCTTACACCCTATGCTTCCTGTAACTGGCTTCAGATTCATTGTGTTGGATAAATGGCAATGAAAAATAAATGAATACACAGTACCAGTTTGGATGCGCCAAGTCGCCTACACATGAGAGTGATAGTATTGCATCTCATGACCTGGTCACCTGACCTAAACACAGTAGAGATTATTTTGGAGGAGTTTGCCCAGATAGTGAAGGAAAAGTGACCAATGAGTGCTCAGCATATATGTGGGACCTCCTTCAGGACAGCTGGAAAAGCATTCCAGGAGGCCACCTCATGAAACTGGTGTAGAGGAGACATTAGGGTCAGCTAGTCCCTGGAGCAATTGGGGTTAAGGGCCTTGCTCAAGGGCCCAATGGTGGGATTACACTGCCGACCATGAGATTTGAACCAACAACCTCCTGAGTCCCACTCCACAGAGCTGCCCCCCCAAACAATATTTTTTGTTTAATATTTTTTTGGTCATTGCATAATTCTATTCACTGTATGTTATTTTATACTTTTGATGTCTTTATAATAATTCTAAAATGTATAAAATAGTACAAATAAGCCTTTCTGTGGGTAGATGTGTCCAAACTTTTAACTGGCACTGTATGTACAAAGGAATGGATTCACCACTGTATTCTGTACTATTCTGTAATATAAAGATTTATGACTTAATTATCCATCCATTCATCCTTTTTCCAAATGCTTATCCTTCTGGGTTGAGGGGGGTCCGGAGCCTATCCTGGAAGCTACAGTATGGGCATGAGACAGGGAACAACCCAGGACGGGGGGCCAGCCTATCACAGGGCACTGACTTAATTATATTATACATAAAGATGTCTAGAAAAGTAATAATAAGTTTGCTAACCTCCTCCAATTCTATACCATTATCATGAACATTTCCCCCACCATTATTTATATAGCGTGCAAGACAGCATTTCTTTATACAATTATTTTAAATGTGCTAAAATGAAAGATGTGGGTGCTTATTTTACCCATAACTTTAATTCAATTATATATCTAATATTTGGGAAAAGTCAGTTGGTCAAAACAAAGTGAGTCCACATTATTAGTTCAATTAAAGATAAGTAGCATTAAATATTTATTAATTAACTGTAAATACAGACAGTCCCTAGATTAAAAATGTCTGATTTTCAGACATCTCGTACTCAGACTGCAACAAAGCCTATTATAAAAAAAATTTGAGTTAAATACAATGACTCATAATAACAAACGCACACCCTGCTTTACCATATGTGTTTGTTTATTATTATTATTATTATTATTATTATTATTATGTACTCTGTGTTATTATTGTTCTGACTTACATACAAGTTTAACTTAAAGACAGACTTAGGAAAGAGATGCTCATTCATAACCTGGGGAGTGCTGGTACAGACATCTAGTATTTTATCATTAAATTAATGATATTTTCATCAGCAAATTCAGACACAGAAAACTGCAGGTGCTTGGTAATCAGCCCAAAAAGACTTAATTCCCCTAATGTTTCTGACCATTGCCATTTTCATTTTGCCTTCAAACTGGTGGCCAGTGTAGCAGTTCAGTAGCACCTCCAAGGTTAGGTTTGATCCTTAGCCCTGGCCTTGTGCATGTGGAGTTTACGTGTTCTACCCAGATTTTATTCTGGGGGGGGTTTCCTCTCACATTCCAAATACATGTGGTTTGGGTGAATTGGTGTCTCATAGTGTTTGATCTGAGCTGGACTAGTCTCCTTTATTTGGTGTCCCCTTTCATGTGCCCTGTGCTTCCTGGGATGAGTTCCAGGCTCACATGACCATTTTGGATAACAGGTTAGGGAAAACGGATGGATTAAAACTGGTTTCCTAACAAGTTTTTTTTTTCCTTTTTTTCTAAATGAGTGCCAACTATTTTTAAAGCTGACTGTGTGATGACAGAATCAACAATCTAATCCGCATCAACAATGGGCCCACCGCAAACAACCTCATATGGTGGAAAAATACCAGGTGCCAGGATCTGAAAATGAAAAGCCAGACTTGGTCCTTCTCAAGTCCATAGAGAATTTAAAAAGAATCACCAATTACTCACGTTATTAAAGGTGTAGATCAGGTGTGAATATGCATACTGTATTACATGAAACAATAAACAATTGTTGAAAGAAATTTATATCTTCTTTATCTTCATTAATGACATTTTTTTTTTACTACCCCTGTCCAGAATTCAACTCCATCTCAGAGTAATACAAGGTACCCTCAGGTCAGACAGGAGACTAATAGGACTTTACTGCAGACCGTAAAAATGATTTATGAGGAAATTAAGACAATTGGAATTGAATTGGGGTGACACAGGCGCACACAGGGTACGTGGCGATTATGTGCTCAAGAAAATTAGTTTGTTAATTTGTAAAGGACAAGAATAATTAAAGCTTGAAGACAAGTCAGTTACCTAGCCATAGTTAATGGAGACATAAAGAAAACACCAGCATGCACTTCATTTCTTACATCCAATCAGAAATACATTAAAAGAAATTTAAAATGACAAACATGACAAATAAAAGGAGCCGAAGAAAGTTTTGTTACAAGTGCACAACCATCTTAATAATTTATAGTACAACCTCAATGTGCTACATTTAAATATAAATCATTGTCTTATATCATGATCGCTACTCTTTTGAGTTACAGTGTTATACAACCTGAAAAAAAAATGCAGAGTATATTTGTGCATAGGTGTAACATCTCAATGTCCACTGTTAAGGAACACACTTATACTCCTGATATAGAATATACAGTTAGAAGATGGGTGGATGGATGGATGGATGGATGGATGGATGGATGGATTTTTATATAGTGAGAAGCATATGTACCTAATGTAATTCTCTCAGTATTAAATGTCCTTGCATATGTAGTATTCTCACAACCAATGATACAAAAAAAAACAAGTATTGTCAGTTATCATCCCAAATGTCCTTGGCGTGATTAATTCCATGTATTATCTCTTTCCCAAGAATGGTCTCCCTTCATCTCACATAGTCAATCTTTCAGTCACGTGATTCATCGTCTTTACATGTATCCACGTTCCCATTACAATTATGACTATTTGCAATTCCACAATAGACACTAACGGAATCGCTGTTCTCAGTTTAGATCAGAACCTGTGAAATAATTCAGCAAATTATAAATCGCAGTGCGCAGCAACATGACATTCAGTGTCTGATGCAATTCGGTAAATGTTACTGTGTTATCTAAAGCTACGGCTGCCCAGACAACTCAGTAATCAGTGGGTGAGATTTTTTATACATCTTAGCAGTACTTTCCCCACATTTGAATGCTCCCTCTATGTAAAATTAACATAGTGGCACTTTGAACAGTACAATTGTAGTACATCATAGCAGAAAGAACATTGCAGTTTGTTTGTTTCTCTTTTTTCTTATAAAATGTGTCGGTTGAATCTGTGTGTACAGAATCAAAAGGAAAATGGCTCACAGGTATTGGTTTTGTCTTCCTCACCCATCAGGAATGGGTGTTCATTGCATTCACAGAACGATGTTTCGTCTATCACTCCCATATCTCCTCTACCTGGTGTTTGGCAAGGGCTCCTCCAGGCAATAGAAGCCTGCAGGCTAGCCCGAGGCGTTAGTCCTCTCAGGCCAAGAGGCCCCAGCCAAGAACTCCCCCCCTCATCAATAGATATGTGAGGCAGAGCTCAGTGAGAGCTGCAGTAATATCACTACACTGAAAAACCTACTCATAACAAACATTCAAAATTGCATATAACTCACACATTAAATGTAGGTACAGAAATCCTACTATTAAAATACAAAAATAATTTTTGTTTTTGTAAATAATTTATAATAGTCTTAATTCAGATGACGCTAATATTATTCAGAGAGAATTGTTTGCGATGGCTTTTGCTGCCAGCAGAGAATGTGCTATGATACAGCTGATGTTGTACCTGGGTAATCTACTCTCTGTTATCACAGGAAGCTTAAGTTAAAGAGGTAAACTTGTGGGTCTCGCCAACCGGTGTTGGTGGTTTTGGGAAGCAGTTCCGTGATACCGGGTCTCACCTTCGTTCGTGTGTACAAGGTTTTCCTGCTGAGAGATTTTTGCCTTGCTCCAAACGGCAAAAAGTTCGACTTCCTTTTTAATTTCCTCTCAAGTAGCTCACTGTCACATTCTCTAGTCTTGTTCTGTTTTCGTTGGAGTTTGTGTGTGACAAACCCATAGTTACATTGCTAGCGAAAAGATTTTTATGGCCCCTGTATTTGTCTCTGAGCTGCAGACATCCTGTAAGATTTTTCTGTGTATTTTTTTCTCTGCCATTTGAAAGGTTGTGATTCACTTGCAAGCAGCTGCATCCTTTCTTGAGGATTGGATGCGTGTTGTAGGGTGTGCAGTGTCATGCCGTTAACAATTAAAGCACTGCACCCCTGTGTTGAAAGAGTAGCAGTTTAGGCCTGGAACCCATCCAGCAAGGAAGGTCCAGTTCAGCTGCTGAAAACCATTTCCACATCAGCGTTGTGTCTTTAGGAAGGAATAATCCACCCTGAGATGTGAGCACACATCCATAAAAATAACCATAAATCTAATATAACTGGGTATGACTAATACAAGTGGAAGAGACAATTCCCCTTTAAATAATGACTAGATGTAAATTTTGACCTGATAATTTTGTGTTAATGTTCAAATATTACATTTACTAAAAATGTGCTGCATTTAACTTTTTCTTCATTTAGAATACTGTAATTAAATGGTGTATTCATGTTTTTATGATAAAAGTATTGTTAAGAAGCTGGTGTATACAGTAGATATAGCAACTCGCTGGACACCTAAGAGTCACGTTAAAACAATTAAAACACGTTAAAACAGACCACTTTGCTATCTGAAGGTTTTCCTGTTTTTTACTGTAGCGGCAGATCAGCAAATGAAAATAAAAAAAACTCTCCTCTTGAGAAAGAAAGACAGGAAGAATCTGGTGAGATATTTAACCATAACTGATATCACAATTTCTGTGTTTACTAGCTACAGCTATTGTTTTGGTGATTTTTGAAGGATTTTTTATTTTCAGATGACAATGCACATGCTTTATTTATCTCACTTTTGACAGCAATCTAAGTAGTTTTATAAATATCTCTTGTTCATAATTGCAGATTTATTTGAATGTTACTTGTTCATTGCAGGAAAGAAGCAATTTGCAGTAGGTTATGTATTAGGGCATATTTTGACAGACTGCAGTGTTTCCCATTACAATTTTGGACATTTATTAAACAGCTTAAACATTAATTAAACATTAATTAACCATTAATATTTAGATCTAGCTTATTTATATATTTGAAAAAACAAGCAAGTAGTACATAATAATTTATAATAATGACAATAATAATGTAAGAAAAAATCAGTTAGGGAAAGCAACTATTCTCAGTCTTAGTATGTGATAATGAAAACCTGTCTTAATTGTTTTGTATGATCTTAATGCAATCAGAACTGTATGGCCAGAAAGGGCTTTGCTTGAAGTGATATGAAAATAACTGTTTTGAGCCAATTTATGTCTTTTCTGAACATTCTATTTTTAAATAATATACAGCAATATTATTCACCATTTAATACTTTGCATTCACAAGTGGTATGTTAAAGTAATTCCATTTTCAAATTTGCTGCAATAAAATGTTGCATAGCCAAAAAAAGAAAACAATAAAATTATCAGGTAATCTAGCAAAAGCAAAAATATCTTTCCTTTCCCATTTTTAGTGAAACAATTAAACTGTCTATTATTACTAATCATAAAGACTGGATAAATGCTCTTTATTTCCGATTAATTGGACACGCCCTCAGGCACCTACTGGCACACAGCCACACCTGAACAGTCGCAGGATA
>JAODJX010000027.1:8722181-8737681 GCA_026776945.1 Isichthys henryi
CCCCCCCCCCGCCCCCCCCCCCCCCCCCCCCCCCCCCCCCCCCCCCCCCCCCCCCCCCCCCCCCCCCCCCCCCCCCTCTTCATACTGGCCTGAGAATAGAGGTAGGATAGAGATAAACAGGCAAGGTGGCAGTAATGAGAAAGTGAATCTTACAAAGGAAATTGGCATTATTTTAGTAATTTTTTTTTAATTATTTTTCCTAGCTATCATGATGCTATTGCTTTATTGTTATTGTTGGAGATACTTAGAGTATTCCCTATTTTTTTCCCTCTCAATCACGCTCGAAAGTTGGCCTATTCAGCTAGCCGTTGTTTGTTTTTTTTTGCCACCTCCCTGTGGCCCTTGGATTGCTCAAGTATGAAGCCGACACAGCAGCGTGTCACGAGTCCCCTGGGCGCTGACGGGGGGGCTCTGCTGCTTGGCGGGAGCAAGAAAGCTTGGGCGTGTGGACAGCAGGTTTTTGAGCCCTGGCGCGAGGTTAGCCAGAGGAGAACGGCAAGGGCAGCCATGGTCATGGCATGGCGACAGGGGCCGTGGATGCGGATGGGTGGAGACGCCTGGCCATGTTTGTATCCCACAATCCACTTCCCTCAGTTAAACGTGTGTATAGGGCTATTTGCTTTTGCTAATCTATTTCTCCTCATTGTACCTCTCCTTTAAACACATTTAGGTCCTTATCCAATGCCTTTATCCAGTTTTATCCATTCAAACCTACTCGAGTAATTAGCTGCCCTCCTTTCTCTTGCTAGCTTTACTTGCAGGTAGTTTAGTGTTCATCTCCTTAGCCCGTGAAAGCTGTCTGCAGATCTGCCAGACTGCATTTTGTCATTACTGACAAATATTGACAGCATGTTCATCATACCACAAGAAGACATCTGGCATGGTCCTCGTTGTCTCTCGGCCGATCTTGAGCGATAAGTTATAATGAGCTTGAGCCAGTGCTGTGGTCCAAAGTTACAAGAGCTGTGTTCTCCTACGCATCCCTTCCCATAACCTATCAAGAGCAAAGACACATTGCCAAGAGACCTTACTGCTAAATCGAAAATGAAAATGTATGAAATTTTCTGCAATCTTGTTTTCAGTGATATATATCTTATTGTAATATTACTTTGGTGAATGGCAAAATTCATATCATGAAGGGGTTGTGTGTGTGCTGTTTTAAGCTTCCCACATCTCTGACTACGTCTATGGAAATTCAGAATTCAACATTTTCTTGTCCGTGTGATGTTTCCATCGTTCAATGATGTTTCATGGTGATTTAAGTGGTGATTTAAGAGGCAAATTTCTTATTAAATTAGCCCTAAAAGTGAACAGAAAGTCCAGCCCCCCTTAATGAGGCAAAATCATATGTAATAATTATGCGTTCAGAGGAAAAACAGAGCTGCTTAACAATCCATATTCGAAAGGTAGCTGCCTGAACGTATGATGTATCGCCTATCAGCTGCGCCCTTGTCAAACGACACACTGAAAATCAGTCATGAATTAAAGGGGCCAGTGTGTAATGTGAAGGATTCTGATGATGGGGTGATGACAGTGATGTAGCACCTGCTTGGGTGCCACGTCTTGTGTGACAACAGTTTATCAATCCCTCTGACACGGACGCCAGCACTAAACATGAGAATTGCAGGCATGTGATCGGACACCAATTTCCTGACACAGTCAGGCAAAAAGGGTACTAAAGACATGGTGATACTCTCTGGACAAATTCACTGGTAGCCATTTATTATCCAACAGTCTCTGGGGACATTTGCGGCACAGTCAGGCGTTACATTTATGACTTCATGCACAGCCTGTCCCATTTTATGTAGTCTGTATTTGCCCTATGGGCCAAACATTTTCACAATAAAAAATCTTGGTGTTCAGATATGCGTTATTGTCTGTATCAGTTTAATTGATTGTCATTCATCCGTGCATCCTGCAGCCTATCCTAGGCTGCATGAGGCACTGGGCAGGGGTGTACCCTGGATGGTATGCCAGTCCTTAATAGTCTATTGAGTATTTGTCTGTTATTACAGTTACTGGTTTACTGATTGTAATTATACTTGTTTGGATGGACTTTTACTTACTGATATTATAATTTTTAGGTGTATTTAAGACATTTGTTTTTTTTCAAATACTTTCTTTTTACTTTCTTTCCTTTGAAAGAAATGGGGTCACACAACTTTCTTATGACCTTGAGTTCTCAAACAGCTGGCAAAATTTGTGAGCCCAGTGTCAAATTTCCAGATCTTAAAGTGCTGTTCCTTGGGCTTTGTGACAGACGGGTTCTTCTGGAGGCCGCTTGGGTGTTTATGTTTATGTTTTAGGGATACCCAAAGTTGGACACACTGCGCCCCTGAGCAGGACAAGCAATTTCAGAGGATGGATGGATGGATGGATACCCAAAGTGCCCCAAGTACTGTGATGCAAGCAATGGGTGTCTTGATTTAAGCAGTGCAGCAATCAAGGCAAGAACTCCAAGAGCAACCATCACAACAGAAATAAAATATAATAGCTTGTACTAATTTTCAGTCGAGTTACATCCAATGCAATAACACAGGATTTCTGAAAGGATTATGGCAAAAAGTGGCTCAATCCTGTCTTTACCAGCCTTACTAAGGCCAGTTTCCATAAAGATCCAACTAATTATCTCCTTCTTACGATGTGTCCTCCCAATGGATGATATAGAGTCTCTCCCCAGGGCAAGGATGAGAGTAGTGTTAATTAAACTAAATTCTGTTTACTACTGTTGAATTCTAAAGATGGCCGTCTCCTATTATGATCATCAATAATGTGGTTAGTAAAAGGCAACACAAGCAGTCTTTACTATAAAAATATATCACAAGCAAACTGAGGATGGCATGGTGGGTCAGAGGTTAAGGCTGGGGCCTCGGACCAAGGTTGTAGGTTTGACACATGGTTCTGTCTGAGTAGCGTTTACATGTTGTTCCATTTTTTATGGGTTTCAATCAGGTACTCCAAATGGGTGTTTCAAAATGGGCAACAGTGCGTGTGCAACGTGACTGAGTGGCAACTTAACATCCATAGAAAAACCTATGGCCATTTTCAAACACTGTGATTTAGCGGACATCAATTATGAGTTTAGCCAAGAAATAGAGTTAACTTCATTATGGACATAAACATTGCATAACCCTCCAATGTAGGGAGCTAAAATTTATTTGTGTTCAAATTAAAACATTAATTAAAATATATTGGCACAGAGCCGTGCAGAGATTTTTCAATTTGCGTTTAATTGTGATCGAAAATGGGCAGTGAGTAAAATGTAAAGACCGGGGAGGGGGGGGCCTTGGTAAAATGAACACTCAGGATGCACTTTCAATTGCTTGTGCAAAATTTTCCCATTTTTAGCGAAACAATGATGGACATCCGACCCGCCCCATGTAACTGTACAGTTATATTTTTAACCATACTGCAATTAATAATTGTAGGATCTTGTAAGCACACTCATCACATCCCACAAATAGACTGAATAAAAGTCATTATGAAATATATGCATGCTATAGTATTTGACATAAGAACTGACATACTTACACTTCTGATGGTCTCATATAACAACACACATCACTTGTCATGAAGTCAATGTGTATTATGAAATCACTTCGTATCGTACATTGGGATCTGAGGAGCTCCAAAGGAGAGGAAAATTACAGTTTATACAATATTAAATGACTTATTATGTAATTAATGTGAATGCGAAGTAATGTCTGCCTATAATGTGAAGTAATTAATTTTTTATTAAGAAAATGTTATCAAAATATGATCTATACTAATATAAGCACTATGATTTTTCTTTTAATTATAAGAATTCAGAATCGTAATAAACTGACAATATTTTTTGCATTTTACATTTCATTAGCGAAACATTATTTTGCTTCCTTATTCCACCATAAGACATGTAGCTCACAAAGGGAAAAGAGCGTGGCAACATTACCTAGATGTGGATGTCCTTCAAAATTATCCCACAGAGCAACAAAAATCATACAGGATGTCCAAGAGAACCCCAGGACAACATCCAAGGATCCGCATGACTCCTCACAGCCACTGATGTGCATGCTCGTACCTTGACAATATGACGCAAGCTGAATAGCAGCCACGGTCAAAGTAAGCTGGAACTAGTGCTCATTTTGAAAAAGTCCATTTGAGGAGGGTATTTTCTGGATGGTTGGGTCTAAAACCAATCTGTTTGGCCACATCCACAAACATGACATTTGGCTAAAAACCTAATCCTGCCTACTGCCAGTAACCCTATCCTAACTGTCAAATGTGGTGATAAAAGTATCATGATTAGCGGCTACTTATCTGCACCCTGGACAACCAGGTTCATACACGAATTCATAGGAATGTTTTGGAACTTCAGACCCTCTGTATCTGTGACTTGAAGTTGTACTGGAAATCCGTATAGCAGTAATCTGAAATATTCCAGCAAGTCTGAAAGAATGGAAAGACAGCAAGGAATTTTTGCAACAGGCAAGTCTGGACCTCAGTATTGTGTGCTAGATTGGAAGAGTCTTTTAACACAACATAAGTCAGAAATCATAATCAGTTGAAACCATTCTATAAGCAAGACTGTCAAACAGGTGCAAAAAAGTAGATGCCTAATTATTAACTGTAAGTGTCAGGAATAAGAACTTCATTCTGGCTGCTGAATAATGTTGTCCTGCTTATTGGATTAAGAGGTTTTGATTCTGCCAAATAATTGCAGATCTTCATGAAGCAATATGTAAGGGATTAACGGGCTTTATTTAAAGTACCTATGAAAGATTTAATTTAATAACATACTGTGTAAAAGGACTTCTGGCATAAATTATTTCAAACTGTAGTGTTAGTATGAATGTGTTAGTTGTATAGAAAACAACATACACAGTTACATAAGTGTGCAGTTGGGGTAAATAAGCTTAGTTAAACTGCCTCTGGCAGGGGCAGAGTTAATGGAGTGGACACCCTGAATGATTCAGAGGGGTCAGACGTGGACAAGGGCCCTGGAACATACCAGCAAACCGCTGTGGAGGTGTGCCACCCCCAAAGTTTATGGGCAGTTCATCGTAGCGTTTTGCCCCTAAGTAGTTAAATTAACTCACCACAGCTGAAAACAGCTGATTCTATGGCAGCCTTTATATAGCAACAAAGACTATACCATTATTACAATTCCTGGGGGACAACAAGATTGTATCCTAGAATCTGATTTAATAAATCTGTAATTGTCCAGAAGTATTATCTTTATACATTCCATTTCTCATAACCACTGAGGAAAATCTGCAGCCTTTGAATCAGTCTTCCAGGTCCACAGTACAATTTGCAACAGCATTTGTATCATGCTGTTGGTAAAGGATTATTCATAGTTTTCCTTTGGATGTTTGTTTTGGTAATTGTTTTGTTGTTAAAATCTACTTTTATCTTTCTGTGCTCACTGAATTGCCCTGGATAAAGCCATCCAGTGAATAAATCTGTAAAAAACAATTTTCATACAAAATTTGGCTTTGCGGAGATCACATTAAGCGGTTTAATTAAACATGGAATTACATTCATGGATCAGGGTTCAAAGATCCTTGGCATCCTAATGCGCGGAGTCCATCTGTCTTGCGATCCCTCCAGTTTTCCGTCGCTACCTTTAATTAGCCGAGGACAGCCGTGCCCCCTTCCCAACAGCTCCTGCAAATGTGTAACGGGAAGGAAAAAAGCAATCTGTCTCATTTTTGTTGTAGGAAATCACAGATTAACATGCTTTCCCCGTTGAACGTAAGGAATGTCCATCCCCTGGAGTGATGCTAAAGAACAGCTTCTGTTAGCGATCAATAAATGAGACGTCTTACAGACGAGGCGGCACGGGGGGAGCTGCCGTTTTGTGCCTGCCCCTAATTTAATGTTGATGACTTGAGACATGAACTACTCAGAGCATCATAATCCTTGCTCTCTACTTTCACTGTAATCCCTCATAATTGCTCCTTCTGTTTCACGCAATACAGTCTCAAATTCCACCAAGGAACCAAGAAATCCCTCATTTATCTCAGACTTAAAGGCATTATCTAGGAATTTCTACTCAATATAATATATTTACGTGTACTGTTCACATACTATAAAACTAACAAATATGAGAAATATTATACATATATGTATATATATATATATATACTAGGAATAAAATATATATTTTATATGTATTATATTTATGACAAAATTGAATGCATTCAATGAACACAAGAAAATACATTATTACTGTATTATCAATTTTATTTCACGGCCCTTAAGCCAGTCTTTTCAAAGTAACTGGGTCTCAACCAGAGACCAAAGTATTACTTTACATTAAAAATTATTATTATTATTGGTAGTAGTAGTAGTAGTAGTAGTAGTAGTAGTTGTAATAGTAGTAGTAGTAATAATAAAACTATTGGTTGTAGTATTTTTGTAGTGACTTTGAAGTGCAAGTTACATAAAGGATAGTATCGAGTAAATCTGAAGTATGGCATTAATAGAGAAGAACTTGCATGTCATAAAAAAAGAGTAAAGTGTATTGTGCATCTCTATAAGTTTGTAATGCTAATATTTTATATTAGCCACATTACCATAACAAAAAACACATCCTAAGTAGTGTCTCACATGATTAGTACGTGTACACACTGTCTTAAAAACACTATATTTGTTTTCCATTTATCAATGCGCCGTTGTAAGCATTTCCTGTTCACATGAAACCCTTTACCATGAACACTTTAAGGTTACAAGTGCTGGATACTCAAAAAGCCCAAACCTCTCTAATGTGTCTCCTTTATAAAAGAAAGGCTTGTTCAACACTTACAGCATATGGAAAGCTTGGTATATTATACATTGTACATTTTTATATATTAAACCATATTTATATACACATATGTATATATGTTTTTATCAGTCTTAATGGTATACTGCCAGAATTATGTTTAGGTGACAAGCAGAAGTAGAGTTCATTAAATTGTAGTAAATTTTTAACTGGATTAGCATAAAATATTTTAAAAGTTAATTGGACCATATTTTTTATTCTTTCCTATATATTTATCTGTAGGATAAAGTTTATATAAAATAAAATCTGTAAGCTATGAGCATTTTAAAATATATATTAAGCTGCTCTATAGATTGCTGAGCATTCTGTCCAATTGCATAATTTGGTTTCTTGAACAGGTGATTAAATGTGTTTAATTCTGACATCTGGCTTTAGAACAGTCCAATAAACTTTTTCGTTCTTTTTAATTGACAGGTCCAGTATCTATTTGCATCAGGTGTGAAATACAGCTACAAGATATTGACATTTAAAGTAACACCCACGAAAACTTTAAGAAAAAAGAGTTTGTAAAAAGTTAGGGAAGAATAATGACAGTAAATGTGAATAAAACATTAGAAATGTGATACTCAAAACAAACCTTTATTATTAGTTTTTTTTAATAACCTAAATGTATTTGTGAAATTTTTCATTTATTTAGTGAATTGTGGATTAGGCATGATTTTTGAATGTGTCTATATATAAATGATGTATAATAATCATCCATCTATCCATCCATCCTTCTGTATTTAAACCACTTACCCTGGTCAGAGTCACAGTAGAGGATGGGAAGAGGGGTGGAGCCTTTTCCAGACAGGATCACATACACTCAGTTATACTCTATGCACAATTCAGAGGCACCAATTAGCCTAAATAGAGAAGGAAACTGAGGTGGCCGGAGGAAAGCCACCCAACACAGAGAGAACATGCAAACGCGAATTTTAGCATTTGCATTTAAAATGATAATAAAGCTAAAACCTGTAAATGCAAGGTTGCAGAAGTAGGCAGCATTGAATAGTGCTAGGCCAATGATCTTGGATCTGGAAGTTCTGTGTAGCAAAGGACATGCTGCGGACAGTATAACAGGCGTCACAGGAAAATATAAAACTGAAAAATCCTGTCTTTTGCTAAGCAAATACTAAGTTTTCCACCTTGGCAAACACTAATATTTTCTAGTATATTTTGATATTTCAGGGTGATAAAATAACTTGTTTTTGTCCTTAATCAGGAAAATGGATAATACCAGACTTGCCTCTAAATATATCCTTATAAAACAGAGAATTTGTTCTTGAATGTCATTCAGTTGATACAGAATTACTTCAGGCATTTAGCGTATGTTCCATTTTGAAGCTGATAAGAAGCATTTTTTTGAGTGATTGGAGAATTGATTCTTCTAAAACACATGGTGGGCGGAGTCATACTACTGCGTCAGTGACCATTGGTTACTTATCGACCCAGATTAGTCAGTGATTGACAGAACAGCAACCGTGGCATTCAAGGCCACCTTTAAAGTTTATGTTTGCATTTCATTTGCGCGTACTGAACACAAGTACACAAATACCCCATGTTTCCTTCCAACAGACTTCCAAGTACATTTCAACTGGCCTACACATCAATATACATGCACGGTCACGGACACACACACACAAAATACCCAAATGCACAGGAGCAAACATTTTCCTGAGGTCCTATGGCAATAAATGCAAAGAGGGTGTTTTAATTAGCATATATGCTAAGCGCTGGAGTACGAAATGCAATGTGCTAATACTGAGCAGATGAGATAAAGCGAAGGTGGAACTGACACAAGTCAAGCGTTCCCTCGGATCTCCTCCATTTACTTTAGGATTACGCCACTCATTCCGTTTGACTTGGCCCCGGCTCTAACTCTTTCCGAAACAGATGCCGCCTATTGATTAATGGCCAGCAGCACTTAAAAGTCAAAAATGTCAGTGACTGTCTTCCACGCCAGTGTCATTCCTCGGCGGGATAATGGCCCGGACTGGGACTGGAGCCAAGTGCTCTTGACAATAAGGAGGTCATGCGGCCGTTCGCCTGCGAGCAGGCAAATATGTGCAGATGTACCACCGGGACAGCTATTTGCAGGAGGCAGAGCTGATGCTAGCTAACAGTGTCAGTTCACATGGCTGTAACTTAGCCCAAGTGATCTTGGACGTGAAATGAAAATGAAGGTCTGCGTTCTGCCATTTTGCTAGTCCTGTGACAATGCTAAATGGGATTGTGTGTTGGTGAGGTGACACTGATGCAAGTGATGGAAATGGCATTGACAAGCCAGAATGCTGTCCCTAAAACAACCTTCAGATTTCAATATCATTGATTAGTGTGAGGAGTGGACGGCTTCTGCCCTGAACTCCACCCCATCCAATTAGGAGCACCCATTATTCACTCATGTGATTCTCACTTCTACCCCAGTAAGCTACCCCTATGATTGACATGAAGCTTAAAGCTTTTCTGTATACTATTGTCCCTAAGCTGGATCCAGAGGATGGTGATATTGCACTAAAATTAGCCAATGTCTAATCAAGCCTATGGTCAGAAGACACTAACAATCAATTATAATTGTGCATACCTCTAGTCCCCATTTAGCACAAAGGCAAGGACAGCTCCAATATTGAACCTATTGTTTCATGTCCTAAATGATGACTGTGAACTTCTAATGCTACAATTGTAATACAAATAGAGCAACAATAAAGAGATAATGAAGTAACACGTCGGCTTGTGTTTGCATGGGCGGGCATGATTAACGGAATACTAAAGCATGTATATGGAGCCATTCACAAACCTACACATGACACACGAGAAAATACATGCCTGGAAATTATAGAAAAAAGAACATAAAAGTCACATGCATGCAGATGTCTATCATATATAAGTTTGTGTCTGTCTGGATTGTTTTCTGACATTTTCATTGCATCTTATATTTATTTCTGTGTGCTTTTGTGTTTGAGTAAGAAAGAGAAAGAGAGAAGTGAGACAGTGAATGAGAGAGGGAGAGAGAGAGAGAGAGAGAGAGAGAGTGTGTGTGTGTGTGTGTGTGTGTGAGAGAGAGAGAGAGAGAGAGAGAGTTAACATGTGTCGTTTGACCTTGGTCATTGTTGAAGAGGCCTAGTTTCTTGCCAAGCCAATCAATAAGCCAAACAAGCAGAACATGAGTATTTAGAACATGGGAAACAAAACTCAAACACAGATAGGTTATCTGCTTTGCCCAGATCACCCTTCTGAACAAATATTTTATTAACACTTCTAAAATGACTTGCATATTAAAAAAAAAAAAAAAAAAGTATAAGTTGAAAGACAGTAATCTGCACTGGCCAGTGGTGTTGAAGGTAGCTGAGGAGCATCACATGCAACTGATTGCATAGCACTCTGACCGTTATTCTCTTACTGGGGATCCACCAGAGAAGTAGCCGGTCATCATTAAATAAATGATAATGCTGTTTTCAGAACTTCGGAGGGAGATCTCAGTTTTGTATGGACTCACAAAATGGTCAGATTTTGAGGATTTTCATTAAATCCTGACTTATTATTGATCAATTAAACTAAATTAAACTATACATATTTACACACACACATAAACACACAGTGGCCATTTTTAAAAACTGCTTAACCCAAACTGTGTGCCCTTACAGACAGTGAATATACATGTAATTGGCTATATAGCATGTAGACGGGTCAAGAGATTCACTTACTGTGAGGTTGAATGTTATAACAGCAAAGACATGGTCTTGGTGATTTTAAATGTGGTGTAAATGTAGCTTTTAAGGATGGTGGTTCTAGCATCTCAAAAACAAGAACAAAAAAATCAAAAATTGAGTTGGGGGACGTTCTGTGACTAAAAAAACCTTAAGGAGGCCAGTCAAGAGTGGCTAAACTCAATAAAGGGAACAGGGAGGCCACAAATGAAAAAATAACAGCTCATTATAATAAAGTCGTTCTAACTAAAAAGGGTGCCTTAACGTGTACCTTGTAGGTGTACCTAATAATGTGGCTGCTGAGTGTATACTGCATTTATCTAATAGAAAATAACATAATAAGACCTGCTTTTTTATAAGAAGTAATAGCTTGGCTCATGAAATAGATGAATGAGCAAAGTTCACTATACAAAGCTTTAGAGCAGGAATTTTGCAAAATGCATACAAAGTGAACCCAGAATGCTTTGAGAAAACAAATTTGCATAGGCATGCTGCCATTGGCCCTACGGCCTTCTTGGGTAAAGAAACTGATAGCCTGAACACACACAGGCACACAGGCAGTAAATATGCAAAAATTTGGCATTTATAAATTTAATGGACTGTTTTACATATTGCATACAAGCAAGAAATATTTTAACTGAAATAATAGATTTTTGCATATTCATATTTCATGTATTTTAGATTAAACATACTATTAAATTTTACATTATTTTAACATAATTTGGTATTTTGTTTTCTTTATTACTGAATGCACTGAAAGTTTCTACAGCGTGGATGTCTTTGATCATTTACTACAATGAATGCTACAATATTTAAGCAACAAATACTTTCAAAACTTACATATGGCAAAATACATGTGATTTTAGTATCATTGCTTTAAAGTGTTCTGTCCCACCTGTTTCTACATTGAAAAACTGAAAATTTACACTACATTCTGAAATTGTTAAGGCAAAGACAGGAAAGCCACATCATGCGTGCATATTAGTTTTTTAGTTATAGTACCAGTTTCTGGCATCCAACAGATGCATGTTCTGGAAAGTGTATTGTAAACAGTTTTTTATTTTTTTAATGTGGGTCTTTAAGAACACTATTCTGACATATCAAGGACAGGAAAGTCATTGGTGGTGATTTTCACTCAGCTCATATGGATGTAAGTGAAATTTCCTTTGGTCTTTCTGAAACCCAACCTAAACTTCAGATGCATTAGATTGTTCTTCTCTTTAAATGCAACTTTGTCCATCACAGCAACATGCATGAAGGAAACAGGCTCACACTGAAATGTTTTCCAGCAAAATCTATAAATGATTTCTTCGTAGCCTTGTGAATACCGTTTACAGAAATTACCCTTGTTTCCTTCCAATAGTCCTTAAATTAAACTTAAGTATACAGGCTTGGGTGACGGGGGACTTGGGAACATGCCTGGCACAGAATGTGGTCATATTCCCCAAAGTGGTTTCGCCAAGGTTGCCCCGGTGGCACATTTCCTTTCAGCCAAACGTATGCCTTTGTCCTAACGAGCCGGCGGATATTAATAGGACCTGTACTCTCTCGCTCTTAGTTGTTTGCATGTGTCTCCTCTAATTACATGGGAGGCATGAGAGCTTCTGATAGAAGACGGTGGCATGTTGGTGCAATTAAAGAGGGTGCTTTTGACTGGAGCTCTGGAGGTTTTATCAGACTACATACGTATTGTACTGCATACAACTTTCATGCCACATTATAATACTCACTATCTTAATTTTTTAACTGAGAACATGTTTAGTAATCACCTATCGATAATGTCACATAGCTGAGAATATCTGAGGGTCTAAGACAAGAAAAGTAATAAAAATACTAACAAAAATTTGCACTGCTTTACCTGCCGGATTTCCTATCTCTTTCACGTTTTAATCTTATTTGCCTTCTGCCGTACACACATTTTCTATGTACTGTTACATCATTGTAAAAAGTCTTGGCTTGCACAAGTGCAGTAGGGCTCTGCAGGGAGCTCAGTAGGAATGGCATTATGGGTAACATTCTGATCTGTCTAATTTTAATCTGGAAAGGAAACAAGGTCCAGTGGAGATTAACATGACAGAAGGGTCATGTCTACAAATGGAGCAGACTGTGTCGAACAGCAGCATACGGTTTCATACTGTTTTCCTCAGTTGTTTGTTTGCTATTAAATACTTTCTTGTATCCTGACAATACCAGTGCGTAATAAGTTATAGTGTCTTTCTGCCTAAAACTCTATTATCTTTTTTACACACAGTAGTTTTTCTCCACATTATGTTTAAAGTCTTACAAAATTTATGTGTTTCAAGAAAGGGTCAGGAAATATTTTTTGGGTCGTACTTGTTTAACATGTCTTTTCGTTCCTTTTTTTTGAAATTCCCACTTTCAGTCTATAATTATAATTCCAAATTTACTATAAAACTGTACTATATGATGACTTCAATAATGAATATTGTCAATAGTATGAAATGAATCAGGTCACTGTGCATGTTTTCTTAATTTGAAAAAGGCCATATGCTGGCTACATTATATGCATAGTCAAATCCATTTCATGTCATGCGTGAATATTACATGCATTCATAAAATCATATATGATGCTCTGATGTGTCATCCTTACTTATTTGACTCGCAGTAAAGGTTATGTCAGCGAGACATGAGACCCTTGTGAGGAGTGTGATTACATGTTGACTCTCCGTAGCATATGGATGATGCCGCATCCAAGGCTTCACTCTGCCAGGTGAACATCTGTTACTTAGCGCTCATACGGAAGTGCAAACCGTGACTCCGGCAAGATGTAAACTAAGGAATACTGCCTTAACCCCTTACCTGCTGAAATGACTGCTTTTGAACAAAACAGGACTCAGTTAGGGTATTCTTAAGGGACCCAATACAGTTTAATAGTGAAATAATTGTACATTGACTTTTAAGGATTCCTGAGAATTTAGGGCTAGTGTTAAGTATAGTATTATACAACTAAATATATAAATTACACCAATTGTCAGATTTATTATTTAGCTAAGTTTAGTTTTTTATTCTATCTGTATAATTTGGTCTAATACAATTTCATCTGTAAGAACCTGGTTAGGATTTAATCATTGGGATAACAGTACAGTAGGGGTAACACCATTGATATCACAGCACTTTGCCAATATGCTTACAGTTAGTCATCAGTGACCATGCACTCCCACATCATCGATGAGATGTTCTGTCTGAGAGGGAACTCTCGGTAATCCCCATCCAGTCCATGTACTGCAAAATCAGGCCTGGAGTAATTCTGGGCTGCAGAACTTTAATCACACTGAGAGAAAACATGTGTCTGAGGCTGCAGATTCACTATTTCAGTGCGAACACATTATGATGCATTTAGTATTACTGCAGTGTGCTAACCGATAATTATATGTATTTGTGTATTTGTGTTTATAATCAAACACAGTAACCTGTACAGATTAAGGTGTATATTGTGTTAATAAAAAAAAAATAACATTCTGAAAGTTCTGTTATGCACAAGCCAGTCGTTGCTCTTTGAAAGGTAAAACATACAGCACTTCCATGCAGTCTGGAATTGCTCAATAATTGTCAAGGTCAGCGCCCATCTGACCCTGCCCTTCATGTCCCCTTCCTGTTTGGCCAGCAGGTGTCACTGGCCATCCTGTCCTCTTCCCTGTTTCTTGCCCTTCACCCCCAGTGTGTCGCCTAATCCCTAGTGTGTTTTCCCTGTTCCCCAGACTGCCGCATAGGTCAGTCGGCTGAGTGTGTGGCTCAGATTTTGTTCAAGGGTGACTTGAGACCAGTCTCACCTGGATTTTTGTTCTCTAGTGCTTATTTCGTGTTTCCTTATTCTAGAGTTTCCCAGATTTATTGTTATTATTTCTGTGTATTCTTGTTTCTAGTGTTTCCTGGTGGTGTTTTCCCTAGTCCTTGCTGTAGATTATTAGTCTTTAGTGTTAGTTCTGTGTTTTCTTATTGTGTCCACCTGTTTCTCATTGCTTCTGTGACTCCTTTGATTGGTTCATTGATTAGGTTACACCTATTCCTTGTTTTCCCTGGATGTCTGTGTACTTAAGTGCCTTCACTCACTCTGTGCTTTAGTATGTCATTGTAATGTCATGGTGTAATGTTTCCATGTGTTTTGGTTCTTGTACCGTGTTTCTGGTTCTGCGTTCTCGTCACCCTGGTCCCTGGATGTGTTTCTATTTTGGTTTTTGTATCTTGTTTTAGTATTAAGTTCTGTTATAGTTTTCTGACACCACATAGTCCTTGATTTTGTGTGATTCCCTTAAATAGAACCTTTTTGTTTTGGAGCCACAAGTGGGATATCTGTTAGTGCCTAGGGTAGAAAGAGCTACGGCAGACTGCAGAGCTTTCTCCTATAGAGCTCCTTAGCTGTGGAATGGTCTACCGCTGGATGTGCGGGTTTCAGGCTCACTCTCAATATTCAAGTCTAGACTAAAAACACACCTGTTTAGTTTAGCGTATAGGGACACAACTCCTCACTCCCAGTCAGACCTATAGTGTAAGGTGTAGAGCTGGGTGGAGATCGGTGCCATTGGCTTTGGATAAACTGGACTGTCAGTGCTGTCATTCTAGCTTCACAATCCCTTGTGGAATTGGAGTGCTGACATTTCAGGGACTCCCCATGCCTGTATTTCCACTTGCCTCTCCCTCCTGCTTATGCTGCCATAGCCATATCTGCCGGAGCTTGCACGTTGAACTTCATATTGCACTCACCTAGCTGTTAGCACTGCCTATAGTCTCCCCTACTTTGATTAATTGTACAATTTATTTCCCCTAACCCTCCTGGGGTGTGCTGCCTGGAGACCTCAGTCGATCAAGATGTCCAGCACACCCTGCTACATGTGACGTCCCCACTACCAGTGACGTCCCTGCATCCATTCTCCCTGTGTCATGTATGACCCGCTGCCTTACCTCTAGTTGCCTGGCGATTGGAAGAAGACTCGGCACTGGCTTGTCATCACCTCCCTGCTCTCCAGTTATTTCTCAAATCTTATGAC
>JAODJX010000027.1:8753742-8766922 GCA_026776945.1 Isichthys henryi
CTCACCCAGGACCTGTTTGCCTTGGGTGACCCTACCAGGGGCATAAAGCCCCAGACAACATAGCTCCTGAGATCACTTTGATACTCAAATGTTAAAATTGGGAAAGCGTGAATTAGGACTTTGCCATCTTGCCCATTTGACTTGCTCTGCCGGCCCCTGGAGGATGGCCTCCCCCCTTCGAGTCTGGTTCCTCCCAAGCTTTCTTCCTTCTATGGAGTTGTTCCTTGCCCCTGTCACCTCTGGCTTTCTCACTGGGGGCTTTGGGCGGGGATGCGCTTTGAGACAATGTAATGTGAAAATGTGCTATACAAGTAAAACTGAATTGAATTTGAACTTACAACCTTGTAGTAAAAGGCTCAGATCCCAACCCACTGAGTCACACATCACCCACATGGGAAAGAATAACAAAACAATAACTAAACTTACTAAATAATCTCTTAAATATCATTATCTTAAAATTGCTGTGTGTGACCAGTAGTGCAAATCCAGCACTGGAAAGAATTGTGAACAGATTCACCTTGATGGCCATTGTTGCCTTAAGGAAATAGATCCAGAGGCTGAAACATTAGGAGAAATGTCTGATGGAATAATCACAGTAGCAGGATGAATAGACCTCCCTTAGTGCTGCCTTGGGCTAATGGTAACCTTGCTATTCATTTGCCTTGAGGTACGTGGCAAAAATGAATAAAACAAACTGTGCAATTATCCAACAATGCTAAATTATAGATTTATTTTCCATACGTGCAGGTTCTTGATAGGACACACAATATTCCTCTAACTGTAACAAAAAAATGAGAAAAACTCTCACTGCTCACGAACTCCGACTTCCGAGGATTGGCCCAGAGAATTTGTTCAGTCCGTTCAAGGAAAACATCAAAAACTAATCTGAGATGTCAAACCTACTTGATTGCAGATGCAAAGAAGTCATCATGAAAGAACCAACATGATCAAACTTGATTACAGAAAGCATGGTGCAAATTGCGAAGCAGAGGAAACAAATTCACCATCTGGAAAGATGGAAACTTCATAAAAGCACTGGAATCCTGAATTCCAGAAAGATACCAGGAAAGATAAAGACCAATATTAAAACAACATGTTCAAACTCATTGAATAGGGATATAAACGTTTTTTTTCTGATGATCTGTGAGACTGAAAGATGTTCAATCATTGTCTAGTGGGTGTGCTGAAGTCAGGCAAAGAATTAATTAAGAAGCAAAGATGAAGAAGATATGGGTGGAATACACAGAAGATCTCTATAACAAAGATCTCAACAACCAGATATATTTAATGAGATCAGACCCAGTAAAGAAGAGAATAGATTAGCCTGGAAATCAACGCTGAAAAGGAAGGAGAAAGGCAGCCCACTAGAAACATTACGACGAGAAACTTAAAAAGGCAGTTAAAGTTTGGAGAATGAAAATAACTTAAAGAAACAAGACATCTTGGAGTTCAAAAACTAACATACATTTTTTCTCGTATTACATGCCAGTAAGATTTCTTCTCAAGATAATTCAATATGGATTACAGATCTACAGTACATAAAAAAACAGTACTGCCTGACACACAAGCTGGGTTCCGGGAAGGCAGAGAAACAAGAAACATCATTGCTGACACAAGATTAATAATTGAAAAAACCAAGGAATACCAGAAGAGGTCAATGTGCGTTATTGATTACATCAAAGTCTTTTATTGTGTTGACCATGTCAATCTTTGGAATGTTATAAGGGAAATGAGTGCACCACAGCATCTTATTGACCTTACCAAGAATCTCTGCACTGGACAAGGAGCTACAGATAAGACATAATATGGAAAAAAAATCTTATACAAGGATGAACACTAACATCAACCTTAATTATCTCAGATGCAAAACAAGTACAGAACCTGGACTGGAAAAAGTGAAGTGCTGAGTCAAGAAGACACATCAACAATTTTCTCTATTCATGACACTAGAGTTGTGTTACATCTAAACACGTAATGAAGGATAAAAAGTGTTAATAGACTGTGGCTAAATGAGGAAATAGGGTTTTGATCACAGAATTAGCAGATAATTTTAGGGTTGATGGTGAAGATGGTACGGACAGATTCTGTCTCCTTGGCACAATTGTCAACAACAAATGATCCAAATGTCAAGAAATATGTCACAAATGGGCATATTGTTCTTATATTATGGGCATATTATGAGAAGACCCAATGCATTGAAAAAGATAAGTTCAATGTAAAACAGGAAGAGAATGACTTCATCATCAGACCAGCGGAGATGCCTTTTGGAAAATCTGCACAGATGGCAAAAAATCCTGGAGGAATGCTCACCAAAAATCAACATCAAAATGCAAGCTTTAATTAATAATATTAATTGTACACTCAAAACTCTGTGGTCTTTAATATCTTACTTTTTAAAGCATATAGCTTTCTTTTTTCATGTGATACTTTCCAGAATATTTCCTGCTTATTTTCATTATTCATTATTATCATGTTATCTCTTTCTCCGTTTAGACTTGTAGAATTGAAATAGTCAAGTTTAACTCATACAAGCGGACTGGGCTGAAGAAAGCATTATTACAATGTTTTTGGTCAATAATTCTGTGTTTGGTTAAAATTTTTCGTCCACTACCCTATTATTGTTTCCATAAAAATGTGCCTATAAATGGGGCTTACTGCACCAGCTGATGCAGTCGCAAAATGAACTGTTTGCATACTGATAATCATTTGGAAATAACACCTCGAAACAAAATATAAAATGTTAATTCAATGTATTGTGACTATACTTAAATGCATTCTTTTAATAATAAAATTAATATAATAATAATTATGTCAATGATCAATGCAAATCTGCTTTATATTAATATATTATTGGAAATCTACACATTATTTACATCCAAACATCAAAACATGAAATCATTGAATCAATTATTACTAAGATTCTGAGTATGAAATGAGGTAATGTATCGAATCTGAACACAAATTACAAACGCTCTACATATCGATCATCACTATTAAATAATAAAATGGAACATAGTTAACATGTATGCAAATTTAATTTAAGCAATTTAAGCCTTTCATTTGTATGTAATTAGACATAATTATGACCATTATCATTGTTGCATTTTTTTAAGTTAGCATTATACAGCATTGAAACCCTTCGACAATATATAATTAACTACAATTTATTACAATTTTATGACATGTATCTTTTTTATCTCCCTTTTCACCTTTTAAGAATTTACTTTCATTGAATACGTTAATGGAAAAAGGCTGAAGCGCTTCAGTGTTTGTTAATTTGGAAAATGATCTCCTAAGGTTTCAGTATAATTGACTAGAGTTTAAAGTCAATGCGTGTTATGGGTGTCAAGCTGCCTGCTCACATAAAAAGGGTCAAAAGGTAAAATTGATTGAGGTCCCTTCTGCTATAAATAATGTACACTATGTGAATCCCGTCTTTCAGGGAGCGCGACATGGTCACTGAAGGTTTCTTCGGGGTAAGGCACTAGTTGACGGGTGAATACAGAACACCTATCTGACAAAAGCCATTCAAGTTTAGTGGAAGACAAGGCAGCCTACTTTGGTTTCTTTGTGTGCTACCTAAAGTATCAAAGGAAATAAAGCTCTGACTGACAGAGACCTGAAGCATACAATAAAGTGAGATATTGTTCTCTTAATCATTGTGGAAAAGATGAGAAAGTGAGCAAGTCACTGTGGTGTCACAGGCGATGGCAACCTTTGGGCAGCCTAAGGATCATATAGTAACATGAAACAAGATTTCAAATAAAGACAATATACAGTTTCAGTGCATCCCCCATTGTGCTGAAACACGTCCTGTCTTCACTCTCAATGGGGGGTGTCTAAAACCAAGACAATGAGGAAGAAAGTGGAGGGAGAAACAGTAGCTACTTGTTATTATGACATCCCGTAACATGAACTCCTTAGAAGATTTCTTCTTTCATCTAAACCCCTGGTCCTTTTTAATCCGCAGGCCGAGGTGGGATATCTGGGGTCATGAACTGAGACGGGAGCACAGGGTGTACAACACCGTAAACCCCTCGTGAAGTTACTGTTGCATCCAGCCTTTTGTGTGGCACCCGAGTTGCACACACTGTGATACTCTCCTCTCTGCTCCCCTGCCTCAGAATATCTGGGACTCTGAGAACTGCAGTCATAGAATTGACTTGTGTATATGCATGCCATGCCACTACAGAATAGGTTGCTATTTTTTGTACATCATGATACGTGTCTGTGTCTCTGGATTAGGTTTATATTACATTGTGGGGGACATCCAAATATCCCTCACAATGTTATGAAAACCTTTTTTTTTATGTTGTGGAGACCATTTTTGAGGTCCCCACAATGATCTGTGAATGCAATCGAAAAATGCCAAAAATGTCTTATTTAGCTTGGTTACTTATGGTTAAGGTTAGGGCTGGGTAGGGGTTAAGGTGGTCATGTTGGGAATAGAGTTTTCCCCATAGAAATGAATGGATGGTCCCAACAAAGATATAATTACAAACCTCTGTGTGTGTGTGTGTGTGTGTGTGTTTCTCTTTTAATGCACAAAAAATACATTACATTTGACCAAATAATTCAAAACATTTCTCACTATAACCCCAAACAATCACTTTCATAAAGGTGTTTCCAAAAATTCAAAATTCATATCCGAAATCCAAAAATATTGAATTTTTGGAATTGAAATACGTTGACATCTAAGACTTAGAAATGAGGGACATCACTATTTTTGTATATGGGGTGAGGCTTTTTAAATTTTAATTGGCTTGTTGTATCCGCAGAGCATAAGTAATCTACCCTACAGAAGCTAATGTACAATTACTTCTACTTGAGGCACTTTGTTCACTGTCACACCACTAATTAAATTTTTCTACTCGTGCACATGTTTTTTTTCTTTTCAACATTCTGCCAGCATTCTGGCATAGTCCGCACTGGAGATCCCCAAACTTCCAGTCTTTTTCAAATTATCATAAACCTTTCAGCTGTAATAAACTGAATGAAAAACAACTGAAAAAGTTTGACATCCATTGCTTTAGTTTTCACAATATATGATGAACAGTTGTCTCCTTAATATATCATTTTTTATAAATATAGTATGTTTGTTTTAGGGTGAAATTTGGCATTGCATGTACTCTGGTCATCAATCCACTTCTGCCTTAATGAAATTCAGATATCTCCTTTTCACGATAAACATTTCAGAGGTGATTACATTATCATCCATTCACCTTCTGTTACGGCTGCACGATATCACATCATGATATATGAAATTCCCACGAGTAACATTACAATAATATCGTAACATTACAATAATATCGTAACATTACAATATTTATAACCAAAAGATGAGTTGAAATTATCCGAAGTGAACTATAGCCAAATACAACATAGAGCAGAGTAAGGGAAGGACAGGGTACAACGGACAAGGGAACACACATGCACAAAGAGGTATTTTTTCTATATTTTTCTGTTTTTATTGACTTGCCACACACACAGAACAAATAAACCCATTGCAAAAGGATTCAGGAGAATCCACAGCGAAAATAAACAAAACCCAGCTTCGAAACGTAACCCAAAGCTAACAGCAGAGAAAACAAAAACGACAAATTCTACACCTTACTCCCTATCCAAACAACAGCATACAACATAAGCTCGCAAAATAAAAATGGCAGTCACTCCCTATGCACCCGACACACACGGAGCATACACAAAGTTCAAAACGTCCACGGGCCCCGCGAAGACGTTTACCAAAAATCGGGCAAGAGTTCGAAACCAAATAGCATGTAAACCCAAGCGAAAATACAGACAAGGGCAAAGCAAAAATCAGAAATCCAATAAACCAAACAAATCATACTGTACACAGTAATATCACGAAAGAAAAGCAAACAAATAGCAAGAAAAGCAACAACAACAATCAATAAGTGCGCGGAAGTGACGAATGCCGCGTACAGAGAGTTGTGGGCGGAGTCTGCACGTGGAGGCGGAGCGAATGTCGAATGGAGAGCGAGCTAGAGGACAAGGCTGTGGGCGGAGCTGAATTTACAGGGGCACGTGAAACTGCAAATCCATGGCTTCAAAAAGGAAGCGTAGTGTGATGTCCGTCCAAAAGAAGCTCGATATCATTACAGAGGTATGAAAAGGAAAATCTCTCAGAGTTGTAGCAGACCATTTTGGAGTGACTAAGTCTACAGTAGGTGATATTTGGAAGAGTAAAGAAAAAAATCATCCAGCTTACTTGATGCTGGTTAAAAACTGGGTGACCACTGCAGGAATCAAAAGGGATGATTCACTAGCTCAGACTGAAATAACATCCTATTATAAGCCTTGCACCTCATAAATGTCATATAGTTTGTATGTGTACACATGTACATATACTTTGTACTGTACTGTTCACGTATTTCTAAGTTACGGGCACTCCTCGGTCTTATACTGCCCGGATAAGGGAGGTTTAACTGTACTATACGTACATTTTGCTTATACTTCGGAGAGCGGTATTAGGCGTTTCTCTCATGGTTATTGTTCTTGAGAGAGTAAAACCCAAACTTTTTATTATGGACCATGATGCTGAACATCTAGAGCATTTACAGATGCATCAAGTATAGTTTACAGCCACTATAAAATGCATGGTATCTCCAATATTTGCTAAACATTGCTGTAATAATAAATCTGCATGTTACAATCTTTAAAGCACATATGGATATTACAATCAAGCTCTGTCGGGGTACTGTAGTCGCCCTATAGTGGCCAAATAGCTATGTAAAATGGCTGGATGGAGAGATGAAACTGTAGGCATGTATAACATAATCAGTTAACAAATCTTATTGCAATTTGACCAAATGTGTTTTTACGTCACATTGTGTGACCTAAATGAATCATATTAGATAAACCTTTTTATTCATTTGCATATTTTACCTTTTTAAATATGAAAGTGGAATAGAAGTCTTTCCCAGCATCTCTGGTGTACCGAATATACTCTGTAATATATCAGATCAGTCCTGCTCAGCGTAGCAGGAAATGTACCGCCGAATTGAGAGTTAGCGCTCTGTCAGACGTCCACGCTTTCCAAGGTGCCAGGTGGAATGGCAGGGCTGCTCAGGTGAAGAATGTGAGCCGAGATTCTCTTGTTAAGGACGTAAATAAGCACATCGCGAAAGGCCAATGTGCAAGAAGAAAAGGAGCCAGCATCGGCATGCTGGAACTATGCTTTACTATTAATCTTCCTCCTGTAGCAGTTGGGTAAAACTCTCCAGAGAAGCATTACTGCCATCCATGTATTATTCACCACGTTTGGCCGGCAAACCAGTGGTTTATATCAGAATACACAATTAGCAGACTTTTTCATTGAACTCCGCCACCTGTTTGATATATGTGTGTGTGTGGGGGGGGCTTACCATCTATTAGATATGTCTTTAATTAATTACTTTAACTGTTGCAATTGCTATGACTTAAGTAAAAAAAAAAGACTTTTTGCAGTTGTTCTTATATGCAAAACCTGTATTTCATTAAAATGATGCAAATTCTTAATATTAAGGAGTTATGATATTGATAAGCATATCTCTCGCTATGTGAGACCTCTATGAGTGGGTCAAAGGAATGTACCATTATTCTGGGGTCAATTGCTATTGTAATCATTTGCACAGGGGTAAAACAATCATGGCAAACAATTCCGTCATTACCAGGTAATGCGAGTTAATTGTTCAGTTCATATACTCTGAATGCCTTACTATTAAAGACTGTGCACACATTGTAGCTAGAGCATTAATAAATTCAAAATGTGCCTATTAGGATGACAGCTTTGGAGGTGCAAAGGAATAACAGTTATCACTTGGCAAAGGCAGATCTCACCCCATCTGCTGAGACTTTGCATATATTTTCAGCTTCCTGAGCAATGATTAGGGCTGTCAGAACCTCTTTAACCTCCTAACTGCTGGTCCCAACTGGCCCTAATTAGAGATTAATGATTTCAAAAGACGCAGGCTGTGATGGAAACTGCCTCTACAGTTTGTGTACAAATTAAGCACCAATTACTTCAAGCATCTATTGCGTTGCTGATGTATAGCAGAATTTAGCATTAAGAGACAATTACTCCAAGATTAATGAAATTTCCCCATTCTTCTGTGGAGCTCTAAAGGCCCATGAACAATGACATACCTTTCCCATCTAATGTCCATAACCATCCACTCGACATCGCCCATGCATAAAGAAGGTTTGTTTGTTCATCGTTTTATTCTTATTCTTTATTCTTTATCTATATTGACAATAGGCTGCTCACCCCTAACACTAAAAATCCAGTTTAATCCAAAACAATACACTATTATTAATTCATCTATCAGCCGCCCCTTACCCAGGACAGCGTACATTGTGTACAATTTTACACTTTTCCCATTTACATAAATGTTCATTACTGAAGCAATTCTGGTTAAGTACTTTGCTCAAGGGTAAAAAAAAGCCAATGACTCTCCTGGGATTTTTACTAACAACCTTCTTTCTGGAAGTCCTTGCAAACACTTTTACTTCATCATCTTGTAGTACAACACTTTCATGATTTAAGAATCCCTCCCAGGACACCGTCTTTTGTACGTTGTTCTTAAATGTGCTTTCAAAGACAGGTTTATCATGATGCATGCTGTTTAAACCCCCCCCACACCAACCTGCCGCCATGCACAATAACGCTACGAAACATGCCACTGAAATACTACGTATAACCTTTGAGTAAGAAATGATTAATCATTCATCACATCTGTTTTATTTTCCTCTATGATATGAAGTCTCTGTCATTCCTTCAATGAGATGCAGCACATGCATAAAATATTTAGGGTGCATTTGCTTCTTTTCGGGTTGATCGCTGGCCATGTTTCTCTGGGAAGCTCTTTGAGGCCATCTGGAGAGCTGCACACGTGGGGAATCTCGTGAAGGCTCCCGCACAAGCGCAGGTCGGTCCAGATGATGACGACCCCAGAGAGCAACTCGTGATAATCAACACAACACACAGAGGTGGATGATAAAGACAAAAGAAAGTCCTATAAACACGTCAGTCCCTCAGGTTAATACCCTGAGAGGAATGCACAACTCATTAGAAGCAAACTTGGTCCTACTGCGTCTCATACTGCCCAGAAGGTTAGACTGATTGACTTGATCGATCGAAATAGAGGTGTGTCCAGTTGTCTTTTTCGTGATTGGCTAGTGTGCCAGCCAATTATCAAATGAGAGCATCTAAAGGAGGTCATTGGTGTTCAGCATTGACTCATGTGGATTTATTACTGTTGCAGCAGCTGTTTTGGATTTGGCTACAATTATGGTTAATACTTATTAAGGTCAAAAACAGCAAATTTAATTGTACATGAGAATTATGGATTACTTAAATGCATGGGTATTTTTTTTTTAATTAAGCTATTTTAATTTTAAATTTTATTTATGATGTCTTTATCTTAAGGTGGCATAAAAGCCTGCATTAACAGACTTATTTCATGTCTGCTTTATTTTCAGTTATTAAATCTAAATTCAGAAAGGTGCAGAACTACAAGACCCCTGTAAAGCCAAAAAAGCAAGCCATTAAAAGGGTCAATAACTTACGTTTTATAAATTAGACTATTGTATCACGAAATATGATCTCAGATTTCTTCCAAGTGTGATATTTTGAAGACTTTTTTGTATAGTATTATACAATAGAAAACTGTGAAAGTAGAAGTTACTATTATGCTCTACTAAGGTCTTACTATATTTGCAACCTGAATCTCATGATGAAATGTGAAGGACATATGGGTTGTAAAGTTAAACATATGCATAGCAGTGAGTGCTACTAACTGTGGATGCAACACATGGGGATTTTCCATTCACACAGATCTTTGTAATGTTTGTTGTTTGGTTGTTTATCGTGCAGTGGTAAATCATGTAATTTTAAATGTCTCTATGCTGGAAATGCAAGCATAGGTTATAAAATCAGCACATTGATTGAGTTGACACCCCCCTCCCCCCAGAATGGGCTATAGTATTGATCCCACAATATGCTCAAACATCAGGGAGACCAATACCTTCGTCATTCGAACTGTACCTTGTAGAAGAACTACACAAAATTCTCCATTGTGATAAGAACTTGACTCCAGCAGAGTTTTATCTTCTAGAAATCCTTACAGATATTTTATGGTTGACTTTTTGTTAAGATTGCTGCAAGAGTTGTGAAACATATGCTGCATCTAATGTTTTTGCCTGCATGCTTTCCCTACATAGCTGACCCTGTAAATATTACCATTTTCAGAAAACAAACTCTCATAAGAAAAACAAATTTTCATAAATGCATGACCAATGCTGCAAAGAAAAACTACTTAAAGGTTACAGTATTGCACTTATTCATGAGGAAAAAAGTATCTAAGTCAAATACATTAAGTTAATACATCTAAAAGAGTAAAATTATTAAAAAAAAAAAAAGCTGCCTAAGTTTTAAAATGAAGAGTAATAATAATAATCAGTATCATCACCACAAAAAGGTTAAAGTAAACAATAGTAACCATTGATTTAAATGGATAATGTGCTTGCTAAGTGGGATCTGGAGTCTGTTTGGAGAATGTAAATATTGGAGGTCTCCTTCAATGTCCATGTGCTTCTCAGGAGGTGTTGGCCCAGCATCAGCTTTGATCATCCCGCCCCCCCCAGAAAAAAATAAAAAAAGCTGAACAAAGAGGGCCCCGCCACTGCCAGCACGTGGCACTTTTGTCATGTGTATTCATACATGACCACTGTGAGATCATCCAAAGCTGATGCACCTGAGTCCCTCTGAACAATCACGCCCCCCCCCCACTCCACCCAAAAGGCTTCCCACCTTTCTGTTACGCTCACTCTGCAATTTCGACTGTCTCCATAAAACTGTCAATGGAAAAGTGGAGGCTACATCATTAAATCCCTCAATTTGATTTTAATGCATGAGAATGTTAAAGCGATCGCTTCTCCTCAACAAGTCATTGAAATGCCTCCCCATTTCTGAATTTTTTGCTATAACATAATTAATAATAATTATTTCTTCATTCTTTGGCTGAAAAAACATGTATTCGTATTTTAATGAAAATGACCTTCATATACTAAGACAATTTATGCTAGTTAGATACAATTAAAGTTGTGTCCACATATTAGCCCGTGGTAGGCAGTATAATTAAAGAAATGTACTATTTACAAGGAGAAGATTCATAATTATTAAAAATAAAAAGGATCTTTCTTAAAAAAAATTCCCTAATGGATTTTCTAATAATAAATACTTATTAAGTCCTTATTAAAAGCTATCCTGCAATTTTTTTATGTGTTATTCACCCCATTCATAATCAAAACATGGAGCAAAAATAAATTACTTTGTTGTAGTCATTGTATGAGTGAAAACGTGGGCTTGCTTTTGGCTGAATAGTGCTCGCCAGTTGCTGGCTTCCGCATCCCAAGGGCTCGCTTTTAAGTGATAACATTCAAACTGGCCGTTTTCACAGAACAGATATTTTTCCCTTTTCTTCAAGGCAAACATTTCCCTATTTAATGCCACAGTAAAATGTGTTCATTTTGGTTCGAATCGCATCCTTTTCATAAAGAAATGCACTCAAAATATCTAGCAGTGATTCTGCTAGGCCTCATATCAGCCTGTAGTTTTGTGAGAAGCAGCAACGATATGAACACGGCGGGTGTGATCATAAATGTAGACTTCTTTAGCCTTCATTAGGCTTTCAAACTAGTCACTGTGATAGAGTTACTTCTCCATTCCTCGATGCCGTGTATTGTGCAAATCATATATGGGTAGCTTAAAACCTTTTCCGCACTCCCTACACCACCTAGTCCCAAAAAAGCTATTGAGCTGCCCTGTAACGCGATAGTGTCACAGTTGATGCCAACCTGAAACACTTCAACATTTCTTTTTTTATTTTTTCCCATGAAGAAAGCCCATAGTTATTAAATAAAATTTGTGTTTTTAAAACTAATTAATGGGGATTAATAAATGGTGCCTGGAAGAATCAGCCAAATGTATAGAGGCTTGACAAAGGGAAAGACCTTGCATTGCAGAGCAGATACCATTACAGTGATTAACTAGACAGAGTGATAAGTATTGTTGGAATATTATAAAATATATAAGGAATGACAAAATTTGAATGCATTGGTACTCAAACATAGGTGAGAAGCACTCTTTATGATTGCTATTTCAGCGTTTCTATTGTCAAAGATCCTACTTGAGGAGCAAAGTCAATTCATCTTGACATGCAGCATGCCCTAGGATAACTGATACATCAGCTGAAGATATCAAAGTCTTGATCTTCTTGTGACCCAAGGCAGTAGATTTAGGAAATGCTTTGCTTACTAACAAAAAAGGGGCCAGTTCCTTCACTTAGCAAAAGAACTATACGTTGAAGAAATTAATATGCACACCACAGTTGAAAAAAGTTTTCCAAAAAATTATAATAATCTTTCTTTTACTGTCACATTTAACACAAATGTGATGCTTAAAATTCATTCTATTAAACTGAATTAATTTAGTATGGCATTTCTTAGAAGTAAATTAACATAAAGACGTGAAGAAGAAGCATAATTTTATAAAGAATCGTACAAATAATCTTTTTAGAAATAAACAATTACAGAAAATAAAACCATAACAAAGTATAAAGGAAACGGTAGAATCATTAACATCAATTAAAACTCGGATGTTGTTTGATGTGAATCAACCACACTGCCAGCTGGTTCACATTATTCATAGCACTCAAATTATTCAGAATGATCTCAACAATGATGATAATAATGAACAATTAACTACAAAATCACAACAGTTCCTTCAATCCGATGAGCACTAGCTTGCCAGCTAACGTAGCTTACTGTCCTCCACACTGACAAGATGTACTGCCTGTTGAAGTATTAGCTAGCTACTACGATTTTAAAGCGTTAGTTACCAAGAAGCTAATACATTTAACGTATTATCTGAAAATACAGTAAATTCAACTTGCATATTATACATCCTTTATTTAAATAGTTCTGTTTAGCCAATTACGGGGCGGCATGGTGGTGCAGTGGTTAGCACTGTTGTCTCACACCTCTGGGACCCGGGTTCGAGTCGCCACCTGGGTTACATGTGTGTGGAGTTTGCATGTTCTCCTGGTGTCGTCGTGGGGTTTCCTCCGGGTACTCCGGTTTCCCCCCACAGTCCAAAAACATGCTGAGGCTAATTGGAGTT
>JAODJX010000027.1:8778330-8814831 GCA_026776945.1 Isichthys henryi
CGGGATAGGCTCCGGACCCCCCGCGACCCAGTAGGATAAGCGGTTTGGAAAATGGATGGATGGATGGATGGATGAATTGAGGGGCGGCATGGTAGTACAGTGGTTAGCACTGTTGCCTCACACCTCTGAGGCCCAGGTTCGAGTCTCCGCCTGGGTCACGTGTGTGGAGTTTGTTCTCCACACAACGTGTGTTATCCCCATGTCATCGTGGGGTTTCCTCTGGGTACTCCAGTTTCCCCCCACAGTCCAGAAAACATGCTGACGCTAATTGGACTTGCTAAATTGCCCGTAGGAGTGAATGGTGTGTGAGTGTGCCCTGCGATGGGCTGGTCCCCCGTCCTGGGTTTTTCCCTGCCTTGTGCCCATAGCTTCCGATAGGCTCCAGACTCCCTGCAACCCAAAAGGAAAAGCGGTTTGGAAAATGGATGGATGGATGAATTGAATTGAGTTGAATTAAAAAGGAAAATAGTGTCAATGACCTAAAATATTTTCCCTAAATATTTGTTTGATTTACGAAAGTATGTTGATACTTTAAGGAAGTCACAATGATGTTTCTAAAATACACAAAAGGTCTGAGAATTTCGTTTTAACCCAAAAAACCTGACAAATAAAAATTCATTGAGTACATAACAAAACCTGTATATCAATTATTGATATGATTTTATTAACCCAGATTAAATAAAATTAAATAAGCGAACAGACTAACATTAATGCATTTAATCAAAATGCAAATTACAAGAATATAGAGATTATTCTGACTTACCTTTCATTTATTAGCTGCGCCATGATCAATTTTGTCCACAAAGCTAAAAATACTGGATACAGGATTTTGAGATGTATATGTTTGGTAGAGCATACAAGAAGATGTTCAGGCATGGGGATAACATTTGTGAAATTTATACTATATACCCCTTGTCCAGTGAATCATTTTTGTCTGTCTTTTTACAATAATACTCATGAATGCACTCTCGTGGTGCTGCGCAGTACTCAGACTGTACTGCTTAGAAGCCACTGAATCTCCCTGGATAACTAGAGTTGGTGTTTCATTCAGTGTGGTAAGTAAAAAAATATTTCAACCACCTGCATCAAAACCACTTGTGTTGTGAATCCATTGGGTTTGCTGAGTGTCAGGTTATTGACTACATTAGTGACTACAGATTTGCTGATGCAATGGCTGAAATAATGACTAATCATTTCAGACTCTTTTCTCTAAAAGTGTTACTAATAATTTTCAAGTGGAATACAAATGGATCATCCATCAGTTCTTACATTTTCCAACTGTTTGTGAGTACAAGGTCACAGGCAAACCTGTAACCTATTCCAGGCATCAGAGGGTACAAGGAAGGGGTACAGCCTGGATGGGATGAAAATACATTAGAGAGGCTAAGAGTAAGGCTCAGAGGGTAGCACTGTCAAAAAGTAGAGAATCGGACAGAGGTTTAAAAGAATTTTAATGGCATTTCACAAATCATGGGTCACTGTGAAGACTATTATTAAGAAGTGGAGGAAAAACAGAACCAGCAGGGCATTGAGAAGGTATCTCCAACACCAATGGCAGAGAAAGGAGGAAGCTCATCAGGGAGCCTTAAAGGAGAGACAGGAATTTATGGCAGTACCTGACCAGATCCTGTATACCTGTAATCTCCACAACTTTGGGGTAGGGTGGCAAGATGTTTCTTGTAAAAAAGAACATCTAAATTTGGAAAAACACATTCAGTCTCCCAAAGCCATGGGGGAAAATATGCTGTGGTCTGATGAAACCCAGGTAGAACTTTTTGACCTTAATTGCAAAAGATAAGTATGGTGCCAACACAGCTTATCACCCAGAGCGTCATGCTATAGGGTTTCCTCTGAACTTATCATCTAAAGCATCATGCTATAGGGTTTCCTCTGTTCTTATCACCTAAAGCGTCCTGCTATAGGGTTTCCTCTGTTTTTATCACCCAAAGTGTCATGCAATAGGGTTTCCTCTGTTCTTATCACCCAAAGCGTCATGCTATAGGGTTTCCTCTGTTCTTATCAACCAAAGCGTCATGCTATAGGGTTTCCTCTGTTCTTATCACCTAAAGCGTCATGCTATAGGGTTTCCTCTGTTCTTAACACCCAAAGTGTCATGCAATAGGGTTTCCTCTGTTCTTAACACCCAAAGCGTTATGCTATAGGGTTTCCTCTGTTTTTATCACCCAAAACGTCATGCTATAGGGTTTCCTCTGTTCTTATCACCCAGAGCATCATGCTATAGGGTTTCATCTGTTCCGACCTGGGCTTCTGGTCAGAAGAAGGGAGGAAATTAATAGTTCCAAATATAATGACATTTTGTCCTCTGCCAGAAAACTAAAGTTTAAGAAGAATTTCACTGATCAATACAAGGACACAACCACTTCAACCAAGGAATTGCTTAAAAATGGAAAGCAGTGTCTTGGAATGGCATCAGTCCTATAGAACATCTGTTGACTGACCTAATGAATGGATTGGCTGGGATAGACTCCAGGGCCCCCTGTGACCCCGACAAGGAGAAGGGATAAGAAGATGGATGGATGGTTACAAGACTAATGGTGAAAAAAGGTCTGAAGGTCTATGTCCTGATTTTAGACTTCGCTTTCACAGCAAAAATGTTAACATGTTTTTTGATAATAATAATAAATATGCTTTTAAGCTTACAATTGATCAGTCATATAGGTAGTTTTTTTGTCATTCATTAATCAAGTAATGTCATTCAATAATCAAATAATGCTTTTATTGACTATAATTAGGTTTAATGTTGTACTGTAAATATTTGGAATATTTTACAAGACCTGAGTCTCACACTTGGATAAGCGGTTAGAAGACATGTGGATGGATAGATGGATATTTTACAGAAAGAATTTTTCTAATTCTAATTTAGTAGTGCTAACACACACCCAGTTATAGTCAAAAAGGAATTGCTCAGTTAAGCATAATTCTGTAAAATAAGGGTTAGGGTTAGGGTTAGGACAAGTGGAATATAAATGATCATATGCAGTGACTCTTTAGGATTAACACTGAAGACCAATAAACTACATATAAATAAAAGCAAGACTAAAATATGAACCTAAAAATAAAAAGAGAAAACATACATTGACAAGTTTGTAACCACCATATGCTGAGTGATGCATATATTTTTAATGAGCAGCTCTATAATTTGGTTTCCACATGCAAAACCTCCTATATAATTATGGGACATTTATATGGGTAAATAATTACAATGAATTTGTTCCACTTGTTGTGTTTTGGTGCAGCAAAGCAACAAACAAGCCTGTAAACAAACCCAAATGCTCCCACAAAGGTCGAACAGTCAGGGATGCACACATTCACACAGCCACTCACCAGCACCAGCGAGGTGAATCAAGCATGGTGCATTTTAAAAACTAATTGCAAGGTACATCACAGCAATAATAGGTGTTTATCCGCAATCACAGGCAGGTGGAGTACTTGATATGGGCAGTGGACAACCAGAATAAACACTGGATTTTCATTTTCTGAAAGAAAACATAAATTTATGTATAATCACCATGCAGCCGGAAGACTTCCTAAATGCATACGCGCATGTCTTCCCAGACCGTATTACTGCTGTAAGTGAGGAGTGACATTGCCATCTCATATTAATTTCTCGCAGTTGCTATATGAATTATCGTTTACATTGCACTTTATGTTAACTTCTCAAGATGCAGAGCAGAGGAAGCAGCTACGTTTGGCTTTTTTTATTTTAGGATTCTGCATTTTATGGCAGTGTTTATTACTCTGATTCACATGCGAGAGAGAGCAAACAAATGGGAAAAAAATATCTGACCTTTGTACATTCCGGTTAAAACATTACTTTGTGGTTTTGCTGCTTTGCTGTTCTGCTGTGGCCACAGCGATGGCACATAAAGAAAATAGTTATATACGGTGTCGATTGAGGGCGGCGTGAAAAGGAATTGAGGATCCGCCGCCGACCTCCCGCCATTAGCGCACCTGCCATTATGGCCGTCCAAGAACTCCGTACAGAATAGGAAAAGCGATTGTTGATGCACTGCGTGTGACTGGTGTGGCGAACAGGGCTCACCGCCCACGGCTTGCCACTGCCTCTCCATTAGGGCCGCAAGTCTTCAGTGGAAGGTTACAGTTTGAAAGAATGCACAGGGGAAAGACCACAAGTGTTTTGAGACCCCCCCCCCCGCCCCTCCCCCGCCATCACACGGTTGCACAGCTTCCACGGGGTGCACAGCAAGGCGTGAAAGTGCTCTCTTTTCAAACGCAAGCTGACAAGCCTCAAGTCGTGCAAAAAATGTTGTCTCTTTCCCTCCCCCCCACTCCCAAATGGGTGCCGCCATACACCCAAGGAGCAGCCAATGACATAAGCGCGCGCGACTTCAAGAACACTACATGGAAACCTTGATGAGCGGCTGAGAGACAGCCAGCCGAGGGCTCGGCTTGCCTTTCAAATGCAGCCTCCATGAGTGCCTTTTTAAGCTGCCATTGTTTTAAGGACTCTGGGCTTACCGCCGTTTCAAAATACTCCAGTCTGTGACCATCTGTGGAACTATCTCTCAGGCACTTTGCTAATGAGTCACATTACAGCAATTTCATGTCCATGGTGAGAAAAATCTGTGACAATAATAATAATAATAGTAAGACAATAAATCCCGCATGAATTCCACACTAAATTATTTCAGGAGGAATACATTTTTTTACTTGTAACTTTACTTAATTATGTTTAAATAAACAGTTCTACATAAAAATGCACAAAATTAAATGTGATTACTGTTATGAACTGCGTGTAAATGGTAAATATATATTTCTAATGGAAATGTAGTAAATATTTATAATGGAAATTTATTAAATAGAAAATCCATCAGTATTGTGTTCAGTTGTATAGTCTTGTATCCATCAACGTTCTATATTTAACGGTGACATCAGAAACAAAATTCTAACAGTAGTGTACCATTGATTTGTCAAATACACAACACAAATAGATACTGCAGAATATTTTTAATGATTTTGATTCTGTGGATTTATGTTGCAGTATTTTCAAATATTCATGCTTATTTTCAAAATTTGAGTACAAGAAAACCTTTGCATTTTTCATCAGAATCATGTTATGAAATGTACATCTCAGTCATAGAAAATTTTGTAGCGCTGATCAAATGCCTCTTTGAAAACCATACAATAAAGCAATACATTTATTTAAATCCTGCCGATACAGCAAATCTAACACAAGATTTGTCCTTTCAATTTTCAACTTAAATGTAACGTCAATGAATGTGTCGCATGGCTTGCTTGATCTGGTGATTTACAGTGGTCAATGTATTGTCCCAAAGATACTGCAGTGAAAGCCAATGAATCAGAGACACAGGGGAGAGGAATAGATAGTCTAGTAAAATCTTTTACTTTTTGAGCATAGTCATAAATTAATATGTGTGGTCTGAAAGCTTGTAATTTAGAAACCAAAACCTTTCATTTCATTTTGCATGTATATTCAATGTTTTATTTGACACAATTTTCAGATTTTCAAATTTAGTACTACTTCCAGGAGGTGCATAAATCACATCTAGGGTTTTACAAAAGAAACTACGGTGTCAATGTGTGGTGAGTGAGCATTCTGCTAAGAAGAGAATTATTTCATTGTAGCCTGTCATATTCCTACACCAAAGAGGCCGAAGGAGTGTTCTGGAGGTGAGGAATATATGCTGCTTCGATGGTCATATGTATATTCAAACAGTCACACTAACACTTACAGTAACGGCACAAAAAGTTCAGGGGTCATTAGTTCAGAAACGATACCATAACATTTATTGTATTGTTGTTTTTGTGTAAAATTGTATACATTGTTCAAAAACATACTTATGTGCCTGTGGGTATTCATGCATACATACATTCATACGTATAATAATATATGTATATATTGTTTTTTAAAAAGTAGGAGGAATTAAATGAGGGATCAGGAGAAAAAAACAAAAATGATAAGTGAGATGAAAAAGCAATATGTCACCCACCAAAATTATGCACCTTGTGGCTTTTACAGTTTTGGGTTTGAAAGGGTTAACTACAGTAAATAAAAGCCTCACTTAGCATCCTGCAGGGGGGAAACGTGACGACGGCCAACGCGATGGTGTTCCCAAAATTTCACACTGGAGCCCATGTTGCAGCACAACTTTTAAAGTCACTAATTGTCAGTATTTATTTACATATGTGCAATTGGTTTAAGCCGAAATCCATCTGTTATAAAAGAAATAAAAATATACACATACATGCAAGTGAGTGTCACAAGCTCAGAGGTGAAGTCAGGGAGAAGGAACCCATAGGATTGTAAGTGCAAAATGGCTTCAGTTCATTGCACAAACATTTGAAGGCCTCTATTCACCCGGACGCCCCTGGGGCAGACAGAGTGGCATCAAGCCAGTCCAGTTTGCTCTCCTCTGCCAACTTGCTTCAGCCCTGACCTGGGGTGGGAGGGAAGGGGAGCAGACTTGATGGGGAAAAGAGAGCAATTTATTCTCTGTGGTAATTCATTTTGTCTAAGACTTATCATGGTAAGAACCGACAGTTGTGAGCAATTACGTGTTAAGATTAAGACCTGTGCTCTAAATCAGAAAGAAACATTTATGGGTAAATAAATGCCCAATATGAACCACATGGAGGCCAGATCTTTTGTCATTCTTTATTTTTTTCAGTTGAACATTTTATGTATAAAAGTATGAGTACAATAGAAGTATTCTTCTACTTTGTAACAAATTCAGTATAAAATTAGAAATAAAATATATATTTTTTTATTGACACATTTTTATATTTGATGAAGTCCTGAGATGTAATTCTGCATACTTTTAATATGACTTATAAAGGTTTATAAATTATTATTATTAAAATGTTTTTTTCATAAAACAGAGCAGCACAATGATATCACTAGGATTGCATGCCAGACAGTTAAGGGTAAATATTAAAACAAATTAATCTGACACAGAAATAATCGATTCCTCTTGATATAAAAATTAAATACATCTTGGAAATTTCACAACCATTCTGCCAAGACCTTTTTCATAAATCAAGTTTGTATTGTAAACATCTGTCACCCTATCACTTTCTCCTAACAGTTCAACTTTCCATTGCAAAATTATATGTAAGAGTATATATAATAGTTGAAGAGAACCTATATGTAAGTCGATGACTAAAACCAATTATGAGCATTGTTAGAATCAATGAAGAGTACTTTCAGGCCTGGCCCTGAGTATAAGCAAGTATAGCTGTCTTAGTGGAATTATGTAGGCTGAAGATTCTGTGTTGACTATAGACTGCACTTAGATCCACTCAGCAGACATGGGGAAAATCACATGTTTTTTTTTTTTACCTGTTACTGTTCAATTTCGGTCATCTCATTTTCAGATGATGTTGTGACCCAGAACACAGAAATAAATATATTTTCTGTAGATCTAAAAACTCTAACTGGGGAACCTCATTTCAAAAAACACCAGAGAGAGAAATTGAAATATTTATTCACGTACATTTTGGTGACTTTGAATGTATCAGCAGGACTGTTATCTTACTGTACAGTATTGCACACAATACTTCATTCAAGCACCAAGCACATCACCGCCAAGAATAGATGCAGTTTCCAGATCTTTTCTTTAAACTCAAGTTATAAACATTATTATAACCTGTTATGTTCTATAATGTAGCCATACATTAAATGCAATCTAGCTGAGAGATAGTAATAGCGAAAGCTTTAGTGTAACATTTGTAGTAATTTGTGTTTTGTTTCATTTCTTACTTCTTGTCTCCTGCTGTAGTTTTACACTAGAAACACTATATAAATAATCTATGCCATATCACTAAAATGATTCAGGTAAAAGTTTTGCATTTTGTACAGAAATAGACAACCTTGTTGTGGTAATTTAGTTCTATGTCAGGCCGTGAGCTTCACATTTTCCTGAGTGCTAAGAATTCCCTAAAAAAACTGCCCCCTCTTTGTGGGAGATGCTTTTTCCTGAAGACCTCCAAGACCCTTCTCAAACACAAGGGCTTTTAGCTTGCCTCCGCTAATGTGATAAAAAATAACAGCTCGCCAGATCTTGTTTTCAGAATCTGTCTGTCGTTCTACAGAATGTAACATTGTCTTCCCTGCTTCTCTTTCATTCCTTTCCTGCATTTCTGATGCTCTCCTACAAAAGCTAAACAACCATATTTCTGCAGAAGTAAGTAGTCAGAATTATTGATCCATTATGCGTGTTTATTGCATTAATGCTTATTGACTAATTCAAAAATAATATTTTTGCTTTGTATACATAATATTTTTCTAACCATTTTATTTTTGTACAATAAGAATGGTTTCTTCCTCTGCTTAATTTTGGTGTATCACCTTTTTGCTATATAACAATATACCAATATGATACAAAAAGTTTGCATTCATTATATATATGTTTTCTGTGTATATACAGGCCATTGATCCCTTCTGTAGTTTACAGGACTCCCTTGATCGTCTGAAATGACATTTAAAGCTTAGTTGATTTTTCATTACTTGTTGATCTTGTGATTAAATTGTTAATGCTTTCAAGCCCATTGACTTTGGCCCCTGGAATAAATGCATGTTTTTAACGGCAAGGTGAGCTTTGACAAAATAAACTATTCCTTGCGCAGACTGACAAACTAAAGCCGTTATGGCTGGTTGACGGCCATTACAAATTCTGGACAAACAAAACTTGAGCACAACAAGACAAACTAAAATAATAATAAAAAACAATTACAGACAAGGTTATTATGCTTTTCACACAAATGATCAGACTGAACAGGCTGAATTACATGCCACAAACCTCCAGATAGAAGTGCAAAGGGTTCAGTTGCCTGCAAAAATTCTCTTGCCCTTTCTCAGCTGGGGTGAGAAGGCTGGCTGTTACAAAGGCTTCTGGGCCATGTGACACGTTATTTGCCACATCGGGAGCAGACTGAGTTTGATGGGCCAATGAGGTCACAACAGACAGGACTCGCTGCCAATAGTCTGTAAGAAGAACTGATGCAGGGGGTCCATGGGTCATTTTGCCTTAGTGTTGTGATGAGCCGTCCAAGGTTCACAACATTCAAACAGAACATCTGCAAACCACAATGTTTGGGAGTACCACCGAAATAAACAAAACTCATAAAAAAACAGAGAAAATAGCCATAAACTAGACAGCTCCTTCTGTGACATCACAGGGCCATTTGTAGGGCACTCATTACCACTATGTCCAGGAGCTACTTTACATGCAAACATGCCATGTGGAGTCAAAGCGAAAGCTACAACAATGTCTGAAAGTCAAAGGAATCATGTATCATGAATAAAGACAGAAAAATAAAACAAAAATACTGATACTTAAACTGAGAATTCTATTTTTAAATGCTTTCATTCCATATGATGTCACCGGATTACCTTATTGTTTACATTTATACCTCTGTTTACTTTATAACTCCAGATAACAGTGATCACGATCATTTTAAAAGAGGAGACTTTATTACGGCCGTTACCTTGCAGTACTCAGAAACAAGGAATCATTGCAGTGTTACTGGCAGTGTTTACAGTGTGGCAGGAATTTTGACAGCTCGTCAGCTGTTCCTCGTCAAGTGGACGGACTGTTAACGGCAAACTCCAAGATTCTGTGACATATCGAGTAGCTAGCCCTTATCTTGTGGGTGTAATGTAATTCAAAGTCAATAGGGCGACACAATGGGGAAAAGCTTTAGCGCACCTTTGATTATGTACATGCCTGCAGGCTAAAATTCATATTCCACTAAGATACTACATTCCAAAGCTGAAATCAAGTTGACATAACACTTACTAAGCTTGTTAAAACCACGACCCATGGAATTTCGTCTTGCCATTGGCACAGCTAACTGGTTTAGATTCAGTAGGAGGATGGTCAGCAGAAAAAAATACTAGCTGCAAATAAAGAAAAAAACTGCCTAAGAAATACCGATTTTAAAATTCTAGACAGGAAGGTTGATTTATGAAAGTTTATGATCGCTTGTATCCTCCTGAAGCTAGCCAGTTCTTCAGTATATTACAAAATTAAGTGTATTATTCTTCAATAAACTGCACAATAATAACTGGATAATTTAATTTATTTGACAGATGAATGAGGTATGTTACAACTAACACATTCTAGTCAATTAATTGTGATGTCAACTCAATAGCATATTTGAAGACTGTGACATAAACGTACCAGGAGTAACGTTCACAGTGACAAAAAAAAGTACAGAAAATCTGCCACTACAGGTGGTTTTCAAGCATAAATGGAATAATCATGTCTAATTATCAAATATTAGCCTAAATCAGTATCAGAATAGCTGCATTTTTGCCTTGTTGATATTATTTGTTTAAAATGACAAATCTAATAAATATAGTATAGTAAACCTTATAATAAGATTTTTTATAATCAGTAAATATGTAATATAGTGCAAAACATTTTCAAAGTATGTAAGTTTAAAAGTGCGTTTGTTTTGCTGTTTTAAATTCCTGTCTGTATTTGATTTCCTAGAACATATCTTTTTTACATGAAGTTTATTATCTTGCTAATTCATCGCTGCTTCCAAGCTAGATGTTCAGTATAAAAAATACAAATATTGTCTGCTTAATCATGTTTTCAAGTAAAATTCTAAAGTTTAAATCGACAAAGAGAATAAATATTAAACATTAAGTTGTAAAATTGCTCTTCTATACTAAAGTATATGCTATGTAATCTACAACACTTCAGTTTCATTACAACCTGTCAGTCTGTTTTAACTGCTAATTGGAGAAATTGCTGCCATCAGTGCTTATTTTCATAATCATTAAATCATTGTATTCTGTATTATACATATATGCTCGGTATGCACATTACTCCAAAAAAGCTTTGTGAAGCTATTATAATATTTCAAGATTGTATTGGAGGAAGCTGTACTGCTTCACGCAGACAATCAATGTCAATCAGTAAGAGCACGAAAAAGCACGTGCCTTCTGTTAAAATTCCTGGGCCCTTGGTTAGTCCCTGTATTCGCTGCTCTGTAAGGGCAGAAGACCTACATGCAAGACACAAAATGTACCAGTGATATTTCCTTCTAACATTCTGTGTTCCCTGTTTTGGGTTTGTTCATATCTTCGTAAATGCATGTTTACTTAAAAGCATGCACTAGCATTAAGTTGGTGGTCGCCAACGATGCCTCTTTGAAAGGAAATATTAAAAGGTTATCCATCTGGAATAGACAGAGATAAGAGGTGGCAGTGTTAATAAACAGACTTCCGCTACACCTCAACAGTGTCTTCCTTTTCTAAACATTTTTTCTTTAATGTTGTAATGTGTTTTTCCATTCAGCCTACGCTCCAGTCATCTCTTTGGGGGGAAGACGTCCAGTTAACTTCTAATGTTACAAAATAAATTGGAACACCTGTTTTGGAGAAGAAAAAAAATCCTGACTCCGAAGTTCTGACTTCCTAGCGATTTATTCGTCCTGAAAAACACTTGCTTGCGCCATGGAAACTATCTGAACGACTCGCCTTTCCTTTTTGGCACCGTGCATACTTAGCGGAGATAAATAGGGGAAATGAGATTGCTATTAAGAATGCTTAAATTGAATCTCGCTATCGAAATAATAAGAGGTTATGCTGCGCAGCAATATGAAGCAGTGTTGTGAAATACATTTCAATAATTTTGAGAGGCAGGAAAGAGGAGATATATCACTTTACCGAAGTACTACGTACTTAGGGATCGCTCTATTGATGAAATACATATTACACATGGGCGGATTTCCATACAGATATTAGGAAATAAAAACAAATCGCGAGTATACATTACGCGACAATTAGCCCTTAAGATATTTTACTTTGGAACTTGTTACACTACTTTAGCAAAGTTCATAAGAATACTTTTAATTGTATATAATTAAAATTGTTTATAGCACAGTAGACGTAGTAGCCTATTCACAGAATTATGAAGAATTATGATTTTTTTATGTATTACGTATTGATACTTATACTTCTTATTCTTTGTACAAGAAAACGTGAAAACGTGTTAACCTAAAATTACTGAGTATTTGGCATAATATCTTCATAACTTTACTTCTGAAACCAAGTTTAAAATTATGCAAATTTGTTTTATTTGTAGTCCTAAATTGAGCTAAATAAACCCGGGTGTTTTTCAACGTAAGTTAAAAGAACCGCTGGCCATATCTCCTAAGTTTGTAATTTAAAATGAAGGTCCAGCCTTTTCGGCATTAGGTCAAGTAGACTTGTGCTGCTACAGCCACAGGGCAATGAAGTTTACATCATACCAGTAATCAACACTAAAAGTAAGTTCAGCTTCCAGTTACTTTCCAGCTAAATAATATAGATTCAAAAGTTTGTATTTCGTCGGTGCTTTACATATATCTATTTAATAAATATATTTTCGTTTTCTCATCATTTTAAAGTGCATTGCCCTTTATTTGGTCGACATCTACTAAGCATTTGATATCGTGGGTCATTGCAATTGCAAAAGATAACGGACAGATAGAATAAAGTTTGAAAACACAATATAGTTCGTGTATAATAAGCATTCAATATTCTTTGCATATTTGTCATACAGGTTTAAAATTGGCATATTAACAACGATTCTTTATACTTTGTATTTTATTTTTTCATTTTTTCCTAATGCATATCAGGCTGAAACTACACCACTTAAACAGAATACTATATCACCAAAACATTAAAGGTGAGGAAATTTTCTGGTAATTTGGATACCGTTACTTCATTTAAAATATTGAAACTTCAAAAACATAAATTTTAATCTGTAAGGGTGTTGCTGAAAAGCTCTAAGAAAAACAGGAAAATTCACTTGAGGCTTTATTAACTCAGTAAAAAAACAGTAAAAGTAGTATATTTGCACTCGTTATAGTCCGGAGATTAAATAAAATGAGGGGTTTAACTCGTTATTTCTTTACAATGCGCTTTACTGCTATTCAACTTAACCATCTGAATAAGTACGCGCGCGCACAAACTGAGAATGCAGGAATCTTTTCCAGGTTCACCGAGTGATAGGCGTACTGAATACAGACTGTTAGCTATTTAAAATTATTATTAAACGATGCTGTGTATAATGCAAATGGATTCACAACATATACGACATATCGTCTGTTTTTATGAGAAATATTTTCAGAATAACCGAGTCAAGGGAAAAGAGCTCATGCCAGTCAGAAATGGGAAAGCTAACTGAATCCAAAGTCCGCATAATCCAAATACAAAGTAAATGGATAAAAAGGCGTCAATTTTCTATGTCCCTCGTTATAGTTATTGACAACTAAACATTTGGATACCACGTGTGCATAGAAATTATTACTATTTCTGGATCATGCGAATTGCAACATTTTGTCGCGGAAAGCATTTATAAAAGGGACATAGCGTTGTACTGACGAGTGTAATTTACAGTGACGTTCACGACGATTCCTTTTTCTCTCTTTCTCTCACTTCTTGATCCGTTACAAACCATACTCGGTACAGTAGATCACTAGATCCAGGTTTCTTTCAACTCTAGGCCCAAAGAACGTAGGAGAACGCGTAAAATATATTTACTTTCTATAATGGCACTAATTCAAACTCCTAGTTCTCCGCCAAATAAATACATAAATAAATACCTACATAAATGAATAAATTGGTTGTCAAGAAACCAAAGGTAAAAATGTCGAGCAGTATAAAAACTAGTGATGAAGATGATGATGAAGATGGCGACGATGAGTATGGTGATTATTATTATTATTATAATTGTTATTATTTTTGTTATTATTATTATTATTATTGTTATTATTATTGCTGATGTTCTTGTTCTTGCATGTTTTTCTAACATTAAATCTATATGGTGTATTCTATTTACTGGGGTAATATAAATTAAGTCTAATTTTAATGTAAACAATTAATATTAATTTTACATTAGCCAGTATGCTGCGCAAAAAAATAGCTTTTCTTGCAACTGCTATAAGCTTAGTAGACATAAAAATATTAATTAGCATCGAGATTAAACAGAGATAAAGTGTGTATATTTACAATAAGGAATCATTAAATTCATGTCAAATATTACTTTACACAAACCATATACATACAATTGTATGCCGAGTTAAATGAGATTAAAAAAAATACATGAATCTTGAAAATCTGTTTTCTTACACGTCCCCCAATTTCCCTTGATGATTGCTGGGAAGGTGTGAATAGCCATCTATTTGTTTGTTCGCAGCCTTTTTTCCTCGTCGGCGAACTTCAGTGTTTTGTATTCCTCTAAATCCAGCGGGCAGTTCTTATTGGTAGGTGTAAATGTTACATCACAATGATTATGACGCACCGTCTTCCTGTTTCCTTCAGCTGTGTCTTAAAGTGAATCTTGTTGGTGGGAGAGAGCCTCAGCTCTTTTCAGCTCGACTCACAGAAAAACCCAATTACAAGCCAGAAAGGAGAGCGGCGCACAAGAGCTCTCTGCTCTCTCGCGGCCAACTCTCCTGCTTGCCTTGAGAAATTACAATATTCATCACCAGGCAAACAGCCCTCTCTGTCTCTTACATTATAGCAAAGAAGCTCGCTTTCTTCTCATCTCTGGAGTAAGTAACCTTGTCCTTAGATAGCTCCCAGTTTATTCTTTCTAGAATTAATCGTCCGCTCTCTTGGAGAAGCCAATAGGTTCTACTGAGAGGAGGAGGTGCGATTCGCAGTATATATTTTACTGCTTGATTGTCTTCATTAGTACGCCTTTAGGTTGCTTTTTTCCAAAAGTCGTTTTTTGATATTAACAACCAGAAGACATTTTCAGATTTTTTTTTTTTTTTTTTTTTTTGCTTAATCGAAAGGGATATAGGGCTCAATTGTTCCACTCGAACGTAAGTATTGTCGATTTCAGTCATCAAGTCATAATGTGCCATTTCTCAAACTTCGGGAAAATCGCTTTCTCAGAGCAGCACGATTTGAATCCAGACTTCTGAAACATTTTAATGTCGGATATGCAAACCCTTATAATATACCATTAGAATAAGCGTACCATACATGGTCGTTGTCTTTTCAGTTATTCTTCCTACTGTTCGCAGATTTGCTTGTGATTTGCATGCGTACTTAGACTTTTACTGAATATGTGCTGTTTTACACTGTTCCTCTGAGTTCGTGGTTCTTTCGGCAGATGTATATGTTACTTCTCTGCTCTGTAATGTCACGCTTGAAATGCTTAATTGTCTTTAAACGTTACGATTGAACGTAGTGCAGAAAGACACGCGAGCGCAACCTTTAATGTCGTTGAAACTCCTTTGCTGCTTCTGGGCATCCGGAGTTGGAAAGACATGGGCGAGAAATACTAAAACTAAACATTTGCAGAAGCAAAGAACGCAGTGCTATGGGATTTCATTTAATTTTACAATGAGATTCTAATGCCTAGTAAAACTTTTAAACCTAAATTATCGCGACAGGGCGATAAAAATAGCCAGACTAAAAGATTACTATAGGCTATCTACTATAGTCAAGTGACTGTGTCATCAATGTCGTTCTTTAGTTCCGGACCGATTCGCTTTTCTGTTCAGTCTTTTGGTGGGGAACTCAATTAATGTTTGATTCAGTTTCTTTTTTTTATAAACGCTTGTTTAACTGTAGTGCGCATGGGCGGTAGGCGACAGGTGCGTTGTCTGAAAATACAGGTGCATGTCTCTGTGCCTTGTAATAAAAACAACCAATGGACATTGTCAAACTTCTAAATGTGCCTCTGAATTAAGACACATCGAGTTATCCTCCCCCCCTCCCACTAAACAGCCTTTGTGCTTTAAGGTGTTAACGGGTGTACTACAACTTATCAGCTGATCTTTAAACACTGTATTATCTGTAGACGTTAATATGTATTCACTGCTCAAGTACGCTGTGCTGCGCAGCTGCCTTTCACGTTCTTAACAAAAAAGAAAACTGAGTTACAAGCGCATCTATTCTGCTCTTGACGATATTAATGAATGGATTAGTCACTGTCTCATTTGGCAGTTCAAGGAGAGAGTTCCGGTGTGTGCTGTAAGTGTTATACCGTGTTTATTTCTAACAAAGTAAAACTTTAAGGAATAAAGCGCGTGTACTTTTCTTCCCGCTCGTTTACTTAATTTGGGTGTCGATATGCATTAAATACATTTAATAGAATTATATTTTCCACATATATGAAACTTGCATAATACATATGTATTAAGCCTTAACCATCTAAGTTGATAAAGTTTGTTGTCGCGTTCTCACTTTAAATACACGAATGGGCCAAGTAGTGAATTGAATTTAAAGAACAGGTAATGTGATTTGCTGCAATTTAAGAGGTTATATTTCAGAACCGAGTTATTTTTTTTTTTGCTCAAACTGTTGAAATTAGTTATAGTAGGGTATATTTGTGTTATAGGAATTTATATTTGTATTTTATTCAACATTTGTCTATCATCGTAGCCTAAGCGGGCAGAACGGGGACGTTGTTATTAATATATAGTAATTTAACCTGTTAAGATAGTTTACATTGTTTAAAGTAATGGTTGAAGACATTTTATGGTTTGTATCGTACATCACTCCAGGTGTGCTCTGTGCTAAGTATTAAAGCGTCATTTAGGATATCTTCAAAGGAATAAGGTTGTTGGACACAAATGGAATGTTATTTAATTATATATATATATATATCTATCTATATATATATATATATAGATATTTAATAAAATAAAATTATATGTCTTGAGCCTCATTAATCCTCTGCACTTAGACGTAGTTCATGAGCTTTCAGACATTTAACTAGACCTAGTAGTGGCTTCATTTCTGGGTGAGCTAATTTGTTTATGTTTTGTGATTTAATGCAGAATCATTCCCGACCTCTGGTAGTATAGCAAAATATATTTGAATGATTAAAATTTGAAAGGGATGCTTTTGCATATTAGAATATGTTATTCTATGGAAAGCAGTATTCGCACAAATGAAAACACACGTCTAAATCCTGGTTGTAAAGAAGTGTAAATGTTAGACATATTTTCTTTTATGTATTATCCATGTAAAAATAGGATCGACTAATCAAGTGTGATGTTTACCATAGACAAGTGAACAGCTCATAGATACGTCCTGTCAGCGACCATAAGTAAGAGAAGCATCTTTCAGTGGGATTTTTTTTTACGTAGTGAAACTGGAATTTCTTGTTAGTTAGACCTACATTTAACGCATTTTGTGTATTTTATTAACCAAACAGTAATGTATTGCTCTTCAGTTGTACTCTTCAGTTTTAAAAATGTGTGACAGGGGAATGGAACTGAGTGTTAGAGTACCCCATAAAAATTTTTTTTGCTTTTTGTTAGTAATAAATATTTTATTTTGGGTTTAAAAAATATGTAAATGTAACAATTTAGGAAAAAAAATATATGAATGATATATTTAGCAATTTTAACAACAGAGGAAATGCTTTGCGAATGGTCTGCAGTTAATTTTATCTGTCACTAAATTGATCTTTTAGAAATTATGTTAAAATGACTATCTGTGTTACCGTGTTTGATGTGCGCAATAGAAACTACTAGAATTTTGTGCATTTTGTGTTTAATTCAAAATTGGGGTCAGCCAATGTGGATAAATTGTAAAGAAAATTAATCAATCCTTTTGTTCTATTGGCCAGGATCCTGGGGTTCGAGAGCTGTGCCCAGCTGACAAGCCTTTGAAGATGACACAATAGCAATAGCAGTCCAGTGATGCCTGACCATGACAGTGCAGCCCTCTTAAGCAGACAAACTAAGAGACGAAGAGTTGACATTGGCGTGAAAAGGACTGTAGGGACAGCGTCTGTAGCCTTTGCCCGAGCAAAAGCAAGTATATTCAGTGCCATGAATCCCCACGTTGCCGACCAGGACGTCGAGTGTTCAGTAGTGCAGCACGCGGACGGGGAGAAGTCCAACGTGCTCCGCAAGCTGTTGAAGAGGGCAAACTCATACGAAGATGCCATGATGCCCTTTCCTGGTGCCACCATAATTTCCCAACTTCTGAAAAACAACATGACCAAAAATGGAGGCAATGAGCCTAGCTTCCAGGGTAGCGGGCTGTCGAGTACTGGCTCTGAAGTCCACCAGGAGGACATGTGCAGTAACTCGTCCCGGGAGAGTCCCCAGGACTGCCTGTCACCCTTTAGTAGGCCCTCCATGAGCCAATTTGACATCGAGCGACTCAGTGACGAGCACCTGAGGGCCAAGCGCGCCCGGGTAGAGAACATCATCCGTGGCATGAGCCACTCGCCTAGCGTCACTCTGCGGCCTAGTGAGAGCGACCGCGAGGGGGTGCCACAGCCGCCCGGCAGCCCCCGCGAGAGCTACCGGGAGAACAAGCGCAAGCAGAAGCTGCCCCAGCAGCAGCAGCAGAGCTTCCGGCAGCTGGTGTCGGCACGCAAGGAGCAGAAGCACGAGGAGCGCCGTCAGCTGAAGCTGCAGCTGGAGGACATGCAAAAGCAGCTGCGGCAGCTGCAGGAGAAGTTCTACCAGATCTATGACAGCACCGACTCTGAGAACGACGAGGACGGGAATCTCTCAGAAGACAGCCTGCGCTCTGATGGCATGGACCGGCGCGCACATGACTCGGTGGCTGACCGTTCCGATAACGAGATGTCCGACCTGGACCCCGGGCACTTCCTGGACCGGGCGCGTGCTCTGATCCAAGAGCAGAGCGTCATGGCAGAAGGAGACAAACCCAAGAGGGACGGTCCTCGAGGGAAAGGACAGGGGCCCTCCTCCATGCACGCAGAAGGCAAGCAGTTGGCTGAGACACTAAAGCAAGAGCTAAATACGGCCATGTCCCAGGTCGTAGACACAGTGGTGAAAGTTTTTGCCAAGCCCCCACGTCCAGTTCCTCAGGTCTTCCCGTCACACCCGATGCCTCAGGACCGCTTCCCGGTGAATGGAGAGAATCCGAACTTCCACACGGCCAATCAGCGATTGCAGTGTTTTGGCGATGTCATCATTCCCAATCCACTGGACACCTTCGGCAGCATTCAGGTCCCTCCTTCAAATGATCAAACAGAGGCTCTGCCTCTGGTGGTCCGAAAGAACTCCTCAGACCAGTCATCCTCTCTGCCCACGCCTGGTGGGCACCATCACCCCTCACTGCATCCCTCCCCATTATCTGCCACCATGGGGTTCAGTCCTCCGTCTTTCCGGCACCCTTTCCCCCTTCCACTAATGGGCTACCCTTTTCAGAACCCATTAGCCACACCTTCAGGCTCCTACCCGGGCAAAGACAGGGTCTCCCCAGAGTCCCTGGACCTATCCAGGGAGACTACCAGCCTAAGGACCAAGATGTCATCAAATCATCTGAACCACCATCGCTCCTGTTCGCCTACACATCCTGGGAGCACCGCAGAGGGCCTGTCCTTATCCCTCATCAAATCCGAATGTGGGGACCTTCAGGAAATGTCTGACATCTCGCCGTATTCAGGAAGTACAATATCCTTTTAAAAAAAGACATTAATGCTGTCTAATGATGCCAGCGCCTATTTTTTCTTTTTTTCATTTTTATCTCCCTGTCATCTTCACTTCATGTTTTACGTTTTCACAGAGAATGTTGCAGGTGTTTTCCCAAATGCTCCAGATATCACAGCAGGGTATACAAAACAAGAGTATATTACCATAAAGAGCGCTAATTATGATCTTAGTTGAACACGTCTTGATTACACGAGATGTCTTGCAGCAAGGAGGCACTTAATTTCAATTAATCTCCATTAATTGGTTTGTGCTTTAACCCCCGCGCTCTCCCTGAAGTCTAAAGATTAAAAAGAGGTTCTCAGGGTTGGAGGCTTTTAAGCGTGATCTAGCGGAAAAGGTGCTGAAAGGCTTCAGCGCTACACCGAAGCCTCCGTTCTTTTCTGTTCTCACCATCACAGAAGTCTTCACAATGCACCCCCCTTTTTTAATCCCCGCCTGTAATACTTTGTACATAAATGCTCAAAGCAAATCGTGTTTCAAAGCCAGGAAGTAAGATAACAAGTGGTCTTCTCAGTTAAGAGGTCTTAAAACTTGCATTTAAACAACAACAAAAAAAATCTCTTTATTTGAAGATATTTTCGATCGGAGTGATTTATCTTTAGTCACACGCTAAAAGCATACCATCATGAAGATCTAACGGGTCATGTAAAGTGGTTCTCTGCTGAGCAGTAGTTTTGCGAGGCCCAATTTTAAGTCATTTACTGTAGTTCAATTCACTTGGTCCAGCTGGGGTATTATAAAAGGGTGGATTTTGTTTAAGTAAGGGCTTATTGAGGGCTATTGAAGCACGGCACATTGTTTTATTTATTTATTTGTTTATATTTAACGTGTGCCCTGCACATGTTTACAGTAGGCCCTACGGCATAACGAAGTCTTTATTCCCTCCTGCCTTTTTTTCTTACGTTTCATAAAGTGAATCATTTCAAATTCTGTATTCTTAATAGATATTTGTTGACATTTGGATAGCACTTGTAGCAGTGCCTGCTGTTGCTTGGCAGCCAGAGTTTTTTTTTTTCTTTCTTTCTTCTCTTTGAAGCCAGGGTTAACAGGTGTTTGCAGGTAGCTGTTTATCTATCACTCAGTTCCCTTGTCTTGTTTCTTAACCTCCAGATTGAATTGCCTCCATACCTCACTGGCTACTCTGCGTTTTGTGTATGTTGGAAAAAGCGAAAATAAAGACACACACACGCACACAAACACACAGGCATGCATGCGCTCCATGTTGGATCTGGTCGAGAGATGCAGACATCTCGTTTAATTTTAGGTTTACTTGTATGTGTAATCCTTCGCTGTCAATAACATAGGTTTATGTTTTTTTACAATCAAACTTACCATATAACTTATTTTACGAAAGTTAAATGTTATTGAACTTTAACTCATATAACTATATAACATTTTGTCCTATTAGCAGTAAATGAAGAAAATTGAACTTCAGCCGACAAGCCTGGAATGGAAAGTGTTAACCCTATATGATTAATAATAATAATCTGCACCTGCATTGTTTGCACTTTGAGCCAGCAGCAGCAGCAACGTCTCCATATTTGCAAATTAAGCTGTTTAATCAAATATTAAGTTTTATTCAAATGCCCGAAGAAACAGACAGCCAATTGTCTTTGTCCGTGTGGGGACTGATCTTCCTTGTCACGCGGCTCCTTTGCATCTCAAGAAAAATAGCCTTGTTCAGTGCGCCTGAACATTTGCATACAGAAAGTCTGTACACAGCTCTAGCATTGTGGCACACTCCAAGACATAGGAGCAGGTGAAGGCAATTTGCATTTCCAGTACACAGAGACCAAGGCTCAACTCATGTACATTTGGAAAGGAAAGGCCTCGGCTATGTGGGGTGAGCTCACGGCAATACGGAGGAAGCGCCTGTTTAAAGTTGTCGATGTAGGGGCCTGGGTTTTGGAGCCGCCTCATGTGTTTTGGAAAACGGGCTGGCCTCTGGTTTTGAATTTTGAGGCGTTGTGGATAAACCAGTCACCTATACTTTTTTTCCATGCTGCTGCGGCCTCATCTTAACCTTTTATGATCTTGGTACTTTTCCATCCATGACATACCACCCTTCAAAAAAGAAAAAACAAAAAGAAAAACATACATCAGCCAGGTATTTCATGCTGCTCCTCCGTTTTCCTTGATCAAACGTGATACTGATTCACGTGGTAATTTCTTGGGAACAGTACTTTGGGTGGACTGTATCTCTAATGTTTTATGTTCCTGAGCAGATGTCCAACATTAATTTATGGATATGTCGTCTCTCCCCCCCCTTCCTTACACCTGGCAGTTAGCTCAAGTTTCAGCAGTTATTGTCTCTCTTACATGACGCACGCTGAATTTATCTGGCCTCGGAGCTCAGTGTTGTTGGGGAGAATGGAGAGAATGCAGTCACAACCGTGTTGGTTATGAAGCGCCCCTTCCGTTCCCTGCTACCTAACTAATGCTGCACCTTTCCTAAACAATCTGACATGATATATATCATGCACACAAACACATATTTCACATATATATATATGTTTGTGTGTGTAAATATACATATATTTGTTTATTTCTTCATATTATTATTTATTCTAATCTCCGATGTTGAGTGTTCTGTTTTTTTGTTAAATATAACTAATAATGTCAGCATTCTAGTGAAAGTAAAGAAAAAGACACTCAAAACGATAATTGGAATGTTTATTTGTGTATAATCATGAAACATCCAGCATCATTGTGATCATTTTGTCCCCCCCCCCATTCTGATTTACAATAATTTGGCAATATTACAGACTTCGAGGTATTTTGTACATTTTCATATTTTTAAAGGCTGATTAGTGGATGTCGGAAAAGCAATTTGTTTTAAGTGTTATATTTGTAGAGGATGAGCTATCAGAAATGAAGATGAACAGGTTTAATGTTGGGTGGGGGTGGCACAGGGGCGGGGGCAAGGGGGGGCATAAGGACGTTTAATAGATGTGCTGTGAGTTCTGTGAGAATGACGACAATGGCTGGTACTAAGCTTTTAGAGAGATTTACTGTTTAATTGAAATCACTAATACGAAACGTTTTCAAATTCTGGCCTGTAATTTGAAAAGAGCATCTCAATATAATTAATTTGGTCAAGATCCTCAATGGGACATATTTACCATCCCATCACCTGCTTGTGTGCTTGTGTGTATCCCTGTACTAAATATTTGTCTTTGTGTACATTTTTTTTTCTGCGTTTCTGAAATACTTTTTGGGTCCTTCAGGGTCCTGGCTTTTGACAAGAGGACATCACATCTTTCTTTTCCTTGTTCAGCGGTGTTATTTTATGTTATGGCAGATGGCAACAGAGAGCCTAATGCTCTTTTAGGCTCTATCAGACTAATGGAGATGACCAAGGGCTCTTTCAGTTTCCTGGTTTTGGCATGAGAAAAACGTCAATCAAGAGTTATCATCTATGCAGTCATTAAGCTTCCCGAGCACAAAGAGCATGTTCAATCAAGGCGATTCAGTTTTTGTTGAAGATAATTATTTTCTCTTCTCCTCCTTGCTAGGGAGTATTGACCCAGAGCAACGGGAGAAGGCAAAATAGATTTAAATTAATTTTGATTTCTTCAGTTAAATGCTTCTCTTGTGGTGAAACATAGAATTAGTACAGGATATTGACCATTGCTGCTGCCTCTAGTGCCTGTATTTGGTCATTTTTTTTCGTGGCTGCTTCTTAAAGCATTTCACACAGTTGCAAAGAATACAGTGCAGACAAAAAACCCTATGGACACTTTTAGCTACTACGTAAATGACTTGATAATAATTAACATATAACAGACAACTATCAACTACCAACGACCTAAATGCATGCTCCTAGTTTTGCTCTGCTTGAAAAGAGCCTCCTTAAATAATCTGCGAGACCAGTATCGTCTCCCTTCACGTGTGTCTTTATTCCTTACAAATGGTAGAGCTGTTGACCAGTGTCCAACATAGATGTGCCCAACGCTGCCCTAGCTGGCAAGGTATAGTCTTGTCAGGAGGCTGGGGGGGGGTGTAATTGGAATGGCTGAATCACTTCAGTTAGCTTTGTTTTCTCATGGGATTCCCCTCTGCAGTTAGTGTTTACAATGGGCAGCAGTACTTATAGAGACGATTGCTTGCACTGGGATAAGTAGGCAGGTATGGATTGTCCTCCTGTTTGATCCCAGAGGCCATTTTCGTTAATGGGGGGGGGGGAATGGGGGAATAGGGGATATTGTTTTTACGTATTATAGGTGTTTGATAAGTCTGAGTAAAGTGATCTTCACCATTTCATATTATTTGCCGCTATTATTCATGCACTTTAATTTTAATATTCTGTAAATGCACTGCTGTGATCTCGCAGTCCAGTACTGCATAGGCGGTGGAAGATGGATGAATGTTATGATTGAAATTCTGTTTGTTAGATTATTTATCTGTCATCACTCTTAATTTCACTAAAAGTGCTTACGGATTATGCGTAGGCCATTGTGTTTTTCCTTGACCCAAGCCTTCCCAAATTCAGGAAGGCCTATCACCCAACCATCTGAAGAAGGCCAAACTGATGTTCTTCTACACAAGATACCCAAGCTCCAACATGCTGAAGATGTTCTTCTCTGACGTGAAGGTGAGTTATTGATGTCCTTCGATGTGAACGCCTGTTACATTGCCACTTGGTCATCTGCAGTGCCCCAATTCCTCAAATTCTCCAATCTCTTCTGAATGCTTAACAAGAAAGAGCTAGACCAGCATTTCCCTTGCTATTAATTTGTTGGTGCATATAATGGCTTTTGTCGTATCTGTAAAAAATGTAGACAGTTTTTTTTTTCTCATGGCAGAAATGATATTGTCTTAGCCTGAGAAATGGAGGGGAAAAAAGAGGGGAGAAATTAGAAATAGTCCAGGGGGGCAATAAGGGAACACAATGAAACCACACACACAGAAAAGGTTGGTGCCAATTGTGTTTTATTTACAGCTTAATTTGTTGTTGATGTAACATATACTGGAACATAAGGGAAATAAATAATGAGACCGATTCAGAACACATTATTCAAATGAGGGGATGAAGGTTCTCATTCCCAACTGCCCCCTCCCATATCACCATAACAACACCACCTTCTTCTGACTCTTGCCATGACAGGTCACCATGGCGACATTCGCCCCGTGCCACATAATGGTGCCTTTTTAACAAGAAATGGACAACTTAAGTTTATATTAAATTAAATTGTAGGGGTATGGATATTTTTATTGAAGTGATCTCTGGGTTCAATTTTATATGTGTTTGATGAAGGTAAACATTCAATAAAAGCAGTCTATGCAATAATTGTTTTGATGTGAAACCTATTATGCATGAAAATTCTAAATATGGCATTGACAAATATAGGTATATTCACATCAAACTCTACATTTTCATTTCCATGACCTGAAATAAGTTCAGATTGTTTGGATTTGTTTGTGACCTAAACTGTAAACATCAGAACAGAGTGGAGATTGGTACATTGGTATGTTCTGTTGGATGAAGTACTCTGGTAGTATGGTAATTAAGTGTATCTTACTAATTGCACTAGATAATAGAAGACATGCATAAGGAGCTGGACTACTTTCTGGATGCTTACACATTTAGTGTAGGAAATTGGGGTAGAAGTATGGAACAGTCAATTTTTCATTAATGGAATGGTAGTAAAGTAAGAATGTTTTACTGACTTTATGCTGTACAATTCTTTTAAGGTATTAAGATTAAGTATTAAAATATTAAAGATTAAATTTTAAGTATTGAAAAATCATTATATATGTTTCACAAATATACAGCAAATCTAAGCATTAAGATGTTAACAGGCTGCCCAATTGAGAGCTGGGTGATTAGACAAGAAACATTTTATATGCACCATTTTTACTTAGTTTATTCTTACGTAGTTTTCCAGAAATGTCCATCAGCTCTTACATTGAAATTCAAGCAGAGAACTACTGTCCATCTATATAAAATATAGAATATGGTTTATTGACTAAAGTGTCATTTCAAGAAATATGATATGAGTTTAGAATAAAGTTTTTATAGTGGTAAAATCATCCAATAATTTAATAAAATAAAAATGTAATTCAAAATTTAGGGTTAAGGTGCATCTACATGTTCGCATCAAACCTCACCGTTACATTTTCGTTTCCATGCCCTGAAACTCCATGCTCAGACTGGTGGATTTGTTTGTGACCAAAACTGTAAAGAGCAGAGATTAAGTAGTCTGGCTGTATGGTAATTAATTGTAAATATATACAAGCATGTAAATAAATATATGCGTATAGTTTATATGTACAGAATAAGGCAGGAGCGTAACCCTAGACACGAGCATCAGTGTCAGATTCGTTAGCGGGTGAGTGATGGCCACTGTTTTATTACAGACGTAAGTTAAGTGACTGACTGTCCCCGGTGACTCTGGAGAGTGAGAAATCAAGCAAGCGTGGGGCTGGAGAGAGGGCCGCTCTTACGGGCTTTTGAGCACGGGTGCTTTCCATACCCCCCCTCCCCCGCCCATCCGCCCGCTCTCTGAGTCAACTGCTGCCCAGCCAGATTAAGGCGTCAGACTGATTTGTAGCACCAGCCCTTTGAACATGCTCTCCGGAATATTCCGACATTTTCCTTAACCGGGATGCTCGGAATTCTGCGGGAAATGTTTCTCAAAATCAATCACTTTCTGCACCAACATTGGAAACCTCTCCTATTTAGCAATTAGTTTACACACAGCAGATGGAGTGGATGGATGTATTTTATTCGAAAGACTAATCGTCAAACACCTTTTACAATCAATTAGGTCAAAATACATTTTTTGCTATGTTTAAAATAAGTATGAATGTCCAAATAACTCAACTAATTATGTTCTCACTCATTAAAAGCTTGAAGTCCATCACAGACTCAAAAACGTTTTCATGTCCTTGAGACATAAAACAAAAAAAACACCTTTCCTTCATCATCTCTTCCGGGTCAGTTGAATTCTGTTGCTGTTCAAATTAGCTTATAGTCAATTCCTATTTTTTTTCCCTCTCCTTTATGAATGATTGGTGTCTGTGTTTTTTTAAATTGTATTTTTGTGTGGATTTGGGCTTGCCAACTGCAGGGTGCATGTGCGCGTGTGTTTATGTGCGTGTGCTGGAAATGGGATGTGTGGGAAGGGGGTTACGTTTGTTAGACAAGCAGATAACAAGATTCTGAATTGCTGAGTCGTCACGTTCCAGCAACGCTGGTCTTTTGTATGTTGCATCTCTGGTATTTCTATTCGGCAACAATACACTTTAAATCTCCCTTTATACCCACCTGCCAAACAATGTCATGTGGACTTACTTTTTTTGTAGTCTCCATTATGTCATCCATGAGCCATTATAGTAAAAAAAAATCCCTCAAACACTTTCTGTTTTCCCTCGCTCTCTCCTCATAGCCTTGTTTGTAATAGACAATGTGTTGTAACAATACTGGGGTCTAATCTCCACGTCAAAGCAATTTTCATTCCCCAGTGAGCAGCCTCCTATCATTTTGTAATGTTTTGTTACTTATTCTAAAAGAAATGAAAAGGAATAGTAAGCCAACAGGGGTGGCTGGATGAGGGTGGGGAGAAGGGGGGAGGGAGGTGGACAGCGGTATTTTGCCAAGATAAAATAGAAAAAAACCCGGAATTCAGCATATCCTAATAGGTTTAAGTTCTATTGAAACTGGTAACCAGATCAGAATGCCTGTTTTGTTGTTTTTTTTCTTTCTTTTTTGTTTCCCCTTTTTTTTCCGTCTATAGCTGAAAGTATACAGATCAGACATACACAGCCAATGGGAAAATTCCTGAATAGGTTAAGTACATGTTTGAACTCTCCCTGGCCGGAGCAGATTGTTGATGACCTAATCATTTTCTGCTCAATTATCTAAGAACTCCAAGGAGGGTGCGACACTTAAAATAGCACGCCGTGCCTTTTTTTCGATGTGCGCTGACCCTCGCAGCTGTTGTTTCCCTGTGACTTAGATTCTCCACTGCATTTTTACTTTAATTCGTTATATAAATTGTAAAAGGACCCCACCCCCCATCCACACATATACAGCCTTCAGAAGATCTCCTCCCCACCTTCGCAAAATCTCCTCACCTATCATCAACCGGACCTGGTGTTTTTCTGCAGTTAGCGGGTAGCTGACTGCTAGCCACTGATTTCCGATTAATGCTCGCTCTTTATTTTTATTTTTTAACTTGGCAGAAGGGAGGGAAAAAACATGGCTGGTGGTAGTCGGGTCAAGCGGGTGGGGGTGGAAGGGATGGTGTTGATGAATACCCATAATTACCAAAATCAGGAGTTTATGTGTCAGGGCAATGTACGGAAGGCCTTTTGAATTTATTACGTTTTGGCTGTGTGCAAACAGCAGTCATCTTTCTGCATTCCTGAAAGCCGCAGCGCACACGCCCATCATGAAGGTCCCATGACCAGGTCAAAGGGCAAAGTTAGAGCATTTCTCATCCAGAATGACCCAGATCCCCCTCATTCCAAACAGCTATGTCATTGCCATACTGATTGCACGTATGCCCCAATTTAATTAATGAGCAAATTAATATTTTTTGTGTGTATATGTGCTTTTTTTGTCGTCTTAGTTTGACCACTGAAGTTGTACTATTTTGGAACCATGTCCTACTAACCCATAGACGGGAGTTTTTTCGTGCTGGTTTATTTATTTTTTGTTTCTTTTACTCAGTCTGGCTCACAGACGTGCAAAGGTTGCTGGAAAAACAGCACCAGCCTCTGAAATTTAGATGTTCCCAGTGCTGAGGTGTTGACCTGACTTGATTTGCAGTTATACACCCCCTGACCTGTGCACTTGACACTTGACTAGCCAAGCTATGTATGTTTGTTTGTGTGTCTACATCTGTATGCTTGACTCTATGTACCGGGTCAAAAAATCAAAAGGTACTGCAAACGATATTGGACAAATTATTGCCTACACAAATGAACCCGCATATTCACCCATCCTCCAACTGGTTATTCCATACAGGGTCAAAGTGGACCTGGAGCCTATTCCAGTACTCCAGGCAGGGCTGCACCCTGGACAGGATGTCAGACCATGGCATGACACATACATGCACGTACTGACATGCTGCTGGCAATGTAGAGGTGCCTGACTGCGTGGCTTTGGACTGTGGGAGGACCTCTAGAGTAGCTGGGGACATCCTGTATGACACGGGAAGAACATGCAAGGCCAAGCTGGGATTAAAGACAACCACATTATGCATCACACTGCTGATATTGCCATTATGTTCTAAATTAAAATACTTCATTTTCTAAGTTATATATAAAACTAACAAACATTGTGCATACAGATAAACGCATATGCTATTTACTTAATTCAATCATACAGTTAAGACAAAATTTAAACAGTCCTTGAATCATTTACCTGTCGCTGAACAAGTTGATTCTGTGTCCTTTTCTCCAGTGTTTTGATGTGGGTTTGAATGTTCCACTAGCCAGTCTTGGTACCTTTACGAATGGGAATTAAAGCCCCCCCAGGGCTGCCCCCCAGTGCCACTCACATTACCATTTTAACAGTTCAACAGGTGTATCACCTCCCAGCTCATCAAGTGGTTCAGCAACTTCCGCGAGTTCTACTACATCCAGATGGAGAAGTTTGCCCGGCAGGCCATCAATGATGGTGTGACCGGTGCGGAGGAGCTCAGCGTCAGCCGGGACTGTGAACTCTACCGTGCGCTCAACATGCACTACAACAAGGCCAACGACTTTGAGGTAAGCTGTCGTCCAGCACCATTGCCCTCCTTGGTCAACATTATGACCTTCTTGTTCTTCTCGTTCTTTGTTAATTAAATTGAAAGACCCTCGTATATCTTTGTTTTCGAAACGTAAGTCATTTTTTATGTTATTAAATTTAAAGGTAATGTGGGTTTAATGAATACAAAATTAGCAATATACAATGTTTAAGGCAGAAAGTAAGATGAATTGATGTTCTGAGTGAGGCAGCAACATTTATTGTGTGTATGAATTTCGCTCTACAGTGAAGTGCATCTCTTTATTTAAAGGGTCAAGAGGCTGTAGCTGTAGTGCCACATTTTTTCCCGAATGTAATTTTGCAGTCCTTGTTGCAGTATTATGTTTATCAATTGAAACGAATGAAGTCTCCTTTAAAACATGTACATCTTATTACTGCCATTTAATGTTCCATCGTAAGAACATCAAAACCCATGGTTTTCTGAGCATGATGTTGTCCCTGGGATGTTTTAACCAATAGGAAGGGGGCTCTGGTTTATCAGCGTACAAATAAATTTTAGTAGATGTTTTTCTTTTTTTTCTACCAGGAACTTATTCATGGCACCAAGGTCATTTACATATATTAATGTAGAATTTGCAAGCTCAAAGAAGGTGCGTGCCGGAGGGCTACAGTGAATAAGACTTCTGTTGGTCAAAAAGTTATGTTGCGTGGAAATATTTTGCATATCAATAGATGTGTAGGTTCTGCAGGTGTTTGAGCAGGTAGATATGAGACAATTACCACGCAGCATAAGGAAAACTTCATCAGCAATGCAAATATTCTGGATAAGCTAACTTGACTTGAATGAGCTTGTTTGTTTGGATCTCTTGACGACTTCGCGTCTCTGTTGTGACCTAACCTTTGAGAATGGTTGAGTTTTATCTGCGGATAGAAATCTATTTTAATTTAATTGTTTCAACATTCTTACTTGCCGGGCACTGACACACACTGTGACCTTTAGCAGAAAACTTTAGGAAGTTGCCAAAATTGAGCATCATCGAAGTTCCACCTTGATTGTTTCTCCCGAATGAATATGTCCTCTGTTTGGTCGACCGTTTGATGTTAATCTGGTCTGTCAATGTGCACTCACACTGCTTTCTTCTCCTTTGAGATGCTTTCGGTTGTGTTTCACTCCCTTCATATGTGTTTGCTTTCCTCCTTGTCCATTGAGAATGACATAAATGCTCCATTTCTCACCACAGAATGACCTCAGCTTCTAAATACGGCAACTTTGTTAATTTCCTTTCCGCATTTGCTCTTTATCCCCTGCTTATCCGTTTCTTTCAGATACATTTCAAGCCCAGCAGGCGTCTCCTCCCCCCAAGTTGAAGTCAGAGTGTTTGCTTGTGACTTCTATCCCTTGTCCCTTGCCTTAATACCTACTTCTTGGTATAGATATTAAAGGCAAAAAGTGAGGACTGATTATGCATTGACTGAAAGTTGAAAGGTATATCATTGACATATTAAAAGGATTTTTGTCAACAAAACTATGCAGGATTTAATGTATCTTACCTTATAAGTCAGAGAGAGTTATGAACTTATAAATGCCATCATATCCAGGCCTAGTTTGTCAGATGGTCATGGTTGTATCAGTTCTACTGGTCTTACTTTCTGGACACACTCTGAGCGATTCTCTTTAACATTTCCTCAGTAGCTGGTACCTTCATGTGATCTGTCAATATTGAGGAAGAAGTAATGATTCTGTGCGTTCTCCATTATTGTTTAATCTACACTTTATAATATACACTTATAGCACCTCTTAACTCTATTGGTGGTCTCAAGAGACACCTGCTTACTGATAAGGTTACTTTGAATTGTTCTGTAAGTTCATATTTTTTTCACTTGGAAGAGCAGTTATGTTCGGAGCTCTGAGGGAAATCTTTTACTAATACTAGTATCAGGTCACAAGAAGCATTCAAAAGCTAGGGGGCAGAAGGCGGGGTAGGAGGCCACGGAAGATAAAAAGGCATTTTTATGACAGGTCTGAGAGGGTCTCATCTTTCCTTCAGAAAAGAGTTCAAGGCTCTTCTGACAAGCTTCCTTACCACCAGCTTCTTTCCCCAGCTCCACCCTCCCCCAGTGCCGTGCTAAAGAGAGTTTAAAGGACATTGTGGCCCTTTCTCTGATCTCTGTGCCTTTTGAAAGGGCTGTATCCGTGCAGGATAAGCACAGAGAAGTCCTTTGACTTCAAGAGTTCACATACTCATGTCTTTGGGCTATCAGGTGTCTGACCTTATCAGTTACCCCATTTCATATTGAAGAAAAAAGTCAGCGTTCTTTGTGCAGGCTCCTTCCTTTTCTTTCGTCCTTTCTCCTTCTCTCGCTCCTTGAATTGATCTGATGAAAAGGGCCACTCCCCTCCTCTGTTTCCCTGCTCCAATGCCGTCTAGACAGATGTTTCTTCCCTTAACCCGTAGCTTGCATCCAAAACCATGGTTCATTCATGGTTTCATTACACTGGAAGGATGCGCAACACAGGGAGACTATAGTCTGTGGGCTGCTTTTCAGGGCTGTGCCGCACAAAAGAGGAAATCATCGAACAATCACGCAGAGTGTTACCTGGAAAAGGCAGGGCTCTCTGTCGCTCCTCCTTTCCCTCTGCATCCCTCCTACCTCTTTTACTCTTCTCCTTCTCTCTTCAGTAAGGCTCCTTTATCCTCCCCTGGTCTGACCTACCCCAAAGGCCTTCATAATTAATTGTCCTTCAGAGACATGGAAAAGTTCAAAGTCTATATGGGTGCTGCCTTTACTGCCACCGCCTATTGTTTGACATTCATCTCCCTTTACCCTTGTCTCATTCTGTATTATGTCTCGCTCACATGGGAGAAGGCTGTTATCAATAAGAGCTGAGAGAGCTGCCATCTCTGTGGCCACGGGGGGGCTCAGGCCTTAGAGCAGACACGGGGGGCCCCCCACAGAGGGCTTGTTTACTGCACTTCATCACCATGAGCCATCAATGCCTTTTTTCCACTGACACCACATTGCTACACCTGAACCATACCTTGTACCAGGGAGTTGTAATTCCAAGCAGGCCCAGCAGGTGGCACGGTGATTAAGGACACTGGTTTGTAATCTAAAGATTGCCAAGCTGGGGTCCTAGGGGAACTTTCTGCACTGTGCACAAGAAAAACACATTTGTTGATTTCTTTGGATAGCGATGAAAAAGAAAAAATGACTAATTAACTAATCGTTATCTATATAATATGAAGAAATGCAAGCATCTTAATCAATAAAAACTAATTTCTCTTTCACCTTTAACGCTGAAATACCTGCTGTACTTTACAAACGTGTTTAGCTAGTTTAGCTAGCTAGGTCAGCAAGAATGACCTTTTTCTGTAGTGTGATATAAGGAAACCCTGCTGTATGCAGCCTCTAAAAGTGAGCATGTTTGGTACGATGCCAAGGTCAATCCACTTTTGCTTTTGGACGTGGGCTGGAAACCCTGCCAGTGCTGTTAAACGTGATTTATTTTTGCCAGTAGGAAAGCGTCTAAATAGGCTGTGTCAAACTTAATTCCTGCCGCGCTGCGTATATTGTGCGTGTCTTCACTTGGCATTTTTGGTACAGGTGATGATTACAGAAATTTTGCCCATTATACAGAAAGAAAAATTCCACCGGATTGTTGCATCTGTAAGTACATAGTTGTAAGTGATGCATATAATTCATTAAATGTAGCTATTTAAGCTGGAGAAAGGGATGGACTGGAATGAAGGCCAGCATGTGTAGGGCCCACCATGAATTCAGTGTCACACCGCTGCCCAAACAGAAATTTAGCTGCAGAGCGGTTTGTGGGTAAATAAGACTCTTTCTGATGAATCGGATTTGAGTCAGGGAGTCGATGATGCTCAGAGTTTTGCACTTATCTCTGGACTTCTGAGGACCCAAGTTTAGTGCAGCTGTGACGGCGGCCCTCACAATAAGTGGTTTGTAGGGCCCGCTTGACCGTCATGTGATCCGCGTGGCCAGTGCACCGAGAATGACTCTGGCTATTGTGCTTTGACCGCTGGCATCGCGGGACACTCCTCCCCACTTTCCTTTGATAGATACTCTTTTACGAACCCCCCGATCGACTCCTTGATCAAAATGGCCACCCGGATTTAACAGAGGCTGAATGACGGGTGACGAAATCCATCCTGTCCCCAAAAACCCAGCATAATAAATAGTCTCCGGTGAATCGTGCAGATCAGCTTTGGATAGATACATTTTTATACTAGCAGAATTTTTCCTGCACTGCTTTTATGCACTAAGCGTTTTACCGTAGCCTTTGTGTAGGGTATTCCGGGCCAGAATCCTCCAGGAATTGCTCACAGGTTAAGTATTCTTTTTAACAGATAGCATATAATTTGGATTTGGTGACTAGCCATGTGTTCTAGGTTAAAATTTCGGCCTTTGTCTGGGAGGCAAAAACGTTGTTTTTTTTTTTTTGGTGATTAATTTCTATGTAAATGTTAGCGGTGAGTCACTCTCATTCTCGACAGAACCCGCTGACAGAGAGCAGACTGTAATATGCTTCCTCCTGTTTCAATGCTGCCCCTCCTGTTAACGTCACAGTCTGCAGGTCATTGCCAGAGCGGAGTGTCCCCAGCAAAGCATGTCGGCAGTCAATGAAAACCGACTCCTGTCATATTACTGCACATATTATCATACTTCACTTCCGCGGAACGCAACTCGATATAAGTTGAAGGGCTTGCGATCAGCCATCACGTTATGATGGACAGGCAGGCTGTGCTGATTCTTTTCTTGTTTTTTTTTCTAGCATCCTCTCTGTCGCCTTGACACACGGTCTCCTCGCAGGACGCGGGGTGGCACCGCGGCTCTCGAAGCCAAAATTACGCGCGATTTGCATGGATACGTGAGCATGGGGCAATTAGTCATCGTCCGAGGAAGATGTCAGCTGAGCAAATTTTACTTCAGATCTCGGTTCGTATTAAGCGTTGTAGAATGACCCGTGTGTGAAAACTGAATAAGGTCCGATTAGGTTCTGGTAAACCTTTAGCAAACTGCTAAAATTTAAAAAAGCCAGCGATGTTTACAGAGATCATCATCCAATGCCAGCTGAGTTATTGAAAAGGGAGAGCGTTGTGTTGCTTTAGAAATCCCTGAACGTTCTTAAATTGGTGCCGCTCAGGGACGGCACAGAAGTGTGCAGAGTGTCGTTGTATGGAAATAAAACACGTTGGCCGACCCTGAAAAGTGCGCTGTGCCTCTCAGCGGGAAACCCGAAGCCGAGCATGTTGGGCTGACGAGCGTCGACTCAGCAGGCATGCGGCTGCACAGCACGACACCCCGGAACGAGGCTCATTCAGCACAATCGCAAACGTCGCCTCACTGGAGGCAAAAAAAGAGACATCAGTCGTCACTAATGTAACTGCCTTCAATTATCATTAGCAATAATCCTTCCAATTGTGATAAAAGATGATCGAGCTGGATTCAGTTTTTGGTCCCAAGAAGATCGTTTATGAAAGACAAATGTTGTTTCAACGTCATAAAAAATGTACATTTCGCTTATAAATGTTTAATCGTTTCTAACAAAGGCTGCATTATATCTGGTTGCATGTATGGCTTTTTTTTAAACACAGCTTTATTATCTGAGTCTCTCCTCAAGCTGTCTTCTGCTTACAGCTGGCAAAAGACACTTAAAACCCTGGATTGCTGTAGGCAAACAAACATCTACTTTCTATGGAAGAATGACAAGCTCTCAAGTGATTACATTGTCATGTACAAAGCTTTTGGGGTGTGATGTCTGTCAGGCAAAATAATTTATTAATGGTTACTAATTTTCACAGGATGGGGGGTAAATGTCAGCCTTGAGCTTTCAGTAAAAGGTCAAAGGAAAGATGGTAAAACAAAGTAGAATTCCTTATGATTGAAATTATCGCCATGTGGATAGAGTCATTCCTAGCACTAGATGTATTTATTTATTCCTTTTATGAACTGCAGCCAGTCATTCAGTTTCTTGGCTATATGACCAACCCCACCCCTTTGAAACAGCCCTCCCCATCAAAAGGTTGCCATAGTCACTTGGAAGAGAGAGGTCCCAGGCTTTGGCCAAAAAAACCTTGTCATCTGGTCTTTTTTTCCCTTTTATAAGGCTGTGTGTGTGTGTGTGTGGGGGAGGGGGGGTGCTTGTAATAATTACATTATGGGGACCAGATTTCCTTACAACGTGAAAGAAACCTTTCATTTTAACGTTGTATGGACCATTTTTTCGAGAGAAAACTCAATTTTATAAAAAACCTGTAACTGCAATAAAAAAACTAAAAATGCCAAAAGACTTGTATTTGTTTGGATACTTATGGTTAAGGTTAGGATTGGGTTGGGGTTAAGGTTGTCATTACTGGGATTAGGGTTTTGCCCATAGAAATGAATGGACTATCCTTACAAAGGTATGACTACAAACCTGTGTGTGTGTGTGTGTATGTATGTAAAATTTTCCTTTTTTCAGTTTATGTCCATGGTTATAAGTTAAAGTGTGAAGTCTTACCCTCCTCGAACTAATAGTACAGCAACTGCTCGCAAAGTTTCACTCCCTAAATAGGAAGTGTCACCTTTTTTAATTGCCTCTCAGTATAGTGGCCGCTGCTGCCTGGGAAATTCTCTTGTCGGGACCTGCAAGCACTCATAGACCATGATCTGTTAATAGCCTTGAGATAATACTGAGTGTAGAACGGAAGGTCTAACCAGCTGTAGCTGAAAGCTAACTACCACCTTTATTATACTGCCTTACTCATATCGCTGCTTTTTATTTGATTGTGTTTTATTTTATTTAAATTCTAGTCAGAATAAATCTCAGTTTCACTTCCTTCCAGTTTAGCTCCTATTCCAACATAGATATGCTTCCTGTGAAGCTTCAAGTTTCATTTGCCGCACACACAATCGTACACTGCTCTTCTGTGCAGTGAATTGCTTTTCTACCCGCTTTCTGGATTGTGCTTCAAAGTAAATATGTAATACAATGGAAATAAAATAGTGTAAAAGATAATAAATAAGAATGAAATGCTACTACAAATAATAGAAATAAAAGGACGGCAGCCTAGACAATAAAAAAGAGAGCAGTGTATCAGGAATTGTAAAAAGATGGGGAAAATATGGGGTGTACAAGGTTTTCTTTTTTGTTAAAATATTACTGTTATAAAGGAGAGTTTAGAACAGGAATCTGAACCATGTATTGCACTGACTGATAGTAAGACGCTAACCTTAGGCTGTCTGTAGAGGTGGGGCGGCCCGGGCCCGCCCGCGGCGGGCGGGTGGTGGGGCGGAGCCCGGCGCCGCGGGGGGCCGGGGCCGGGGGGGGGGGGTGGGGGGCTGGTGTGGGG
>JAODJX010000027.1:8822141-8832781 GCA_026776945.1 Isichthys henryi
TATCCAATAAACTCCGTGACGGTGCTGACGGCCCACGGCGGGCGCCAGATGGTGAGATTCGTGGTCATTGGCTTGGCCCTCAACTGTACGGTGGGCTCGCATGGTGGGGGGGGGGTTACCACATACATGGCACGGTGGCTAATTATACTGTTAACCTGAAATTCTCCCATTTGGTCACTAATAGGGCTCCGTTTCGCTGAGAGATGTCTGAAGTGTGTGAAGGTTTTCTTGCGGAATAAGACTATACATTTACAGATTGTATAGGTGTAATTATTATTTATAATTATTATAATTATTACTATTAATGTTATTGCTTGCTTCGAATTGATACATTATTGATTATCTTGTTTGTTTCATGACGATGCTTCATAAAATAAATTATTCTAAAAAAATATATAAGGGTAGAAATTCTCTACAAAGTATATTTGAGATAGATTGTTTTGTTTGAATATTGTGAAAACTCTGTTCTCAGTTTGGCTGTTTTTTTTTTCTTTTGGCATGAATCCACATTCTCCTGTTTTTCTGTCCACTCTGATAGCACAGGCACTGGGGAGAGGCCTGCTCCCTGGCTTTCTCCTTGACAGAGCAGCCTATTCCTGTAACTAAGCAACGTGGTCATTTCATACAAACGCAGGCCAGTTTTGCACAAAAAAAAAAGAGATGGACGCTTTCCCAGTCAGGGACCACTCTTGTTAATAAAAGCACATCATCAAAATCACACACGTGCATATGCAGACACGGCTGTATACGCAGGCACAGATGAACATCCAACAATTACACTTCCACAGAGTGAGGGAAGTTGTTTTGTGATGTTCATTCCACACACGACACTCTCTCTTGCACAAACGTTTTTGCGTGTGTCGCTGATTTAAATTTATAAGTGCTAGCTGACCGTGACCTAAACCAACACGGAGGATATATAGTCATTGAATAAACATCCTTTTGGACACAGGAACGGTACAGTTTCACACATAATTTTCTTTTTTTAAACTTCTGAAAGACCGCCCCCCGAATATATTAAGTGCGACAAATATGTGCCATTATGTGTAACAAATGGGTCAACTAAATGTAGGCACTCTTTGTCCAATTACATTTTAAACTATTGTTTTACAGTTACTGTGTGATACAGGTTTAAAAAACAAGACAATAATTGAAATACCTGAAAAAGTAGTAGTTATATTCACCTGTGAAGACGTTTTAATTTGTTTGGGATATTGTTGCTCTTATGTGTGAGTTTAATTTGTATATAGATGGAAACTGCAGGTGAAAAATGACATGTTTATTTTGAATGGCACTCTCTAATTAGGACAGGTAAATTGTCCCCTGACTGTGACACACTTATGGGTGCCTTTTGTCATCAGTGCCATTTTACAAAGAAAAATGAATCCGGGGTCAGTTGATGCAGTCAGTGTTACTTTTCATACCAAACATATAGTAATATATTGTTCATGCATTGCTGGTCACCAAAAATTGGAATTTGTTGTCACATGATTATGAAATGATACAGCAGGTTTTAAACACAGACTCTAAACATCCTCCTGTATCATCAAATTTCCCATCTCATAATGCTCAGTCGACCATGGGGCCCCACGAGGGGGCCGAGCGACATACGCAAACACGTGCATTTTTTGTTTTTTTTTTCAGGAAATCCAGCTGATGAATTGAAATGTGCCCCCCTACTCCCCCACCTGCAATTATCGTCAGCACAATGCCTTAAAAACCTGCTGACTTCCAAAACGAAGAAGTACAAAAGCTTGCGAGGTCCCGCCGTTATGCCCGAGGCCCTGGCAGCCTCGACCAGCCTCTGGACAATGCAGACAATAGTGGGAATGACGTGCCAATGTTTTAACTGTGTTCAGAAAGGAGGACGGTGTTGCTAAACCCCGTCACTATCACTCATTCCACTACCCCTTCATATAAACACTTATTTTCAACTGCTTTACATGAAACTTTATCTTCAAACGAAAAATAAAATGAAAGCAAATATCTACTCGAGAGAACTCCAAGAAAGCATATTAATTAGTTACTAAAACTTTATAAATTAATTTTTTTTTACCGCTTTCTACAACATGTTTGTTGCCAGAAGTAATATTGTGAGTCAATTGCTACACTTGATGCCGTTGTTATAGCATTTTTATGATTTTGGTTCTCATAAATATCCATGATTTTGGTCCATGCCTAGTTTACTTTCTGCAGATTACTAATTGTTAGCATTGGAGAGGTTTGTGTGCGTGTGTGTGTGTGTGTGTGTGCGTGTGCACAGGTTTGTATTAATGACATTGTGGGGACTGAATGCCCCCACAATGTGGTAAAATTTTTAGTTTGTAGAGACATTTTTCAGGTCCCCACAATCAAAAAGCTAAAATAGCCAAAAGATCATGAATTTTGGTTAGCTACATGTGGTGAAGGTATGGCTGGGTAGGGGTTAAGGTTGTCATTGTTTGGATTAGGGTTATGCCCATAAAAATGAACGGATGGTCCCCACAAAGATATGAATACAAACACACGCGTGTGTGGATTAGGTTCATATTACATTGTGGGGACCAAATGTGGTCATGTTGGCATTAGACTTTTCCTCAAAGACATGAATGGAGAGTCCCCACAAAGATATAATTACAAACCTGTGTATGTGTGTGTGCGTGCGTGTGTGCACTTTAATGGGTGACAGATAACAGTGGTAAGGCAAAGAAGTCAAAGATATGACAGCATTTATTGAGCAAGAAATAATGTTATTTGTACTTAGTCTCATTGCTTCTCTTTATGTCCTGTTCAGTCTCTTAGCCTCTTGACATTGACATGAAAAGCATATGGACTTCCAATTTTGTGCACAGTGTAAAACTTGAAGGCAAAAAGGTCAGAGAGTCTCATTCATTCATCGCTAATCGTTGTGAAGCTAATTATTCTGATGTTGAGATTATATATTTTTCCTGTCAGATTAACTTTCCCTGTTGTGTAATGTGATGTTATGGTTGCCTGTGCCTAGATTTTGTGAAGCACCAGCGGAAGGGTTACATACCTTCAAAAATGAAGTAAAAGTAGTTTTTAAAAGAAAATGCCCTGTCCCTCCATTCCAAAATGTAAAATAGCTATTGTGCCTTTCGTGGCAAAAGCTTTCATCCCCTTTTATATTACCATATTTATTATTTTTATTATTATTATTATTATTATTTTTATTATTATTATTATTATTAGAACTGCAATAACTAATGCATAGAATTTGGTATTTGTTTTGTTTTGCTACTTAATAGAATGATGACAGCTATGCACATGCTGTGTCTTTTTAAATCAAACGTGATAACTATTTCAAAAATGGTAATAGTGAAGTAAACAGTTTTTGAAGAGTAAATTTTTAGAAACATTTGATAGAGCAAATTATTTTTTCTTAATGTCTGAATGGCATTCAAGTTACAAAGATTCTCGTAGGAACCAATCATTTTGTAACTGGTGCAAAAACCCTTTTTTAGGCTATTCAAAAGTAGCATAGAAGCAATATTCCAGTTAGTGTGTGTGTGTACGTGAAGGCGTGTGCATGACGTATTACACGTATTTTCCCCATAGTGATACTTTGTTTTTAAGTTTTAGCAATTATCTCTATACAATGGTTTGTTTGCATCTTATGTTTCACAGATGTGTGTATACAAGAGTATATTTTCTTTTTTTTTTGTTTTTCAAAAAGTGAAGGATGATTTTAAGCTATAAACATTACTGTTGCCATTAACAAAATAGATTGGATGCTAGAGTATTATAAATTACAAGTCTGACACTGAAGTGGCAAGGAGAATGAAACTTGAAGGCTACTGCAAAACACTTGATCTGATCTATCATTTTTCACCGTGGTAATCTCCAGTTTACATGTACAAGAATTGTTTTAATTGACCCTAGATGTTTTCCTTAAATAAATCTGATACATTTTCTAGTATACTGCATATAGTGAGTTACATATGTATACAGTATATATACAGAATGTCTATAGCTACATTTAGCTATGCTGAAACATATCTATCAAGTAGGTAAAATGAATTAATTTTTCTGATTAATGATAATGTCACACCCTGCCTGAATAGTCTGATACAAAAGGACAACCAGGCCTCCCTCTCTGGTCTCCCTCTCTCGGATAGGTTTGTGCTGATAACTGGTATGACATGAGAAACCATCACACAGCTCAGCGGTCTGGGCGACCTGAAATTGTATTGTCAGTTCTAATGTGGGAGTTACGACAAAAAAAACACTAGTGCACTGGTGCCGTTTAGCTTTCCGTTGACCTCGGCCGTACCCTTCAGCGGCAACTCAATTTGTTCAAAGCCAGCTTGTGTTTGAGCTTATGTCAGTCTATTTATTTATTTACTTTATTTATTTACTACCACTGTTGTTTCAGTGAAAGGATTAGACATCGTCACATTTTATACACCTGTTCTTTTACCCTTTCAAGATTGTTAAATGGGCCGAATGGTCTCCTCTCGTTTGTAAATTTCTTATGTTCTTAAATCCCCCACCTGGCTAGGTTTCGATTACCATTTTCCAAAAAAAGAAACTTTAAAATAAAATATTTTTAATATGTTACAAAGAAACAAAGTGTACATTGTAATTCTGTTAGGTGTAGGGAGAAACTAAATGGAAAGTGTGAACATTGCTCTGTGTACATTATTCGTTTCATGGTATGTGAGAGATTACGTTCTCTCGCTGTTTTTTTTCCCCCTAGTGGTCTTGTGTATGTAAATACTGTATTAACAAAAAGTGGGAAACACTGCCTTTGTATTATTTAGCAATATGTTGTAAATAGCATTGTTATGCTTTTTTGTATTAAAAAAATGATTTTGTGCAGTAACTTCAACTGATATTGTCATGATTTCATATTATATAAATATGATATATAATATGATTTGTTTCATATTTGAATACCCATATATAGCTAACGATCTAGATTGTGGATTTTTGTTGTCATTTTTGTCATGCAGATTTTGCATAATTTATTTGTTTAATTTATGCTAATTTATTTAATGAAGGTGTACATTTCTTTTTTACCAACAATGTACTGTAATACCATACAGTAGAATTCAACAATATAAATCCCTTGACGATTACGTAAGTGCAAGCAGCCAATGGAATTAAAAAAAAAAAAAAGCTTGTTCCAAGATGAGCTTGGCAGCTAGTAAAGTCAAGAAGAAGAAATGTGCAAAGTTTTTTGGAAGTCTAAAAAGTTTTTGTGTTTTTTGTGTGTTTTAGGCTTTTGTATACTATCAGACTTTTTCCTTTGCTTTGTACCACCTACACAATACAGTAGTTCAATTGCCTCGTGTGCCTTCCATCTTCTCTGAACTGAATGTATGTGCAGTATATATGCAAGCTTGTGCAAAATAAAAACAAATTCCAAACGTCTGATCTTCAGCGTTCAGTTTTTAAATAGCCTGTTCATCTAGGACACCAGGTGCCAAAACCCAAGTAAGGCATTAAGACTTAATTCTTTATGAAAATAACACAAATATAATACAAATAAAAGTATTACATGCTTCAGAAATTACCTTGGTAAAGTGTTTGTTCAAGGCCTAATCACTTTAGTGAAATATCTCACTGTTTTGTTGGGTAGGCCTATATTTGTAAATGTGAGTTAATTATTATAACATTTATGGAAGTGTCATAAGTAAATTCTCACTGTTTGCATTATTAAATAGCTTTGTTTTATCATGAGCGGGCTCTGCAAGTTTGGTTCAACTTTGAGATGGACCTTCGTTTTCTCTCTAATTAGTAAATTTGATCAAATTTGAGTATAGAAATGCATGTCTGTTGTGACATCCTTCTGTTTTTACATAGTGTATTTATAATTACCGTACTGGGCTTTTAAAAGAGTAAGGGAATCAGAACATAATACAATTGTTGGTGAGGCAAACTTTGAAAGCAACACTCCAAAGTCGTAATAGTGATTCGGATGTCAGCTGTGGATTTTCGCATCAAAAATCGTCTGTCTAATGTCTGATTAACATTTATAATAGTGAGGCAGTAATATATCACCAACATCTGCATGTGGTGGCATAAGTGCCAAGAGAAAAATGGATTTAAATATGGAACTTGAAGCTATATCGGCAAATATTTATATTCAGAACACATGAAAATGGTACAAGGGACATTTTTATTAAATAGCATATATTACATAGCATGCAGTATTATCTTCATGTTATTACATTGAATATTTATCTCAGTAGTGACAAAACGTATTTTTGCTGTATTCTTTGGCAGCTATACAAATTTCAAAGGTGATAGCTCACCATGATCATTCAAAATTTATCTCTCTTGCGACACTGTATACCTGGAGGATGATCATACACAAAACAAACGAGGGAATCTACACTGGTGCCATATTATGTGACAAAGTATGTTGTATGCTATTTCTTATATATCCTGTCTTTCACAGAACTAGTAATGGGTTCAGTCACTGATACCTAAATAGTACATTATGTACACTACTGATTAAAATAACTTAGAATATACACTGAATGTAAAAACACACATCAGTTTCCTTCTGTGCAGTGTCAGCTAAATGTGAACTTTTCTTTGATTTCCATATTTTGAACGTGCGTCCTCGCAAACTTAAAACTTCACACACCAAAGCGCCAAGAGCAAGATTTCATGGCAGACAGGGCGATGCCTCTGGGCGTATCAGAATCGCATCATCAGATCACATCGCAAAGCCTTTTTTTTCCACGTTTCTTCAACTGAATCAAAGGGTTAAACAACTCGGAAGCGCCGCAAGAACGAGACCGAACAAAATGAGTAAATATTGAGCCATTCAGCTGAATTTACAGGGGGAAAAAAGGCGGATATAAAAGGTGAGCGAGGGAGAAAAGAAAAGAGCAGTGTGTGGTATTGTGATTGCGGTTGCTGTGGGAATGGACGGCCGGCGGTGTAATTTATAGGCCGATACAAAGAGGCACTTTAGTGGGCTGAGCTCTCCTGCGGTAGTTCTGAACAGGAGGTGGGGTCACAATTCCCCATAATGATGAGCCGGGCCCGCTCGCGGTTCCCCTTCTGTTTGATTTCATCGCGCCTTTGAAAAACCACTTCTTAACAGCACAACAATAAAACAGCTGTGTTTGTGTTGGCCCGTTCATTGTTTAAATTTTACCACCCCCCTACTCCCCCCTCCTTTAAAGAGATAACGCTGCTATAATATTCCATTTGTATTTCCTATAATTGCGACTAGAATTTTTATTCTTTTTTAAATGCATGCAGATTACATAATAAAACAGTCTGCAATAATCCATAGCTGTGTGTGCATGTATGCATGAAGACTTGCCTCATAGTGTTCTGTTAGTAAAGAATTCAGTTAAGAGTCATTCATATTGCCATATAATTACTTGATTATTTAAACACAAAACAGGAAGAATCAGCAGGGAGTCATACAGAGAATCTGTGGGGAACCTCATCATGCAAAGGAACAAAGAATTTGCTCTGTAGTGGGTGGCTATACATTAACTTTGATTGTATAAATATTAGTTTATCATAACTGGTACATGTAACCAGTGTTTACACTGAAGTAGTGGCATAAATTTTCTCACCCTTTAAAAATAAAGTAAAATACATATGTTCTTTACGGATGCACCTATGCAGACCCACAGGAACAGCAACACATACAGTCATATAGAAGTTTTGTTTCCTATCGTATGGCTAATGTTATCAATGGCCCTGAGTCTTCATTAGCACAGATAAGGTGCTCGTCTCTTCATCTTGAGGGCAGGCGGAAAATTCACAAGCACCTGAGTTATCTTGAGGATACATAAACTTCAGGCGTGAGCTTCTCCTCTTAATCTAAGGCTGTTTCTGCAGCTTAGACCTTCCTTATCTCTCATTCCTTGCTTTTCGAGCAGGATTTCATAATGGAAAACTACTTGCCTGTTTTAAGTGTTATAACTTAATTTTGTAATTTGTTTCTTTCTGTATTTTTTTACATTACCATTACATTATTTTATCTATCTATCTATCTATCTATCTATCTATCTATCTATCTATCTATCTATCTATCTATCTATCTATCTATCTATCATTATCATCATCATGAATTTTAGAATATGTATTGTTTCCCCTGTGTAATGGTATTATTTGCACATAATTTGTGTTTATTATCTTATTATTGAATTTGTTAAGTAGGGATGGATGGATGGATGGATGGATTTTGCTTTGTGTCCCCAAAGTCTTAAGAGTTCTTCCCACTTATCTATATAAGTTTGTACAAAGAATTTTCCAACATTATCATGGGCACTTCTTTAATTATACTGATATAAAAATAACCCTTTAATGTCTGACCTTGTCTCTGGGAAGAGACACCATAACTTCATCACCACTGGTGTTACAGACGTCTGCAGAAGCTGGCTCATCTGTCCACATCCCAGGATTGATACTGCAGCGGCAAGTAGACATATCGTGTTCCATCTTTTAACACCAATGCGACGGCAAAACCGCGCTAATTAAGCAAACTCGCATGCTGCATCAGTCTAGATTTTGTTTCCCTCTAGCAGCCTCTGGGAGCACCTGCCTTTTCCAGCATCCCTTGCACAGAGTGGACACCTCCTTGCGTCGGGCTGAAGCAGCATCTTTGCATTATACGAACAGGCTGCTTCATAATCAAATACCATCTGTCACTACATCTGAACCTGTTTTTAACATCTGTGCTTGCTGGTCTTAACAAAGCTTTAAAAACCAATTCACAACTTTCACAGCTCACTGGCTAGATGTATATATTTACTAGCTTTAACGCACAGTGCTCGCTCCTGTTATGGTGAGCCCCTCTCCCTGTCGGCCAGCCGCCATCCCACCCCAGGCCTTGTAGGCTGTTAAAGGGCTGCTACTGGGAGAACAGGGGGCTCCTCAAGTGCTAATTGTTCTGCCATGAGTAACCAAGTGCAAAAGAACGTTACTTGCCCGGGCGCAGAGGAGACTGGCCGTCGGGAGGGGAGGACAACAGACAGAAAGCCGTTTTCCTGTGCCAGCACCATCGCCGCTCGTCCAATGAAGGGTCTGGAAGCAGCTTCGGCACCAATGTCCTATTACTCTAAATGACACTACAGACAGAATGGCAACCGGGGGTGGAATCGGCAGCAATGGCTGCTGCGGCACTGAAGGGTATTTGAACAAATGGCAGCGCGAAGGTTCCTCAGAGGAACAGGCCCACCATTTCTTTTCCCTTGCCCCCCCAATGTTTTCCGGAGTGGTCGACGTCAACTTTAGACCAATCCAGTGCCAGATGTACCAGAATGTCACTAACTGCAGTGAAATTAAACCCAAGACCACTGAAAACTAGCAGCACAGACACTAGCCTAGGGACCCCCATCCATCGACCACTGCATACCTTCTTTTCTCTGGTTTTGGAAATTATGTCCATTTTGTTTGCATCCTGTCCAGGTGATGAGCATTAAGAGCTGCCAAAAACAGGCATTATGTGGTGTCCTAGAGCTACAGCTTCCTGGATTTTTCTTATACGTTTAGTTTTTAGCCATATCTCACATACTGAAAAGTTGATCTAGTGTCATCATTTTACTTAAATTCACACTTACTGGAATTTATGGACGAGTTTCATTTTAATATCCTCCTTATCAGGAGGTTTTTCTGTCATTCTGAAAATACACACCAGACTGCTTAGATGTTTGACAGGCATGTTGTGTGTTTGAAGCACACAAAGGTACCGCACTCAGCTCAATTATATATATTTTTCCAAATTGCAATATAGAGATCTCATTAAAATGAGACACCTCTCCAAGTGGTTCCAATTAGTACTTTAATTTAAAGGTTGGATGTATGTTCATGTGTGTTACTAAAGGCCCTTTGACATTAACACAGGTCTACAGAAATGTCGCACATAAATACTAGCTTACTTGTGTCTTATTGTTAAATTTCACCTTTGTCTCCTAGCTTTTTTTCGTTGTTAAACTTATTTGCATCTAGCATATTTTAAGCTAAAAAAAAAGCACTCCTCCTGGGGGAGAGATACGGTAAACGACTAGTAAACTAAACCGATATTAAATCAGCTAGTGACACCTAGTGGTAAGAGTGAGAGCACAGCTCGAGTCCAGCTAGTCCTCATTTAAGCCACATTGGGGGGTGGTTAGACCACAAGCCTCCCTTTAATTAACAGCCCAGTAAGACCATTAAAAAAGTCAATAGAGCCTTTCTAGCGTGTGAGGATTGTCAGCTTGCCGGCACTCACTCAGACCTTTAAAAAAAAACAACTAGGGAAAATAGCCTTGAGCGCTTCCCTTTCAACTGGCTTCTGTTGCACTTCTGCATCCTTTTAAATTAGCATTTTCATGGCAGCGCAGCAGGATTCTGTTGTGCACTGCACCTACTCACAATTATGTATCGATTCATGGCGCGTTTATCTCGGTGTAAGTGAAACAGAGAGATGCAAAATAAAAAAACATATAAATATATATAAAAATATATCACAGCTACAGAGGCCCTTGAATGTTTCTCAGCTTGACATCTTTAGGACTGGCAACAAAGCAAAGAGACCCACCTGCTAAAGAGGCTTCGCCCAAGTCCACCCCCCCCCCCCCCCCCCCCCCCCCCCCCACCCCCGGACAAGAGGGTCGCAAAAAAAAACAACAAAAAAAAAAAAACAAAAAAAAAAAATAAGATAGATGGGTGTGGTTTTG
>JAODJX010000027.1:8867091-8886905 GCA_026776945.1 Isichthys henryi
GGAGACAAATCGGGGAATCACAAGTGGGTAACCAGGGGGCGTGGCACACAGGAGGATCGGACGATCGGGGCATGACAGTAACAATGAACTCAGCTCACAATTCAGGTTGTTTCGCCATATTGGGTAGAAAATTCAACACTCAAGATAAGGCTGCACGATACCACATCACAATATAATTGAAATTACATGGCACATACGCATTAATCACTGGGGCATTAGATGACGAGCGTAATCATTTGTCCAATCACCGGCTTATTGGTACCATACGGATGTTTACTTATGCCCACAATTTGGTAAGCAGATTAATAATACACCTGAAATATTAATGAGTGGCATATTGTGACGCAACAACGTAAGTATCTGTATAAATTCCACGTATCCTTAAATTTATTAAATTCAGTTAGTAGAACATGCCTCGTGTGACTGTTTTGGTATATCATGGAAGTAATAATTAAGCACTGAAATGACAGTGAAGTGACGGACAGCTCAACTGCCACATCATCTTTTGAAAGAGGAGATATTGTGGATAAAAGATGTCGGTGGTATGGCGGCAATGTGAAGTCCAACGCATATGTTAAACACCCAGATACGCTTAATTTGTGTGTGTGTCCAGTTTTGCGTGCAAATGTGCATTTATAAATGTTTGTATTCTTTTCCTGCAATGAAACATTAGTTTCACAACCTGTTTTTTTTATATATATTTCTCCAGGTCAACTGCAATGGGTTCACCATTGAAGATGAGGAGCTTTCGCATTTGGGCTCTGCTGTGTTTCCCGAGTAAGCGAGACATCCATCCAACACGTGCTCGTACCTGGGGGTGCTTCCCGGGGCTGGGTGGCAGCTCCAGTTCACCGTCGGCACAGACATGTCGCACTGATAATTGTGTCACTTAAGCTGAGCTGTAGGTCAGCTTAGAATCAGACAGGGAAATGTGTCTTATGTCTCATTGCATTTGTTAAACCCCCTGGGACCGGTGTGCTTTGTAAATACATGGAGAAAGCTCCAGAAAAATATCGGGCCAAAACAGAAAATACAGCCATTCGTAATGATGTAGAAAACTACATCTTGAACATCAGTGATATACTTTTTTAACTGTTGTTATGAAGGTAGAACATGCATGTATGCATACGGACGCTCCCCTACTTATGAATTTTCAGACATACAAACATTGTGCTCCTCTTTCCTTCTGGCCGCTACACCCGCCGCATAGCACCATACCCCCAGCATCCTAGTTCTTTGTACTTACGTATACCCTTAAAATTACGTTGAATACCGACTTAAGAACATTTTAAGTTATGAATGGCCGTTTAGAGCGTATCTCATTTGTCTGCATTTTATTTGTATTTGGGTATTTTCCGTATAAGAGGATATGAGTCAAGTAGAAATCTTAGCCATGTTTCATCAAGGGGTGCAGGTGGCACCCATCCAAGCAGCCCAAGGTGAAGCAGATTTCTGCTAGCCTCAGGTGCTCAGGTCTTAGCACACGCACATACTGTACTAATAATGAGAAAAGCACAATAAACGGCCTGCATTAGGTCTCAAGATACAGGGAGTACTAGTACTTCCAGTTCTAGTAGGAGAAACATTATTTTATAAATACCATTTTTTTGAGAAGTGTCAACATGGCAATTGGCAAGTTGTTTTTTCTTTGTAATCCACCCTGGACTTGTAGCTGGTTCTTGGCATATTCATGTTTGGTGTTGATTTTAGTTTTTTTTTATATATTGTGAATGTGTTAGTGAGAAATTTTTAAATATATCTTAAGTCCTTGTAGTTTCTTGAAGTGGCTACAACATTTTCTGACCGGAAAGCCATTTTTAAAGTAGCTTCCTTTATGAATTTGAGATTAAGACGAGTGGAAGATATCGACAGAAGTGGAACTAAAGGAGCTGTCATATATTTTGTGAGGTTCTTGGAATTGTGCTTTTGGGGTTGATGAATAATGCAGATATTTGTGGAGCATCTGCTCCTTTTTTGATGTCTGGTCTGGTCCTGCCTCCCACCTTGTGGTTCTGCAGTGTTGCTCTGATGAACCACAGCTGCAACCCCAACGTCATTGTCACCTACAAGGGTACTGTCGCCGAGGTGAGGGCTGTCCAGGAAATCCACCAAGAGGAAGAGGTGAGATACTAGTTCAGGAATCTTGCTGTGAGAGCGATTTGTACGGGGTACTCCATGTCGTTTGCTGCATCAGGAAAAATTTCATTTTCATCTTCCTTAAAGTAAAATCCACTGTACTGTAATAAACAACAAAATGCATAGTAAATATTAGTTACCTCCCCATCATCCGTATATAAAATGTAAAAAAATGCTGCACTGTACTTATACACATTTTAAGATTTGTTTAGAATTTTAAGGTTTGATTTGGTGGTCACCTCTGTCTTCCTCAGATTTTCACAAGTTACATCGACCTCCTCTATCCAACAGAAGACAGAAATGAAAGACTGAAAGACTCATACTTCTTCACTTGTGAATGCAAGGAGTGCATCACCAAATCCAAAGTAAGCCTGTGTCTGTCATGGAATAAGTCAAGCTTTGTGGCACAGCTGAGAAAACAATATAAGGAAGGACTGGAATTGAACAAACAATGCTTGGCCTAAATAATTGTACGGAGTTTTCTAACATGGTATTATAGAAATCTAGGAACCTATAAATCGAACTAAGCCACTAAGTTGCCAAGTGTATTGCATGTGAAGGTAGCACTGTTGAGAGAGATCGGGCTATCCAGTGTGCATTGCTTGTTTCATTTATTTATTTACTTTTTAGGATAAAGCCAAAATGGAAATTCAAAAACTGAGCACACCCCCAAAGCCAGAGGAAATCCGAGACATGGTGAAATATGCCAAGAATATCATCGAGGAGTTCCGGAGAGCCAAGCACTACAAGAATATCCTTGTCTGTTCTCTCTCTACCTCCCACTGCAATACTGTTCTCCCAGCTGTCAGTTTGGGGGAAGGTCTGTTCATAATTTGACAGAGCAACAATAGTAATATAAAATAATCATATTAAGTGTTTATACATTTTTACCCAGATGCACCATGTATGTTGTGTGCCCTGGCATATGTTGGTCATCAGCAAGGTGTAAGATAATTTTGAAATTGTTCTCAGCAGCATAATGACATTCTCTGTCAAAACTTGTCATCTCAGACCAGTCTGAATGAAGGAGCATAAAAGCAAGAATCTGACTCAATCTTCTCATCTCTGGCACAGAGCTAAGAATGGTGGTTTCATTCCTCAGTGCCTTGTGTAGTGAAAGCAACATATCAGATCACAGTGTGATTAAACTAATTTTCATCCCACTTCTCTGCTTGAAACAAAAGCCGTCATTTGAGTTTCACAGTAACCCGTTTTTGGATTCAAAAGGCAAATTCGATCTATTCTGTATCTTTATTGATAAGAATAGAAAGTACGCTACTGGTAGATTGACTGATGGTAGCAAAAGAGAACGCATACAATTGTTCAAGGTAGCAGGTTTATGGTGTCTTATTTCCTTGACTCTATAGCACCCCCTAGTGAACTGCTGGAGATTTGTGAGCTCAGTCTGGATAAAATGGGCTCCATCTTTGAGGTGACAAATGTATATATGCTGCACATGATGTACCAAGCTATGGGTGTCTGCCTGTACATGCAGGACTGGGATGGAGCCATGAATTATGGAGAGAAAATAATCAAACCCTATAGGTAAAATGCATGAAGCTTTTAAATGTAAATTATATTTAGAGGTGATATGTATGTCAGTAGCTAACCGTCCCTTATTCTAAAGTATTCTTCATCACTCTGGGTGACATGGGATTAAATTCTGTGTGAGAGTAGTTCTCAGCAAAGCTAACTGTTACTTTAGTGAAACGGCCAGTTCTATAGATAAATGGTATCAATTTCGTTAAATTGGTCAGCTGTAATTGTGCATGATCCATACACTGAACTCCCCAAGAATAACACTGTTAACTGACATCAGAAGAGACACATTTATTTGGTTCTGGTATAAGGTATGGTAAAAGAAAGCTTTCTCATGTTTACCTGTAACTCAGTTCAGAATCAGAGCTATATGTTTTTGTTTTTTGCTTGTTTGTTTGTGTTGTCATCTGTATCAGTTCATTTTCTGTCCATTTATCCAGTACAGATCCCAAGGTCTCATCTATGTGCAAATGACAAAATCTGAAGGTGCTCGGTTGAGGAATACAGATTTATGCTTTACTTAATTGAGCATAAAAGCTTTTGTGAAACATGCATTTTACACAAGTTGAATTTAAACTTTTGATTCTCCTTTAGACGAAAAACTTGAACAGAACTACAGACAGACAAATAGAAACGATGTATTATCGTGTAATATATGCATTTTATCTGGAGAAACATGGCTGTGTAAAGTTAATCAGCTGTCCTTTTTAATTGTTTTTAGCATGCACTATCCCGCCTATTCTCTCAACGTAGCCTCAATGTATCTCAAGCTGGGCCGACTATATTTTGGACTTGAGAAGACATCCTTGGGTGTGAAAGCGTTGAAGCAGGTAAAGTTACTCTCCTGGGTGAATTTGATATTTTGCATAGTCTGTCTTGGATCTTAGTGTAATGCTTGAATACTTCCAACACAGGCACTAGCAATCATGGAGGTGGCACATGGCAAGGATCATCCTTACCTAACTGAGATCAAGAAGGAGATTGAGGACCAGAAGTGAGGGGCAAGGAAAGACTGTTACCGTTTTCCCCAGAAGCTTGAGTTGAAACATGTATACAAGCCTACCACATTAACCTTTCTCCTATTGCCCGTCTCTTTCGAAAGATGGTATCTGCTTCAGCTGCAGACCACAAAAGCATTTACAACTTGTACTTGGAGATTTTTTTTCACTTAATGGAAGTGGTTACTTATGAAATATTTTGCATGGTTATGTTAGCATGTGTCTCCTACTTTTGTTTTGAATGCCTTAAATGGTCTGTGTATATAAAATATTGTTCAGTTGTCTTCAAAATTTAAGTAAAATCAAATTAGGCATGGGTTTTAATGACTAAGTATAGTTCTGTGTTCTGATTCAAGGTATTTGCATACAATAAAAAAAAAACAATCTGGAGTTTTAACTGTGGGTTTACATCTTTTGTAGAGTTTACTGAGACCTCTTACAGGCCGTATTTTTCAGTATTTTTATGTGAATTGAAAAATGTTTTGTGTACAAAGCAGGAGCTTATTGCATGATTATTTTTTTCATTTCATTCTGGCTAAATCCATTATTATATGTCAAAGTAATGTAACGGCTTCTTATGATGGTTGATTTTTTTTTCTTCAGTTAATGTGACCAACAAATAAGTGTTATTCTTTAGTGTAATTTAATTTAATGCATAAATAGTACCATATATAAGCCCCATTCATTCAACTTGTCTTATCTACAGAAGGAGAAGGGTTAAGGATTTTAGGTGCCTATCAATACTTTGATTGTTGATTTTATATTTGTTCTGTTTGTATTGTATTTGCGTGGTTTGGAGGGTATAGGAATACTTCCTTATCTTATGACTTTTCTTTTTGAAATTTACTGACAGCAGTACGATAATAAAGTATGAATGACTCACATTCTTTGTATATGACAAGTAACACAATGTAGGATGCAGAATGTAATGAAATTACTATTGACAATTTTATGTATACCCTGTATAATGTCATATACGGTTAAGTACGGTCACTGTAACACTTTGCCCGTTGAGAGGGACTTTTATTGAAAATTCTTTAACTGAAATGTCTAAGACACAGAAAAAAACACAAAAGGAATACATTTGCATGATTACAGTTTTTATTGAAATATGGGCAAATATTCACAAGCTGGCAAATATGTTTTGGGAATGTGTTCAAATACTATTATACTGAATTCAAAATGCATATATTTGGGTATAAAAGACATATTTTAAATACAAATTTAACAAGCATCCATAGAGCGAAAAAGGTATTAATACAGCTATATATTTATAATATGCTTGTGTTTAAGCTCAGTAATACAGAATAAAAAAGGCAGGCTGTAGGGTTTGTAGATGTTAAACATTAAATAAAACCTTCATTGTAGATGATGTGAAATAATAATGCCGAATGTTTTCAGTCCTAAAGTAACATACATAAACATCCTCTCCTCCAGACTCCCTTTTGGCTCTTATCCAAACCGATTACACAACATATTCTCTGAAGGTCAGATCATAATGTGTGAATTTTAATAAAATCTAGTTTCAGGTTCAAGCATTTTTGTGTTTGGGACATTCAGACTTAAAGAAAAAGATTTCAGCAGGTTAATGTTAGAGGAAAAAAATAAAAGTAGAAAAACAATGAAATGTCTGGATAGTTGTCTTTGTATTTATTCGTGTTTCTTTAGCAGGAACTTTTATCCAAACCGACATACAAGTAAGGAGAGCAGCCCTTCTGCTCTAGGGCCCAATGGTGATTTTATTATTCTCCTGGCTTGAACCCGAAACCCTCCATACAGGAACACAAACCCAAGCTACATGCCTGCTGTATTTTACAGTTCCACAATGTGAGACATTCTTGTTAAGTGCTGATTTAAAGATTTGGTTTTGATTTCATGCTTCTCTTTTCTGTGACATTTTCACACACTGAAATGGAAACCAAAACTTATTTTTAAAATGTTGCCACTATGCTCACTGCAGTGCTCATCGTCGGCTCAAACATGCATTATCCACTCATAAATCTTATCGGTTTCCTGTTGAGTGTCATGAACCAAATGTCCCAAATCTACTCACTGCTAGACTGCTGGCTTCTGAATAAATGATGCATTCTATTAAAGATTATGGATGTCAAGACCCATTTTAATATTAAGTAATCCTAAAAAGTAGGGCAAATTTTTCAAATGATTAGAATTTTCCTTTCCAAACAGATCAGATTTCTCAGATTCTTATACTTTTTGTAGCATTTCTGTTTTGGATTATTTCCACGGTTTATTCTTTATGGTTTAGTGGGAACCCACTCACTTGCTCCATCACTGTGCACTGCTGAAATCATCTCTGAATTTTCAAGTCAAGTGGCATACAGAATGTTTATTGAATGCATATTAGCCAAAAGCCCATTACAACCTAAAGTTTTAACAACCAATGCCTATCTACCATGCTGACCACAGCCTAATTAATCTGATTTTCTAATTTATCTGTGACCAGGAATATGATCTAAGAAAATATGATGTAAACCCCCTTTATGACACGTGCAGAGGCACTTTCTCCATTTGAACATGTACTATCAAGCCAAACAGAACAGAAAAGCAACATAAGCTAATGCAGTCATCCAGGGAGCTAGTCCATCCAAACAGATTTTGTCACCAGTATGGGCCAACATCCAAGCTCAGTCTTGATAGCTGCACATAATACATTATTAATAAACTGAGTGATATTTTATCTTGTAATAATGCCAGTGCTACCTTAAGGTGGTTCTGGGGCAGTCATAAAAATAACCAGTACTATTATAGCGAGAAGTCCCACACAACAACTGCAACTGAGTAATGTTACATTTTTATGAAAATCCAACTCCTAGTTATTTTTTTTCTTGTATGAAATTTTCTCCTATGTTCCAGCCAAACAACTTCACAAGAAGGGTGAGGCAGCACAATTTTAAATCCTGCTAAACTTGGATGTGAAGCAAGAGCTCTTCTTAATGGACTGAACCACTTGTTTTTTAGGGATGTCTTACATGTATTTACACCAATGTAATTACAGTAAAAAGTTATTTCTTTCAACAAGGGTTTGTGTTCAGTAATTACAACTCCATTTAATTTATAAATACATAGATTCCTGTCTTATAACAAACAAACAATTTTCCACCATCACTACACAAACATTTAACTGGCTGGACAAATCATTTGTCATACGGTGGTAATTAAGTTCTGAAGATGTATTATGCTCTTGTCTACTGCATTATTATAAGCCAGATACTGTAACTGCTGTCTCCAGATATGAGCTTTAGAACCAGAACACTAAAAAGTTCATGGAAACATTTCAAAGAAAAAAATGAATATGAGAACATTTTCATTCACAGTGATAAAATACAGGAATTGTAGTTTCTTTGGAATCTTTGGGAATATCGTCTTTTAAAAAATGAATGTATTATGTGAGTATATTATCATTTAAAAAAATACCCATTTTGGCCATTTTCAGGAAATCGTAGGGTTGTTTTGAATGAGCCTGACGCACCATTTCCATTGTAACCATGGCAATGACATTCACTCCCTTCTCCCAGACCATCTGCTAGGAGTCCTGGCATGTGTTTGGCAGAGGCTCCTGTGTGCCAATGTAGTGGCAGTCAACCCGCCCCCCCATTCATTAGTTGGGCACAGATAGGCCGAGAAATACGCAGAGAGAATAGCAGCAGAAATGCCTTTGCACAGTCAAATCACAAGTATTGAAGCTACATTGGTTTTTTAAATTTATTTTCCACTAACAGACGTTAGTGTGTACTCAAGGTCGCCTCGTCTGCAGAGTTGTTTCATAACAGTGCCTCCTTAGTAGCTCACAAGCATGTGCAGATGCCATCTGCTGGAGAGGGTTTAGCTTCTTCTCTAGACTGTCCCCAGCCCATCTGCTAAGTACACTGGGTCACAGTGATCCCCAGGACCCAGCGGCGTCCGCCTGTGCATCAAGCGCCATGGGACTATAGGTATAGTCTGCGGAGAACAAGCACAGCGCCATCCACACGGCGAGCTGCTCCTCTAGACCATACCTCGGCCCCAATATCTTCTTTAGCGACCCGTGGCTCAGAATCTGTGCTTCTCTTTCGTTTGTGTACATCTCATTACACGATTGCTTCTTTTAATCTATGTGTGATTTTTTGCATGTATTTATAATGCTGTGGGACAAAAGGAGAGATATGTTTAGAAGCTGTTTCACATTTCAAAGCACAGGGAGAATCTGTCCTCTGTGAGTCAGACCATACCGAGGAGAATAATTACCTCAGCTAAGGAGGACAAGGATGTGGGTGGGTTGGTGTATTTAAGAAGGCTTATACCTTTGCTCAATAAGTCATTGCTCCTAATGTACCTATTGCCTCCTGCCGTGACTTCAAAAGGTTTTTCATTGCATGTTGATGTCATTCTATCGTTCCTTCCATTTTCTTCTCGTTTCTTAGTTTTAATGAAACGAAAAACAATCCAAAAATAATATTATTTGGCACTGTGCTCGAGTGCTCGAAAAAAAAAAATTCTGATGCAACTCCAATGATTTTGGTGACCATGGAAACATAGAAAGGGGATTTCATTGAAAGTAACATCACTATCAATAAACTGCGAGGGAAATGTGGCATTTATTATAGATAATGGTAAGTTATTAAGGTGTTTTTTTTTAATAATGCTGAACAGAATGAAAGCGCTAATTAAGGTCTGCCACTTCAGGTCTCAAGAGGTAAGCTGCTGGTGCAGCCTCAGGAAATATGCATCTGTGGAAATTTATGTTTTAGAATTTTTTTTATTACATTTCTTGATTTAAAAATACCTAAAACTGTATACTGTTACATTTTTCTAAATTTTCCTTAGTTTGTTTCATCAAGTATGTTTTCAATATTGAGATTTAGTTAAATTGACTGAATGCAAACAAACCTATTCGAATCACTAGAGGCTGAAATAATTTTGAAACAGCTGATGGGCTTGTATTAGTGATATAGAGTATGCATGGTCAGCAGTGATCTTTAACATCACTCAAATCACACATTTGAGCGAAGCCCCTGAGGTTTGGTATCCTTTTGTTGGCTAGAAACAGTACTGCACAAAATATTCAATAAACATGTTACTTATTTAGGAAATGTTGAAACAGAACGTTTTGCTAACCAGCTAGCTAGCTACGATCTTTTGACTCGTGTTGACTTGCTAACTAACGTTAATGTGATACATGACTGTAGAGTGATAACATCCCAGTGGCAACACAAAAATAAAGACAAAGATAGGAAGTTCATAACATAAAATTTGCCAATGCTCACCAGTTTCTTCACCACGAGCAATAAAATGGACTTAAAAAGTACAACAAACATGGTGCCCATGAAGTGACTTTTTTTGAGTGGGTCCCCCAAAACAACAAACCCCCTGTGCGTGGTGTAAAATTTGTCAAACATGCACCATTTCCCTTTTCACTGTAGTAAACACACATAGTCTTCCTGCTAGTGTAGCGCAAGCTAAAACCCTGGGTTCCTTTAAATCAGAGCTAGATAAGATTTTAACAATTCTGAGCTATTAGTTAAGTTCTCCCCAAACCCTTTCGTTTGTAAATTTCTTATGTTCTTATCAGAGTTCTAAAAGCTCCTGTCAAACTTTGACGTGCAAAGCACTGATGTAGCCACCCCTCTCATCACTGGTAGGAAGCAGCCCTATGTGGTCGTTACCGTATGGCACTATGCGCAGGAACTGGCTCCGCTTAGCATTGCCTGGTAGTGATAACATGATGGCCACCCTGTCAGCAGCCTTCTCGTGGATCTCATCAAGAGACTCAGCGGTAACCAGCTCCTCCTCCAGTCTCCTCTCCATGAACCGACACTGTAGCACACAGGGGGGCAACATGCAAAATTCCAGATCTTAGCAATTAGCCTATTGCTATGCACAGCATGCATTTTAATAAATTTTCTGCGGCAATGATAACTAGTTTAACTGGATTAATTGGTATTAACTTGTGAAGCATATAATCAAATCTTCCTCTGGAGTTCTTTTATAGCAGCCTTTAACACTACAACCTAAAATAATAATGCTTTCCTGGCTCTGTGATTAGCACCTGCTGTCTCACATCTCCATGGTTGGGGGTTCTGCTGTTTGCATGCAGAGTATGCATGTTCTTCCTCTCCTCTAGGTACCCCGGTTCCCCCTGCAGTCCAAGGACATGCAGTTAGATTAACTGTTGACTGCATGTGTGTATGTACCCTGTGATAGACTGGCATCCCATCCAGGCTGTACCCCACCCTTGTGCTCTGTGCTGTCTAGGATTGGCTCCAGCCCCCCCTATGACCCTGAATAGGATAAGAAATTAGAAGATGTATGGGTGCAATCCTTACACAAGCCTCATTAATTATGTTAGTTATATATTCACCTACAGATACTGTTTTACGCCAGCAATTAACTCTGAGTTGGTGTAAACTGATATCAACACTACTGAGGAAGTTGTTGATATCAAAAATTGCACTTTCCCAACAGTATTCAGATAGATGGTATTCATTGCCTGGGTCTTTATTGAGCTAGTATCCGAAAAATTCATTGTAGAGTCTTAAAGCACGCATGTAAGTCGCTCTGGCTAAGGGCGTCTGCCAAATGCCGTAAATGTAAATGTAAATGTTGTGCCATTTGGTACAATAAGAGCTTCAATACATGTATATTTGCACAAATACAAAAGTAAGACTTCTTCAGTAATGATAAAAGACCTGGCATCAATCATCAATATTTTCAAAGGGGGAAAAATATAGTCTAAATATGTAAATAAAGCAACTGTATCAGTATGTTTAATCGTGTCATTTCATTTTAGGAAATGATAGATGTACCACTACCTTGCACATAAGTAATAGTATTGTGATTTCACAATTTACAGACAGAGTGTCACAGTCTTACCGGTTCCTCTACGAATGATACAGGAACAGAGTCAGCATGCTGGTTCTCAGAGTCTGGCAAACCGGCTACATAGAAGCGGTTCTGGGATGCCATCCTCAAAGGCCTGTTCAGAGGGTCCATCTCCATTTTTTGCTTTTCCCGTGTCCGAAAGAAAAAGGAACATAGTCAGTGTAGTGAGCTACAGAATATCTTTTTTCCAAACTACATGGAGTAGCGCCAGAAAATCATCTGTTTTTTAATATTCAAAAATGTCATATATTAAATCAACATTTCCCAACCCAGTCTTCGGGGACTATGTTTTTGCTCCCTCCCAGCTCCCTGCCAGACAGTCCACATTTTAGCTCCTTCCCAGTTCCCTGTCAGACAGCTCACATTTTAGCTCCTTCCCAGCTCCCTACCAGACAATCCACATTTTAGCTCCTTCCCAGCTCCCTGCCAGACAGTCCATATTTTAGCTCCTTCCCAGCTCCCAGACAGACAGGAACGCTGGAGAATCAGCAGTGCTCAGACCTTGAGGACCATGATTTGAATAGCCCTACCCTAGTCTGTATCTCTACAGTTCATAACATTGTCTGTTAAATAGAGACCTGTGCCAGGGCCACAGGCAGGATTTTAAAAATACCAAGGTCTAAAGTGTTAGCCCTTCCTAGGAGGGCTCAGGGGCATGCTTCTCCAAGAAAACCTTTTAAGACTACAGTATAAATTTAGAATTTTTAATTTGAGTCTATGCTTCGATCTGACTTAACAGCACTGACATCTGATCTCTCGGTCAGGCTTGTTCTCAGCACATCATTCAATAAAATATCCCTTTAAAAAAATGCAGAAAAAATACCAAAGAAATGACCTCGGAGTCCTCAATGATAGATACGGGCATGACCCGTGTGTTGATTATGAAAACTTGCAGCATACAAATAAATATTCATGAAACAGGTCTTTTGAGACCTTAGATTTTATCACAATAACATGTGCCACCCTTACCCTTTGCATTATCTCCCGCTCCACAATGCTGTCGCGAATGGAGAACATCTCTGAGACAGGCCTCTCTTTGCCCACCTTCTTCTTGACCCTCTCCTTTATACTCGCCAGGTTCGGCTCCGAGATGGACAGCCCAAGCGTGGACCCTATGAGCTGGGTTTCTGAGTGCATCAGATTACTGACTCGGTTCTGGCCCTCACTCTTATGTACCATATCCTCCTTAGCCCTGGTGACCCTCCCAAGCCCTGGATACTCAGCTGGGGGCTTGTTTGGGATTCTGGCAAGAGCTGCCCTCAGATGTGGACTGATGGATCGCTGCCTGAATCTCAGACCTTGAAGACCAGGGTCAAGTATCTCCTCCTCTCCACTCCCGCTACTGTGGATGAGTACAGTGGTATTGGATGGGTTCCTCGCATGCTGGTAGGAGGAAAGGTTCTCGGTGGGTTTCTGGATAGGCATCTCAGAGGAAAGGGGAGCCAGCTGATCTTTTTGTGTACTCCTCTGCAGCAGTGGGACATTGAGTACCTTAAGGGTCATGGCCTCCTTCCCATGCACCATGCTGCTCATCACTTCCAGGCTTTGCCAGTGCTTGAAGGACACCTGGTGCTGTGCAGCTCTCAAGCTGGGGGGGTGCCGGACTATGGCAGATTTGTCTGGGTGGAAGGTCTTTACAGACAGCTGCACCTTTCTCGAGACCAGCTCTGGGCTGCTGCCTCCCATACGCCTGAGATGGGGACTCAAGTCAGCGGAGCTTGCGGCAGGGCGGAAGCAGGGGTAAGAGGGTGGCGGGCCAGACAGGGGACCTCTTGGCACGTCGGTGGTGTTATTGCACTGTGTACTCTGTGGTCTTACGTGGGCCAGTTCTGGGGTACTCACTGTCTGCACGATGGTGCTGCCCTCAGCTGGATTAGTTGTGTAACTACACCCAAGGTTCTCATGTGTAGCTGTAGTCACAGGCATGCTGTATCTAATCTGAGGGTTATGAGGACTGGGGTATGAGGCGACCCGTTCCCTCATCTCTGGCTGGCTGTAGAGGGACTGGCCGCGGCGAGCCTTGGCCGCCACAATCAGCTTCTGCTGCATGACGCTCTCGTAGTCGGGGGTGTGGCGGTAAGAAGGCACGGTGCCTGGGTGGCGGCGGCCAAGGGAGTATTCAGGAGGTGAGATGTCGATGCTCTGGACGCTGAGGGTGGAGGATATAGGGGAGGTTTGGATGATGGTCTGTGAGCGGCTGAGGGAGGTCGTGCTGGGCGCACTGTACAAGCTGCCGTCATGGGTCGTGCCATTCAGGAAGCTGGGCTCGGATTCATAATAGGGACCATCAGTACTGTCTTTAAGAGAGACAGAAGTGGATCAAAAAGGCCACATACAATTATTACACATTTAAATAGCCTATGAAGGCCTATGATGAATACAACATTTTTTTTCCTCCAAATAATTTTCTACCAATTTTCTTTTGCTAACAATGTTACGTCATAAGCTCTTCTCAGCAGGTCAGAATAAATCAATCACCCAAAAAAAGAAAATTAAACTTTTAATTATCAGTACATTTAATGCCTTTTTAAAATATGTGGTGGGTAGACACCTTTTCTGCTCAAACTTTCAGGCGGCCAAGAGAATCAAAAGTGTCTCATTTTAAAATAAGGCGTGCAATGTTGTTGGTACCCTGAGAACTCGGAGGGTCTTGGAAAAATCTCCCGCACTGAGAATGCCGAGGCTGGAGCGTGTAGGATGGAGGTCGTGCCTGACCAGGACAGGAAAAAGATGTGGGATGTGTGATCACTGACGCCATATCTGCTCAAGGTCAAGACTCATAACTGCTCTCCATGTCCGATCTTTCAGCATCATATCACATGGGTAGAACCAAATCATAACCCCAGAGTGCATCATATGCACATATACAGCCACACACCAGACACTGTGCAAACAGAAAAAGCCTAACGACAGCATAAGAGAAGGATGGAGATGCCCTAGAATAGGCAAGAGAGGGTGTTGGATGGTTTGGTGGGTTTTCATTTTGTGCCTGTGGTCAGAAGTTGCCAGTTCATATCCCAGCTTATGTAGAGTGATTTCAACACTGGGACCCTGACCAAGGTTCTTAACCCCCGATGGTTCCAAGGATTGTTTGACACTGCTTTTCCAGAAAATCTGCTAAAATTACTTTTTAAAAAAACAAGGTAAAACCTCTTTAAATAGCAGTTCACTCCTTCAGAGCATGTTAACCACGACTTCAGAAATGACACAAAATTATGCAGAGCCAAATAATGGTTTGTTTGTTTTTTACTGTCTGCAAAAAATTGGTCACTAAGAATATGGTATCCGTACTATTTAGAGGGTCAAGCCTCTGAGTCTTGGGATCATGCAGTAACTGCTGCAATAGTCTTTTCTTTTCTTGCAAGAACAATGTGACATTACTGCTTCTCTCTCCTTTGACTCTGAGGCCCCTTACACACTGTAACGAACATGAAGCATACTTCTTTAATAATAAGCATCTTAAAAGTCCCCGCACCAGAGATTTGATAAAATGGTCAGTAATCTCAGTGTTTTACCACAGCGGACCAATCCCATGTGGTACGTTTCCGGATCTGCAGCGGTGAGCGTGATAAGCTGCGAGAAACAGAGGCCACCAGGTGAGTCTCGACGAGGAAAACAATTCATATGTCATTCCCAAATACAAATAAGCAGGAGTCTAGCATGAACTTTTCTGAGAGATGCTACAGAATGTCAATGAATGGATGTTACTTCACTTTGTATAAAGTTAAAAGTCACCCCCCCCCCCAATAGGGTGGCAGATGAAACATTCAGGCAAAGCCTGAAGATGTGTATTCGCCTCACATCTCCACAGGGGGCAGAATGACCCACAAACTTGCATTAGGCCAAATTTAAAATATCCCTGGCATCAAAAACACACTTGAAATTGACACAATAACCCACGTGTGTTGCACTCAGAAATAATCAGTAAGGAAGCATCTTACTTTAAACTTTTTTTGTTCTGCGCATAGAATTTATGCTTGTCTTGCAATGTATTTGGAGCTTTCCATATCATCCTAAAAGCAAAATTAAAATTATGATAAATTTAAAAATGCAAAATATTATTATTCTTTTATTTGTTTATGAAACGTCAATATTTTTAGGATCAAGAGAAGCTGAATAATGAGATAATTTACAACACACAGTAGTCCTTGTGTGTCCTTACCATAATTAAGGAATAATATATTCACCAATGTTAGCGTCGTAATAATGAATGTCATTTTTCCCATGCAACAAGCCCATGGTACTTATCACCACAGACACTCACCGTGTGGAATGTAATGGTAACATTTTTGCTTATTATCTCCATGGTGACCGTGGACCTGTTGCATGAGATGGACTTGATGTCATTCCATCTGAAAACAGGAAAATCACATATTTCTCAGGAGAAAAATGTAGAAACTTGTCTAACTACTTATCCCAGTCAGGGTCATGGGAAGTCTCAGGCAGATCAGCACACAAGGCTAAGCTACGCCTTAGACAGGATGCCAGCCTATCATAGGGTACATTATGGGCAGACACGCTTTAATGCACGGGTTTACATGAACAGAAGCCCAGGGACCTCCACTAGTAAGGCCTCAATTAACCTAGTTTAATTAAATTGTGAGTGTATTTATTTGCCAGTGAGTGATTCAATCAAACCACTGAAGCACACTACCCCCCAGTCAACAGTTTTACCATCGCCATCCCCAGAACAGGCTGAAATTAGCTGGTGAAGTTTGTCTTGCAGGTGAGGGGGGGGGATTTGAAAACTCAAATAGCCGAGGGGCTATTAATGTGTCTCTGACTATGGGGTATGTAGAATCCTGTGTGACACAGAGAGAACAGGTAAACTCCACAGACACACACAGAGCACGGAGGTGGGATTCAAACCTTCAAATGCTGGAGGCGTTTGGTGACAGTGCTACCCACTGAGCCACAAGATATAACCATCATGCAATTATTATTTTGTTATCACCTTTCAAACACAAAAATTAAAGCATGGCGCTTCTAAGACAGCTTCAAATTATAAATAATCCCCTTTTTTTCTTTCAGAAAGGAAACACGAAGAGTAACATGACATCTGACATACGGTTACTTTTGCTGCAGCTTCGTTTATTTGTGAAAAATTTGCCGCTTGCTTTTTATAACTGATACACGACATCATATTATTGTTACAACTTCATCAATATCTACAGCAACAGAGTAGCAACTGTGCAGCATCAATGATCTTCCATCTTTTCTCTTAACAAACACACCAATGAAGGAGACACATAGGTAAATGAAATTGTTGTAGCTGTCCTGAAAAAACAAAAGGAGGTGATGCAGATTCTCTTGGATTTCAAAGAAGGAATATGAAAACAGAACAGTCTTAGCTTTAACTTCCTGTCGTGGGCATGGACATTAAAATCAAGAGCCGTTTCCAGTGGGGTGTGGTCATACGTCAAATGGAAGTGGATGTAGAAATGGGGCCCATTCAGGCATTACTTCCTGTTTGTATGTCGCTCACATTACCTTGACAGCAAACCTTTCCTGCCCAAAGCTGTAAAGTTTTTCCACTTCCTTAACATACAGAAATGCTGCTTTAGTAGGGGTCAACCCACTTGAGCGGAGAAAAAGGTAAATAAAAATGAATTTCTTACAAAGTCTTGGCAATACAATGTCCTGTATACAACTGATTTGTATTTATATTATAGAAAATTCTATTCATGCCCTTCCATTTCTGGACAAAGGTAAAAATTAGCTCTATGGATAACTTTACCATGGTCAATGGAACATGCATGGTCTCTATTAAACAAGGCAAACAAACGGAGTGGGCGAAATGCTCATTGTTCATTATGTAAGCTTTCAGCACGCAGATCAGCAGCTTACCAGTTCTGCTGGTGCTCCTCACTTACTTTCTGGGTCCACTCCTCCAACACGTCCCGGACGACAGTCCAATTCTGCACCACACAGACAGAGAAGAGCACATGAAGATTTTCATCTGAACACCTTGATTGACTGAAGTGTGCACGAGGTCCGCTGGGCTAATAAGAAAGGGAAGAATCTGTATGAGCATGGCCGATCCAACACTGTTCAGGGCCCTAAGCAAATTTTGATTAATCTAGCTGTCAACTTCCAGTTTTGACAGGTTGATCAAATAGGGAGACTTCTGGTAGCTGCTGGGCCCTAAGGCCACTTATGCCTTGGGCTGGCCCTGTGTACAAATGACCAGCCACACACCTAAGCACAGGCAAATCCTCAAGATGAACCACTGTCAAACGCTAAGGAATAATAAAGTCACCAAGACACGGCGGCGTGTCTACGGGTGGGCTGGGGTCAGCAATGCCCACCCAAAGGAATCATCTGCTCATCAAATGCAATAAAAACACAATTATAGCTATACCCTAACCCTGTGCACTCTATTGTACTGTAGCGTACTGAAGATCCAACCCAAAATTTATGTTTTCCTCTCTAGTTCACCATAAAAATTCTCATCAGAAAATATCTAAATCCTAAATTTATTTAGAATCCTAGAATTACTTTTTGTTTTTTAATGGAACCTGAAGCCCCATACAAAAATGGGATTCTGTAACTGTAATGCCACCCCCCACCCACCCCCCAGAATTAAACTATGCTCTTGTTTACATACCGTATTCAGGAAAAGCAATATTTTTCTTATCTGTCCAAATAATCCAAATGGCCACCTAAAGATGACATCTATAAATTTAGCTTCAGTTTGGTTTTTGGCTGTGAAACCCTTAAAAACAAACCTAAATTTGTTGTAGCTTAGGTATGGAGAAGAGCATATGGGATGAGCAAAAGGGATAGCAAGATGAAATGATGCTCAAGGTTTACACAAATAATTTAATAACAAATGAAATTTAAAACCCCTGCCCACCGCTGGTGTGTCAAGTAAGGAAATGGGACAGGGATTTTATCTAAATAAAGCAAAAGAATATTGCTTGTTTCGTGGTAATTCCAATAAACCTCCTGCATGAGCGGTATGCTTCTCAATTGCAAATATTAAAAACATAAACACATGATCACTTTTACATGAGAATGAGCATTTGAATAATGAGTAATTTACTGGATGATCTCACCACTGGAAATAACGTATAATCCCGAAGGTAATCCTGCGATGGGAATTGGTCATAGTCTCCAAATTCAGCTGAATGGAAACAAAAAGAACAGTAAGTATTTGGACATAAAGTCGGCATAAATGACCTTTTATGAATATATTTCATTCTCAAAAATGGACTATTGAGTTTCTGCCATCAAATATACACATATTAATGTGCGTATTTGGTCTTGTCAATGTAAAACCAGTATTCACTGCGTTAGAAGCGGAGAATGACATCACATTATGATCTAAATTTAATTTTCAACTGGTTAATCTGTAAGTAGTGCACCTTATTCAGCATGAACCCCCACCCTGTGTACCACCCACCTCCCAACTCTGATTCACAGAGCTCCTCGGCTGAGATAGGTGAACATGACTATCAACAGCTCATGCATGAAACAGATTTGGTCTGTATGGGGGACTGCCAAGAGACAGGTAGTTATGAGCAAATTCCTCTGAGAAAGTCCGTCTAAGATATCGCATTACCCAGCGCATTACAATCCCTACTGTGCCTTGACAACAGCTTGTTATGCGAGTATTTTTCAGTCAGCAAGAACATGTGGCTCTTGTCAGCATGGAAGGTGAAATGACAGCCCAAAATGTAGACATCTTCTGGAAAACCAGCTTCACTGACAAATATTCAATCTTCCACATGATGGTGGCACCAGCTCCAGAGTTTTGGAGCAAATACGCAAGGTCGCCCCCACAAAAGCATCTCTTTGAACCCATCTGAGAGTTTTGGAAGAGTCTTGAGGCTTATTGTTTACCGGTGATCCAATGTGACACCATTTTAACTGTTTTGCCAAAAATAAGAGACATTTAAACCACACAAATAATGCGAAACAAGATAGCATTTTCTGTACACACATTTCTTTGTTTGCTTAACAGTGGATTTTATATAAAAGATGGACACTGCAAGACATGAGACCTAATGTCTGAGGGTCATCATATGAAATTCTTTATCTCTGAAGTTATGATATGGGTGGCACAGTTAGCGCAGTGGCCTGACACCTCTGGGACCAGGATTTGAGGTTCCTCCAGTCTCAGTGAAGCAAAACATGCTGAGGCTAATTGGATTTACCAAATTGTCTGTAGGTGTGCATGTGTGAGTGTGCCCTGTGATGGGTTGGCATCCCATCCTGGGTTGTTTCCTGCCTTGTGTAGGACGCGGGCGGGGGGGGGGG
>JAODJX010000027.1:8901342-8917444 GCA_026776945.1 Isichthys henryi
CCGGAGGAAACCCCACGACGACATGGGGAGAACATGCAAACTCCACACACATGTAACCCAGGCAGAGACTCGAACCCAGGTCCCAGAGGTGTGAGGCAACAGTGCTAACCACTGCACCACCATGCCGCCCCAACATATGCCATGATGTATGTTAAATTGTCAGTGTCGTTAATTATTACATTTATGTCAATTCACACTAGGTTGATGTGGAAAAGAATGAAGTATCTGTCCTAAAAAGGGAGAACCAGTCTCTTGTGGAGTCCTGTGAAAGTCTAGAAAAGACACGACAGAGGATTACCCATGAGCTGCAGGTGAAAGATCAGCAGGTGAATTACTTGGAGGGTCAGATGAATTCCAGCAGAAAACAGACTGAGAACCTGGAGCAGGAAATAAAGAGGTGAGTTACTCCTAACAGTCAGGCTGAATATACTTATTTGTATTAACCTTGTTAAGTTATGAATAAAAATTGAATTACTCTGATTTATAGTCAGTGAAATTGCACATAATTAGTCTTGTGTCATTTAACGACGGGGATACAGTCTAAGAAATGAGTCATTAGGCGATTTTGGTGTTGTCAAACATCATGAGTGTATTTACACAAACCTACATGTTACAGTGTACTGCACATCTATGGTCTACATGGTATATCCTAAATAAAGATTAAAAAGTACAGTATAGTAAATACATAAATGGATTAGGAGGTTTGATGTGGGCGCAGAGTGACTACTCAAAACAATTCAGGCATCAGACCAATCTTCTATGTGTTTTTATTATTATTATTATTGTTTCATGATGCCGTGTTCCCTCTCTGTCTGTAAAGATAAGCAAACAGTTAACAATTATATGAATTAATATTGGTGGGTTTCAGTGTGAGTGTGAATGTGGTATAAGTGAGGAATAGAGATGCATTGTGCCGCCCCCACTAACTAAATGCCTGCTCTGTTAACCTACCGCATCTGGTTTTCTTTTCCTTGAAAGACACCAAAGTAAGCTTATTTTATTAGGCCGCTAATCGAGTTCTATGACCTTGTATAGCTCACTGAGGGCTGAGCCCCCCCTTAATGCTGAATGGGTTAGCACCAGATTATTTGATTGAGCTTGTTCTTCCATACAATTCAAGCATTAAGGTTTCTGACAAGCTTCTGCTTTTTGTCCAAAACTGCGGCGAAAAGAGGAACGTACTTTCTCCGTGGTAGAGCCAAAAAAACCAGCTGGTTTGGAGCAGCACCTGCCATTGAATGTTTTACATCTAGACTAAGAACTCGCCTATTTCCTGTTGCTTTTAGTGATTTTTAAAGTTGTTTGTATTTGTGTTCTTGTGTGATTTGAAGATTTGAAAGTTTTTCTTGTATTACCTTTTAATTTATTGGATTTCTTATATGTATGTGTGAATGCGTGCATGCGCGCTATAGAAATAAACAGACTTAACTTGATTTAGGGTCAAATCCTGGAATTGGCCCTGCCAAACCTACAAAATAGACTGATTATGTTGGGAGTTTGGTTATATAAGAGTTATATCAAGTGCTTTGTATTATTTGTGTACATCTTGTCATATTTTTTCAAAGGTATAAGAATGAGTTGGATAGAACCCAACCGGGTCATAGTATGGAGATGCAACCCTCTAGCACACCACAGAAAATGTTTGCAACCCCAGTAACACCAAGCCATAGGCAGTTTGGTAAAGTATCTTCATATAGTCTTAAATTTTAGTATGTAACATATTTCTGATGCAGTATTTTGCAACATAGAATTTTTTTTCCTAGAATTGAAATTTGAGGAGCTCCAAGACAAATACAACAAAGAGGTTGAAGAAAGAAAAAGAATGGAAGCAGAATTAAAAGTTCTCCAAGTCAAAGTAAGCTGAGCCATCGCCACAGAACATGAAATGTTCTATCCTTCTGTACAATTCCCAGAAAAACAAAAGTATTGCTGTTTGTGTTCTATAACAGTTGCTGAACCAGTCATCTGTAAGCCACAAGGACATAGCTAGACAGCAGACACAATCCTCAATTTTTCCATGGCAACAACAACAAACATTAAGCTGTCAATCGAGTTATACCGAGACACCGTTAAAGAGGAAGACTGCTCCACCCAGCTTCCCATGGGAGCTAGAAGAAACACCCATGAAACAGAATTCCCAAAGCATATCAGTCATTCAAAGTGAATCGAGCACCTCTGAAGCAATTGAACTCTTGAGGGCAACAAATCAAGGTTTGTTCTCTAGAGGCAGTGGTTTTTGGACTGTAAAAAAGTGATAATTACAGTATCGATTAAAATTGTCACTTGTGCAAACTGCATGCATGAGTGTCATAGTTACATTTTTGTCCTTGTCGTGCATCATATTTTTTATTTAAGAGCTGAAGTGGTGAGGACAGCTATTTTTTTCTGTTTGAGATTACTACATACTAATGCATGCACTATGTTCACATTCTAGGCCTTTGTGAAATTTACCCTGTGACATTTAGCCAGAGGTTCTGTTCCATTTTCATTGTGCTACCTACTCAGCAATCATTCATTTAATTTGTCCAAATCGAAATTAATGTTGCGTAACAAGCTTGTGATTACTTGCATCATCTCACATCTGTCTGGGTTTTATATGATGTAATTTTTCTTTTAGATCGGAAAGCTAAAGTATCTGAGCTTGAGCTTCATCTTCAGTCTCATGAGGAAGAGATGAAGAACCAGATCAACAAGTTTCAGGAAGTACAGAGTCAGCTCGATAAAACCAAGAAAGACCTAAACGAGAGAGAAACAGTTCTGATCAAGTGCAGAGAAGAGCTCACCAAGGTGTCAGGGCAATACGACCAGGCTGTGACTAAGGTAATGGAAACGCCTTGACAAAACGAAATCTGCGTATTTATGACTATTGCATTATTACTGTGGAATTTCCAAGACTTGATCCTAGTAAGCCCGGCCTTTTATTCCCATAAGGAGTTGTGATGGTTATTTATTTAAGAAGTTGCATGGATAAGATCATATTATATGGGATGTTAGGTTAGTGCAATGGCAATGAAAAAGCAAAGTGTTTATTGGTGAAAATCTTAATAAAAGCCATTATTTCATTAGTTTCATTAGTTCATTACTGTTTTGCATAATGATGAGAAATTGTATTTTTACACTTTTTTTTATTCAGTGTTCATCAGTTGAGCAGAAGCTGAAACAACTGACTGAGGAAATGAATTGCCAAAGGCACAATGCAGAAAGTTCACGGCGCACTCTGGAACAGAAACTGAAGGACCAGGAGAAGGAGAACCAAAAGGTTTCGTATTTTTGTGTTGTGTCAAAAGTGCTGGTTGTTGTGTTCTTGACTTGTAGTTTCATCTGAGATACAAACGTTAGACACATTGTTTATTCTTTGGGACATTTTTGATCCACAAATGCTTATTGGATACGAAGCATCAAGCCTTCATCAGTTCTTTCTCTTTCTTGTTAGGAACTTGCTCGCCAGCAGAATTCGCAGCTTGCACTTGAACAGCAGTTAAATCAGACAAAGACAAAGATGAGCCAGGAGCTCCAGCAAGCCAAAAAGGATTACACTATGCTGCAGGCTGACATTGACAAGGTAACAGTGACGTCTATTAGGGAAAAAAGTGCCTGTCTAGGTTTCGTACAGCTGCTGACATATGTAATCATGCAAATGCCGTCATATTTGAATCATAACTGTTAGCAGCCTAGAGATGTACTCTTTTTCCACCTAGGTAACAGCACAGAAGAATCACTTGGAGAAAGATTTGGAAGAGTTTAAAGCTAAGCTGTGTCGATCAGAACAAGCTCTGCAGGCTAGTCAAACAAAGGAGGTAGACTTAAAGAAGAAATCTGAGGTGTGTGCAAAATGGTCTAATTCAGGTTCCCAATCCGGTCCTCAGGGACCCACAGACAGTTCATGTTTTTGCTTTCTCCTATTTCCTTACCATCCCTAACTTTTAAATGAGCATGGTGGTTTTGGTCTTTTGTAGGAGATGCAGAGAGAGAGAAACAACCTCAGCTCTAAGTTGGAACAAAACGTGAAGAGATTGTCTAAAGTTGAGGAAGAGCTGAAAACAGTGAGACAAGACCTGAAGCAGAGCGACAATATGACAAAGGATTTGAAAGGTAATTACGGTGTTAATGTATGAGGGGCCGTTAGGGACTTTATTCACAATTGCCATGCATATACATATGTGAAACCATGCATAAACATATATGAAACCAAAATCCTTCACAGGATTACAGAATGGAGTTTTAAGTACAGAATATTACACCCTGTGATAGGGTTCAACCTAGATTTGTGCAGTATTTAATATTTCATACAGTCAAGATATTCACACACTATATGGTAGTTTGAAAAGCAACACTATTTTGCTATTATGAAATGAGACAGGGGCAGTCCCCACAATATATTTCAACCGCTCAGGTAATTTTGTCAGCAAGATCTCCAGATACTGCATTATACCATCTTGCCATATTGCTTTCCAAGCCTAGTTCAACCAGGATATCCCACTGAAATATAAATAAATTACTTATTTGTAAATTACCTAAAGACTTTTCTCACTATTTTATTAGAGACCAATATGTGGCTATTGCTTCACCAGTTAAACGTTAACACCTCTGATTCCACTTGCAAATATATAGTCACTCCTACTACAACATGTGATTTCACACCGCAGATCTGTTCTATCATGATTGACATATTGCTACCTAAGTCCACCTGTCCCTGGTGTCACTTCATGTCAGCTGTAAGACTCCCCTGAAGCAGAACATAGATTCCTGCCCTCACATTTGTATTTGCGCAATTTTCAGTCAGAGAAAAGTACTACACAAATTTCAATGCGACATGATCTTGGCAAAAACATGCAAAAAAGAAAAATCTATCCAAGTGAACAATGGTGATGTGCGATTCTTGAACGAATCATTCTTTTTGGTGAAACTGTCAAACCAGTGGCCTGTACTACGAAGTGGGGTTACTGGCTTATCAGGATATCTTGTCGGATTTAAGGTAGTCTGGGCAAAATGTAAGTGAACAAATATGAAGTCCGTTTAAACTGTGGTACCTTAAATCCAACAAGTTACCCTGATAAGCTAGTAACCCCGCTTCAAAGTTTTCAAATCTAAAAGTCCTATTGATAAATATCAAAGTGTAAAAGTATTATTGAATATTCAAAAACTGTATTTAACTGCCCCCAGAGTCATAAAGATATAGAGTAAAGAATAAGTTTCCCATTTTACCCATTATCCCATTATATCAAAATGCACGCTGTATAAAAGCACACAGCATCCTTACATTTGTTTTTTGTAGACTGTCTGTGGCCACATTGCGTGTCAGCTGTGGCTCACCACTCCTGACTCGGGAATCGACAAGTTGTTCTACACATCCGGTTGAAGTAGGAATTAGATAATTCTCATAGGACACATAAATCCCATAGGAAATGTTTATGATTAAATTTTTTTTTTATGTATTATTATTATTATTTCTTATTTGAAATGCATATAATTACATTACTGGCCACTTGTATCACTGTTTTTATTTAATTTATTTTGTTTGGCGTAAGTTACTAATTTTCAGTTTAACCCTAATTTTCCCATTGGATGTGTGTATTTTAGTACATGATTTTAGCTAATGTGAGGTTTTTCGGGAATTCACTAGTTGCATTGTAGCAACTAATCAAAATGTACTTTTTAACTTTTTTGTGTCTTTTTCAGCTAAAACTGAGGCTCAAAGTGAGGAGTTGAAAGGATTTCAAACGAAACTGGAAAGCCAAACCAAATCTTCTACACAAGATCTGGAAAGCCTTAAGATTATTTTGGCTGATCTGGAAATGAAAAAGGAAGCATCTGAAAAGGAAATTCAGAAACAAAGAACTGAAATGGAGCAGATGGCGAACAAGAACACTGTGCTAGAGAAGGAACATCAAGAACTGAATTTAAATTTCAAAATGAAACAGAATGAATGTGATGAATCGAAAAAACAAGCAGAGTATATCCTGAAATGGAAAAATGAAAAAGAAAGTCTTATTAACAACATTGAGACTGAACGAGAAATGATGCTGAATAGAATAGGTGAATTGGAAAAAAATATAGTCACTCTTAATGACACTCACAGTGACCTGAATGAGAAGCTGAAAAATGTGGAAAATGAGAGAGAAATTCTGATGCGCCAGATTGATTCTCTGAAAGGGGACTTACTGAATAAATGTGTGGAGCTGGAGGAAAAAGAACGAGTTCATAATGAGCTTCAATACCAGTTAAAGGAGGCAAATCAGAAACATAGTAAGGATTTGGATAATACAGCAGTGCAGATCACTCTTCTACAGGGCAAGCTGACCGAATTAGAGGCGAGATTGCAGCAGGAGACAAGCAAGTTGGAGAACATGCAACTTTCTCACACTGAACTGTTAATGCAGTATGAGAATGCTTGTGACCTAGCTAAATCGAAGGATTCTGTGATAGAGCTAAACCAGAATGAAATAATGCATCTTCGAGAGAGTTTATCTCAGGCTTTGGCTTACCAGGAGCAACAGCTGGTCAGATTTACTGAGGAGAAGTCCAGTTTGATGAAAGAATATGAGACAAATCTTTCTGAGAAAACTGAAGAGGCCGAACAGGCAAAGTTGAATTTTGAGAAAAGCCAGCAGGAATTACCGTTGTTAAATGATCAGATCGCTTCACTTGCCTTAGCATTGAAGCGCCAAAAACATCTTACTGTAGAGGTGCAGACCAAGTATGACGTGCTCTCTAATGCCAATGATGATCTCCAGGACAAAATTTCCAAAGCAGAGAAAAATGAAGAAAAATTCCTTCATGAAATGAGCATCCTCTCTGAGCAGGCAAAGACTATGAATTCTCTACAAGAGCAGTTAAGTAGTTTATCTGCCGCAGAAGAAGAGAGTAAGTGTGCTCTGCAAAAAACTACAGAAGCTCTTAACCTAAAAGTAAATGAGCTGCAGATGCTTAGTGGAAATGCATCGGATCTCAAAAAACAAGTAAAGGAAATTGAAACGAAGGCTTCCAATTTGGAAAAAGAAAATGTACATTTAGAAGAGAAAGTGAAATGGCTACAGAAGAGTACTGAAGAATTGTTGTCAAAGAATCAGTCCTTACAGGAGGCCAGTCGTGTTTTATGTGAAGAAAAAGCCTGCTTGTTAAGAGAGAAAGCTGCTACAGAGGATTTGACACTAATGGCTGAGAAAAAGCTTCAAGCTTCAAGCCAGCATTGTGTTGAGCTAACATGTTTGGTGGAGGATCTTCAAGTCAAGTATGCTTCTGCTGTAAAGCTGAATTCAAAGCTGGAGAGTAGTCTGAAAGATCAATCAGATCAAAAATCTTTGCATGAACAGAAAATGAATGTACTTGCTGCAAAGCAAAGAGAGGAGTCAGAAAAGCATTCTCAAAAAATTAAAGATCATGAGGAGAAACAGAAGAATTTGATGGAGGAGTTGGTTGCAGTAAACCTTGAGTTGCAAGACAAAAGCAGTCAAATTTCAGAGATGAACACAAAACTGGAAAACAGTCAGTCTGAAATGTTACAGGTAAGAAGAGACATTACTGCTGCTAATAATGAGCTGGTCAAATTGAACGATTCCTACAAAATAATCGTTCAAGAAAGGGATTGTTGGATGGAAAAAGAAGTATCCAATCTGAGTGAAATTGAATCTTTGAGAGCTGCTTTAACAACTGCAGAAAATAGCATGGATCAAAAGGAAGATTTAATCCAAATGCTCAGAAAGAATGTGTGTGATGCTGAATTGGAGCAGGTAAGATTAACTCAAGCACTAAAAGCAAAAGATCTTACAATGAATAAGATAAAGGTCCAGCTGGAAATGCTTCAAATGGATCTTGAGGACAATGAGATTTACATGAATTCCTTTGACTCAAAAATGGAAGGGCTTCAAGGTACTATAAGCTCATTAGAAACCAAACTTGAAGAAAGTGAATTGCAAAGGTCCACCACAGAAAATGAACTATCCAGTCTCAGAGAAGAGCTAACGTTAAAAAACAATGAAATCTCAAAAATAAAATCACATTTAGAGGATGTGTGCAAGGATGACCAAGACCCCTCTGCACTTAATATTGAAATTGAGTCTCTTCTAGGAGCTAAATCAAAATTCCAGGTTGCCATAGAGGAGGAGATTCTTAGATATTCTAACTTGGAAAAAATCTACAATGAACTGTCAGAAATAAACTCAAAGCTAAGGGCTAAGGTTGAGAACTTGCAACACCAGTTGCGTGATATTCAAGAGCAAAATGATAGATTAAAACAGGAGAATGATGGCCTCAAGGAACTACTGCAAATCCAAAAAAATGAGTATCAGTGTCTCAAGTCCCCCATTGTGAAAATGGTAGAACACAATAAGACAAACTTGAAAAACAAAGTGTTTGAAGAAGAGCAAATGGCATTGCATCAAAGGTTTGTTGTCTTACAAAGTGAATATGCTGTAATGAAAGAACAGTATAGCAGCTTGCTCTCCCAGGTATCAGAACAGCAGTCTCTTATTGAACAGCTTGGATCAGAAGGAGACCATAAAACTGAATGTGAAGGGGATGCCAGTCAAAGTGTGAGTTCATTTGTAAACATCAGTTTATCAAATGAAGAAGAATCTGATGGCATGAGTGCACTGGATGATCACAAGGAGTGTGATGTTCTGCACAGTAGTGCTATCATTGAGGACTCCAGCACAGAACTATGTCTTCCTTGTGAAGGTACTTTATTAGGCTCAGTTTCTTCATCCAGTGATGGGGGATCTGGTTTGCAGAGTGCAACCGACAATATTGATGGTATTGTGTGTTCCTTTGATGGACAAGTGTTACATCTGCAACAGGAGCAAATTCATTTGCATCCCTCCAGTCAATATGTGCTTTCTCCAGAGAATAAAGCCACTAAGTCAGAAGAACTGGAAGTGTCATCTCCCACCTCTGAGCAAGTCATAAGAGGTCTTGATGGTCCGATGGAGGCTGAGCAAGAGGTTTCGAAAAATGAGCTTATGGAGCTGCCAGGGTTTGAAAGGGAAGATCTGGACCATCTCCAAAAACAACATTTCCATGAGGTACAGAGCTGGAAACAGAAACTTGTTGACCTGAGCTTGGAGATGGAGACTAAACTGGCTGCTGAGAGGCAACATGCAGCAGTGTTATCAGCAGAATTGGAGGCTGCGAGGTTACAGATGCAGGGTCTGGACCTTAGTCCTCGTTCCTTGCTGTGTAATGATAATGAAGAATCTATTTTGCAGGTAAGCCACATCAGGGACATGGTCCCTACCTCTGAAAAACAGTAAAACCGCAAGAAATATTGTTGGGCCTATTGTTAGTCAAAATAGGTAGGACTTATCTTTAGGAACCATCTGAATACTTTTTAGAATGTAGATAATTTAATATTAAAATGGTTTTACTGTATTTTCAATGATGTTTTTACATTTTACTTTGCAGCTGCAGTCCCATTCGTCAGAGGAAGCAACTCCTCATAAAAAACAGAAACCAGAGATAGAGAATTTCAAAAAACATGCATTTTTGGGTATCTCCAGTTTGCAAGACAGCTCCACAGATGAAATGCCACCAAATAATGAAAACCAGACAGCCAATATCTCACAAAAGGACGATCAGGAACAACTTGAGGGTGAAAATAAAGGAACTATCCAAAGATTGCAGGAAGAAATCAAAGCCTTACATTCACAGTTAGAGTTGTTTGCTGCTGAGAATAACTCAAGGAAAGAGCTCTGCACTCAAATGGAGATGACATTGCGTGAACTGGAAGAAGAAAAATCAGATTCTGTTGATAAATTTAAGTGCACAATAGTGGAAAAACAAAAAGCTGATAATCAAATGAAAAAACTGGAAGAGGAAGTGGATACTTTAAAGCTGCAACTTCAGACGTCAAAATGTCAGTTATTAGATATTACGGAGATATTAGAAACAACAGAGGTGGCAAAAGCTGACTGGGATGAGCAAGTCCTTCAGCTTGAGAGTGATCTGAAACGTGTACAGTCTGAGAAAGCAAACTTAGAAAATCACATCTTGTCAATGGAGACTGATATAGAGGAAATGCTGAAAGGGAAGCAGAAATTGGAGCAAGAGCTTGAAGCAAGCAGGAAAATAAATGTCAGCCTTGAACAAAATCTGAATATAGTGACTACTGAAGGAATACAGCTGAAACAAGAGCTGCTTTCCTGCACTGAAGAGAAAGAGAAAGCTGGTCAGTCTTTGCTGAATTTGAAGGAAAATGTTGAATGGCTGGAAAAAGAGAACATTGAAGTAAGAGAACTGAATAAGATAATTGAGGCTGACATAAGACGCCAGAAAAAAGAAAGTGAGGTGGCTAGCAATAACCTTGGTAATTTGCAAGAAGAGAAGAAGCAGCTGTTAACACAACTTGAAGACTTGGAGCAAGCAATGTCATTGCTCAGTGCGGAGAAGGACAGCTTGCTGAAGGCGTTGGATCATTTTAAAGAACAACAGCATGATGTGTCTCAGAGGTCTGAGGCAACTATGACCAAAATGCAAACATTAGAGATGGAAAATTCAAGATGGTCACATTTGCTGGAATCCTCCCTTCTAGAAAAAGGAGAAATAGCATCTAGGCTGAATTCCACCCAGGAGGAGGTGATCCAGATGAGAGTTGGCATTGAGAAGCTCCGGGTTAAAATCGAATCTGATGAAAGAAAAAAGCATCAAATGGGTGAACTGCTCAAGGATGCCCAAAGGAAGGCAGACATGCTTCAGGACAAATTAGAGCGACTGGAAAAAGAGAAGGAAATGACTGAACAGAGTCTGGAAGATGCAATCCTCCAGGCTGAGACAGCTAAGGCTGAATTTGAAGAATTGCAAACTGAAAAGGTTGAACTCAACCAAAGATTTGAGCAAATGACTGCAGATCAGAATGACCTCAGAAGTGAGAAAGGGAGACTTGAAAGGGAAGTTGTTCAAAAAACAGAACAACTGCAAAAGATTGAAAGACAAGTGAAAGAAGTTGAAGTAAATTTGAATGTTGCCACTGAAGAACTCCAATCTAAACTTAGTGCAATGGGAAGTCAGCTGCAAATTTGCCAGAATGACCTTGAATCTATGCAACTCAAAGAGCAAGACCTGACATACCAGCTGTCTTCACTTGAATGTGAAAATGTGCAGTTGTCTGAGAAGCTCCAGGAGACGCAGCAGCTCCAGTTAGATATGCAGTCCAAAATCAAGATGCTTGATGAAGAACTTATGATAAAGCAGAGTGAGCTGAAAGTCAGCTTTGAAGAAATTGAGAGGTTACAGCAACAAGTGGCTGAACTGCAAACTATTAAGGAAGAAAAAGAGGGAAAACAGTCCCTCCTTCAGTCAGAAAAAGAAGAGCTTGAGAGGGGGAAGATGCATCTTCAGTCCGTTGTGGCTGAGTTGGAGCAGAAGGTGGAAATAACATCAGCAAAGTGTGAAATCATGCAAATCACAATGTCATCTTTGGAGAGCAATGTCCAGCAAAGGGAGGAGTACCTGCAAGCTGTGAGACTGACAAACGCAGAGCTCAGTGAAAAGGTAAAAGTGTTGCAACTTACTTCTCAAACTAAAAACAAAATTTTATGATTTTGTAATCATTATATTGATTATACCATGATAAAACCATGAAGGTCCTGTTAATGTAGATGCAGTATATCTAGACATTAACCCTCTGGGGTCGAGTGCGTTGTCGGTGATGCAGTGTACTTTTCGTGTCTATTTCAGTTTATGTCTCGCTGAAATCTTTATGTAGAATCATGAAAAAAACCACTGACTAAATCCATAATCTGTCGTCTTTTCAAAACGTCAATCGTCGGAAGTATTAAAGTTTTTAAAATTAGGTTAAATCGGCAAAAAGTAAACCATGTCACCTTTGTTTTACCTGTTGCAATGTTGCAATTACAGCATTTAGTCATCTTCATGTAACCAAGACTTTGGTGATCAGATATCTGGGATCAAAACAAACTGCCACCATTGTTTACTATGTACTTTTATAATATTTCTGCAAGTGTTCCAAACTGCGTTTTGCAATGTCTATACTTTGATGTCAAATTAATTCACATAAATCTGACATATTTAAAATGTACACTAGGATTAAGATAAGTTTAATGCCAAAATATATACATAAAAAATCATTTATTTGCCATGAATTAAGTTTATGATATTGAATGAAATGTGTGACCATGCCCCAGTCAGTGAAAGTGTGTTTTCATATGCTGTTAAATGTTGGATGATGGATTATATTTACATTGTACATGGTTTAAAGCAACATACTAGGCAAAGATCACATTGTAAACATACTTGCTGTCAAAGATCCAACAAGGCATAAGTGCAGCTAGGCTGATCTTCCAATGAATCCTGAGGTACAAGTATAAGCAGTATTGGAGTAGGAGCTACACAACAGTTTCTAATGTTGGATAGCGCAATGAACTGTGCGGTCTTAATCATCTTGTTTTTTCCATCAGGTTGATGTGTTGAATAAACACAACTTGAAGCTGCAGAATGAGAAAACTGCAGCTTTGAGCAGTGCAGAGGAATTGCAGATGGCTTTAGAGATGGAACGCCACAGTCATAGTATTCAGCTGCAGAGTACAGAGCAGCAGATAGAGAGCTTCAAGGTAAGCACCCGGCCGTCTGGTCAACACAGTGCTTTCCCACTTTGGTTTTGTGGTATACACCAGTACAATGACAATAAAGAAATTCTATTCTTTTTCATTCGGTTGTTCTCAGGGTCACTTACGTGTAACACCTGCTCACACCTCTGTGTTTATTTGCTTGCAGTTGACCTTGGAGAACCTGTCTACTGAAAAGGAGAAGCTGATGCATATCAAGGAGAGCCTTGAGCTTGATGTAAAGAAGGACACGGTTCAGCGGGAGCTACAGAAACAAATTCAGCAGGCAAGTCCATGGTGTTTAATAGAGTAACTATTAGCGGTGTAAATCACAGCTTTCCTCGCGATACAATACAATGATACACCTACTATACAATTGCAACACATATATTTATGTATAAAAATATTGAGTATCCTTTAATATTATTATTAATTTTCCTTTGGGATAAAGTATTTTTGAATTGAACTGGGATTTTAGTTCCTTCACCTTTCTATTTCTCAGTTTTTCGGAGGGAAGTTAATGTCGTAGTTTTTATGAACAGTCCAAAAATGCCGCTCCACATTTCCATTCTTCGGAATAACAATGGTAGACTGACAGATGAGGCAAATGCACTTCGAATATGACATGGTGAAGGCTAACTAGGTGACTCGGTAGCTTGCTAGAGAGATTTGCAGCAGCTGGCACAGTTGAACTTTCTCTGTCCATCCTCTATTTTTTTATGCATATGATCTACCCACACTAACTTTGCGATCGACCAGTATATTGCGATCGACCAGTAGATTGCAATCGACGTATTTGGCTCCCCTGATGTAGACCAGGTATACGTCGGAGTGGATCATGTACTATGCTTCAGGCTGCTGATCTCAGTCAGATACTCGGTTGCCTTCCCCTCAGCAATAATCAAGTCTTTCTTCAGGGCTTCAAATTCAGACTGATGCAGTGCAAAAGACAGTGTGATGTTTCAAGCAGCCTCGTGCCCATTGCTTCCGGGATAGGCTCCGGACCCCCCTGCGACCCAGTAGGATAAGCGGTTTGGAAAATGGGTGGATGGATGTTTCAAGCAGAGGAAATAAACTAGTTTACTATTAACTTATGCTATAGTTCATAATTGAAATACTACAGATTTGAGACTCCTAATAGTACCACGTTTAATAGTAATAGCACAGAATGTTTCCAAAGTTCTCAGACTCATGAATATAGTTATTAGGGGTGTAACAATGCATCGATTTGAATCGATATATCAATTCAACGACAAATGATCCAATGCATCGGCATGACCGCATAAATGTCGATGCAATGTCTCTCTTTTGCACAGCATCAGTCTGAATTTGAAGCCCTGAAGAAAGACTTGATTATTGCTGAGGGGAAGGCAACCGAGTATCTGACTGAGATCAGCAGCCTGAAGTATAGTAAAGAGAAGCTGAGTTCTGCACTAAAAGATATGAAGCGCAGGCTGGAGCAGCAGGGCAAGTTGAAGGTAATGAGCTGACCATGCAGAAGATGTAGTTCAGACTACATTTAGATGTAAATGGGCAAACAAGGATTTGAAAGACAGGGGATACTAAAAATAAATTGCAGAGGGAATCGATGTTCAGATGCCACATAATCACTTGGTGAGTCAATAAAATTGATGTCGCTGGCAAGTTTCTGTGTGCAGATAGCTCCCGTTAAGTGCTATTTCACGTCATGCAGCAGGGGTCTTAGCACTTGAAACTTTTGCTTTCTGAAATAAAAACAAAGCATTATTTTTTAATGTGAACACCCTGTAAAACTCACAGCCCTGTACTGGATAAGCAGTTGAAAGAATGAATGTCAAGAAATTTTCATTTAGCTGACAATGTGTTCCAAGACTCTGTGTGTGCACTCATAAAGATAGTTTGTCTAAGTGTGCTTCACAGTAGTTCATACTGTTATTGTTTGAAGTGTATTTGAATCATTGGCTTGCTCGTGTAATTGCGAGAATAAATCAATGTTCGAAACATGTAGTCAGCCTTTCTCAGTAAGCTACTGAGGTACCTGATTACTGCTTTTATTTTGACAAGGTATTAATCCAAGTCTTTTAGCTGGTCTGGCAGATTTTGCTATTTGATATGATATTTATTGATTTGTTGAAAGCACTCGGCAGTGTTCTGATTTATCCTGTTTATGTAAAATGGAATTACTTAAGTGATAGATTATTTAGCTCTGCTTTATATTTATATAATGCAGTATTGTTTGTTACCATTGTTTATATATATATATTTATATATATAAAAAAGGTTGATGAGCTTTCCCAGAAGGTCACCCAGCTTTCCAAGGAGAAAGATTCTGCACACAGTAAGCTTGCCCTCTGGATGAAGTCTTGCAAGCAGCTGGAGAAAGAGAAGCAATTGCTCTTGGTGGAAAATGAACAGCAGGGGGCGCTCATCACAACACTTCAGTCTAAAGAAAAACAAGGTACTTCACCTAGTATGTAATGTTTAATGAGCAGCGAACAGGCAAAATAACAATAAGTCGTCAGTTATCCTTTGATTTGTCCAAAGCCCTGGCATCTAAAAGTCCTTTTGAACCCATCACAGGAGAGGAAAGTGGTGGCAGCAACAGTATGCAGGAGTTGCAGATGGAGATTCAGGAGTTAAAAGGGGTTTTGGAGGAGCGAACCAGGGAAGCTGATGAGAGCACAGACAAATACTGCAGCCTCTTGGTGAGTCTGCACAAGCTGGAGGAGGCCAATGAAACCCTGCAGAACCAGGTGTCATACCTCAGCAGCCAATTGGCTTCTAAAAGCAGATCTACATCAAAGACTACCCAGAACCCACCAATCACCACCACCCAAAAGGAAGAGGAGGCAGGGAGCAAGCAGGATGGTCAAGTGTCCGGGAAGAGGCAGAGGGCCCCAGGGCCTGATGAGAACGAGGAAGCCAGTAAGGCACAAGAGGCCCTCCACAACATCTCAAAGAAGATCCGGGCATGTATCACTCCTCAAGCGCCCCGCCAGCCTCAAGTCGAGGAGGAGTTCAGACCAGAGGGCTTACCTGACCTGGTGAAAAAGGGTAAGCTTTCAATTTCAGTGCTTTCATCTTTTGCAGTGAAACGCATCATGCAGGAAAAAATGTGGAAATTCATGGTCGCCCAGTCTCTGTGGTTAAAGATTTATGTATGGAAATCTTATCGTGGGACCCGCTCTCCAGGCTTTGCAGATATCCCAGTAGGGGAGGCCAGCCCCTTTATAATGCGTAGAACTGTGGTGCGGAGGTGCAGTCCTCGCCTGGCTGCCAAGAAGTCCCCTGTTTCCCTGCACACCTGCCAAACCCCAAACCCCGCTGTGCATTATGTCTCCCAGTCAACAGAGGGCAGCAGCCAACAAGAAGTAAGTGTCTGGCTTTCATTCGCCTTATTTCCAATGGGATTTGCATTTAAAGATAAATAGTATAATAGTATATATGATATAGCACATACATCTGTCAAAACTAGAAATATTGCATATATAGCATATATCCGTTCTGTGTTAACTTGAAAGGTCATTTTGAAAGAAACTTGGAGAGCTGCTCTTTTTGGAACTTAA
>JAODJX010000027.1:8931084-8941963 GCA_026776945.1 Isichthys henryi
GGGTTGGGCTGCCAGTTGACCTTGGACCCCCAGAGGTTTTTTTTCTCCCTACTTGGGAGTTTTTGGTTCCTCTCCTCTGCTGTCATCTGGCTTTCTTTAAGGTGGAATTGCTGGAAAGATTGAATGTCACATTGTTCTAATAATTTGGAACATGCTCCAAAGGCAACAGAACATAATATTCAGACAATTAGTAATTATTGTCTGCTTGTTACCGGACCACCATCCTGTATATTATTACATCTGCACATGTTCTATTGTTTTTTTTTTAGTAATCAAAGATAATTACTTACACTCTAAATGGATGCTTGTTTAACAGTTATTAACCAGGGACTTCCTGTACTTGTACTCCCTTTTATGAATGAAAAAGCCACAATATTTTCTATAAAAAATCTTGTCAGTCTCATGTAACTGATTAAGATAAGAAGAAGAAAAATATAAGGAAATACATTCTAATAGAAATGGTTGAATGATTGAATAACTGCTGTGCAAGTAAGGAAGAAAGTAATCCCATGTTGGAAGTCATAAAAATAACCAGGGTAATGGTGAGTATGATTCTGTGACTGAGAATCTGTAAGGTAAGAGGCAATGCAAAAATAAATATGACAGGAAAAAAGAAAACTTGCAAATGTGCTGGTAATGATATAGTGGTCTGTCCAAGTGCTCTATTTCTGGACCAGCTTATCATCTTGGTACATGGGTGCAGTGTTGCAAGCTTTTGTCATAGAGCATGTCAAGATGTTTCTCAGTGCCTAGAAGGTCATTTCTGTCCCCATTCGTTGACTTGTAGAATGAGGGTGACTGGTGCACCTCTGATGAAAAATGCATTCAAATACAATAAGTGGTTCGAAAATGATGATTGAAAAGACACTGTGTAAATAAATACAACTGTAAAAATGCAAATTATTGTTAGTATTCTGATTTAATTCAGCTGCCAGTGCATAGCATGCATCTGTTGTACAGAAAAATATTCTCTACCTATATTTATATATGTGTGTGGTGGGTGTGTGTGTGGGGGGGTTGTGTAGATCATATTTGAGGACCAATTTGTCCCCAAAGTGTAGTAAAACTTGATATTTCCCTACTTTTGGGGACATCTTTTGAGGACTCAGTTTAATAAAAATCTGTGAATGTAATCAAAAAAGTAAAAAAGTCTTGTTTTTAGGATGGTTACTTACGGTTAAGGTTAGGGATGAGTAGAGGTTAAGGGTGTTGTGATTGGGTTAGGGTTTTTCCCATAGAAATGAATGGACGGTCCCCATTTAGATAGGTACACCAACTTGTTTTTTTTTGTGTGTCTGTGTGTGTGTGTGCATGTGTGTGTATGGACACACCAAGCCATATACAAAGGAATGTGATAGAGTGTCTCATCACTTGACCTCGCCACCTGACCTAAACACAATAGAGATGGTTCTGGAGGAATTCGACTAGAAGGAAAAGTAACCAATGAGTGCTCAGCGTATATGTAGTAACTTCTTTAGAATAGCTGGGAAAGCATCCCAAGAGGCCACCTCATGAATCTAGCATAGTAGAGAAAGTAGGGTCAACCAGTCCCTGGAGCAACTGGGGTTATCGGCCTTGTTCAGGGGCCCAATGGTGGCATCACTCTGCCAATCTTTTCACGAGATTTTGGAGTGTGTGGGAATTTATCCACATTCATCCAGAAGAGCATTTGTGAGGTTAGGCACTGATGTTGGACGAACATCTTGGGATGAACTAAAATGGAGATTGCGAGCCAGGCCTTCACATCCAGCATCAGTACCTGACCTGCTCTTCAGAATGAATGGACAAATATTCCCACAAACTCACTCCAAAATTTTGTGGAAAACTCTCACAGAAGAGTGGCAGCCGTTACAGCTGCAAAGTTGGAACCAGCTCCATGGAATAAGAATGATATGTCATCAAAGTTCCTGTAGGTGTAATGGCCACACAATTAATGGCCAAATACTTTTGTCCATACAGTGTGTATGTTACTTGAGTGTCTTACTGGCCAAAAATGTGATGAGGTTATAGACACAGCTGAGGCGCATAGAAAAACTTCCAAATGAAGATGTGTCTGTCATACAAAAATGAAGATGTGTCAATTAAGTTAAACAAAGCAAACATGTTTCTTGGTGGGGAACTTAAAAAGAATAAACAGTTACACAATGCTAATCTTTCAAGTTAATAAACATTCATTATTTTTTGTCTACAACTGGCAACTTCCAAATTGCATTCAATATATCAGGCACACATATACATATACCATTCACACCTATGTTAATTTGGCAATTTGCCTATTGGACTGTAGAGGGAAACAGGAGAACACCTCATAATGACACAAGGACTTAGTGGAAACCCCACACACGTAGAGCCAAGGTAGAGACTTGAACCACCATCCCAGAGATGTGAGGCAACAGTGCTAATTACTGTGCCACCCCCATTTTCTTTCTCTTTATCATTTTTTTTATAAAAATGAATGGAACTAAATTGAATGTCCTGTATTTGGTACCCTAGTGCACTGGCAGGCTGAGAATACCACCTCCCACACGAAAGAAAAACTGATTGTCTCCTTTACATTACTTTCAGCCAGTAGGACAGGACATTCAGCAAGCTGGGAATTTATCAGTTACTTTCATGCAGGGATGGTGTCTGCCTGCGTGGTGAAAGCTAGAATCGAAAAATCCAGTCTACTGTAACCACCGTATTCTGTCCACACTTTGTGCAAATTATACCAGTTTTGATAAGATTCTTCTAAATCAAGTTAGGTGTTTGTGGAGAAATAATGGTTCTTTTTATTTAATGTTACCATACAGCGTGTGAACTTGTGACATTAGTGTATTTTGCACATTCATGAACTGTGTCCCGTGCGACTGGCAACCTGAGACAGGTTCCAGCCTCACCACAGCTCCGTACTGGGAAAGTGATTGTGGAAAATGGATGAGTGGGTAAATATTCATGTAACTGCTGTTTTATTGCTCACATTATTCAGAAAGGTTGTTTGGTTTTTGTCCCTCTACCTTAACACGCTTAGGTTTGCAAAACTAATGATAGAACAAAATAGACAAGCAATGATTTTTACATGAACTATTTTCCTTTTGTTCAACTTCAAAGCTAAACTATGTTCAAGTTTAAAGTGAAAATGACAGGAATAGTTGGAATATATATATATATCCATCCATCTTCTAATCATCGGTGAGGAGAACAAGGTATTTTATATGTAGGGTCTATTCTGGTTAAATGACACATGCATTTATACCATTTAACCAGAATGTCCATTTAAGTCATTAAACTGTTAAACAAAACATGAAAAGTATTTTAAAAGCGAAATGTGAAAGGGAACATGCTATATCCGCACCGTGTTTATTGCATGGGTGAACTCTACAGGACATTATAGGCGCTATTGTAAATATATGTATAGGGAACACACAGTTCGTAAGACATGAACCTGTTCACCGGATAACATTTTGAACCCAGTAAATGCATCGATGCTTGCTGGATTATTGTATCTGGGTTGGGCGGGGGGAGGGTGGTGGTTCCAGGAAGAAATCTTGCCCCTAAAACCCCTCCTTTCCCCATCTTTTGTGTTTGCTTAGCCTCGGACTGGAACGGTATGTTCTGTGAAGTATTTCAATTGGTGACTAAAAACCAGATTGTGGAGGCAAGAGGTGGCAGATGCTGCAGCGATCGCGGCTTTGTGGAAACCTCCCTACCAACGCATCGGTTTCCAAATTAAATCAAAATTAGTTATATTCTCCGGGACATAACTGCCGATGAAGGACAGCAAGGAAGAGGTTCTTGGTAGAAAAGTAAGTACCACATCATTATTTAAAAATCAAATGATAATTTGACTGGTCTCATTATATGTTAAAACTTGACATGTTTACATCACGCTGGATGGTATTTGTAGAGGTTTTAAATAATCTGGGTTAGATAAAACGGAACAAAGTAATCAAGTAACTACATTTGAAGAGCAGACGTTTCACAGGTAGGATACCGCGGCTGTCGAACAACACGTTATAAAATGTTGCATTTAATTGCTTTCGTGATTGCTGTACGTTAATAGTTTGTACGAGACATTTAGCGTCTTTGAGGTACTCGATAGATCGTCGTACTTAGTTATCTCCTCTTTCACCATTTGCAGCGTAAACATCGTTTTATCCCTCGAGACCGACTGCGCTAGAGAACTGATTCATTTTGAGAATTACTAATTTCACTTTAAACATTCAATCACATATTTTTTTTCGTGCAGCATCGCCTTTGAACACATGTTCAGTGTTGTGTGGTCAATTCAGACTGTAAGTCTGTTTCTGTGCGCGCTACTTCTGGAAAAGCAAATAGATATAACAGAGCAAATTTGCATGTTTCATGCAAATTTAAAACTTCAAATGAAGCATATTAGCAGTCGCTGAACGCTAACTATGAAAGACGACGCTGCTGTAACTCGCAATTGGTACTTGAGTTCCTTTTTCATGACAAAAGATGTTTTAGTAAATGAGAGACAATACAGAGTGAAATTGATCATTCATTGAATATGACAACTGTTTATTGTTTTTGACAGACTAATCATTGCCACGTGTTCAACTCTGAATGTGTAATATTATTAAAATTATACTTTAAGGTTACATAAAACTAAAAAAAATTCAGTTTCTCCCTGCCACGTGCCCCATCGTTTTTAGGTTTCAAGATCACCACAATTGTGCATTAAATGACCCTTGAAAAATGGTATGGAACTCAAAACAAACTAAGCATGAATTGAAAGTGGTCTGGAGGTAGAATATGTGCAAAAAGAAGATGCAATTAAGAATTTCATAGTTTCACTTAATTTACTTTAATATCACTTAATGTAAAGTTTATTGAGCAAAACAAAATAAAAAATACTAGGAATGTACTGCTTTTAAAAACCTCTCTTAAGAAAATGACTAAACTCTGACGGCTACAGTACCACTCAAAAATTTGGACACACTTACCCACAGAAAGGACTATTGTACTATTTTCTACATTTTAGAATAATTATAAAGACACCAAAACTATAAAAGAACATATATGGAATTGTGCAGTGACCAAAAAAGTATTAAACAAAAAAATGTTTTTGCTGGTGGGTGGAGTGGAGCAGCTTTGTGGGTTGGAACACAGAAGGTTGCCTGGTCAAATCCCATGGTGAAGCATAGTAATGTCACCACTGGGCCCTTGAGCAAGATTTTTAACCCCAATTGCTCCAGGGACTGGCTGACCCTGCTTTCTTCTCTGTGTCAGTTTCATGAGGTGTCAGTTTCCTGTAATGCCTATCCAATTGTCCTGAAGGAGGTCCCACATACAGCATATGATGAACATTAATTGGCTACTTTTCCTTCACTCTCCGGTTAAACTCCTCCCAAACCATCAATACTGTGTTCAGGTCAGGTGGTCAGGTCATGTGACACTAACACTCTCCTTTGCAGGCAGCTTGGCCTGTCCAAACTTTTGACTCGTACTGTAGATAGATTCATGAACGGCTTCATTGGTGGTGTTGCTCAGAGTGGGGTTTTCATTCTTCCCAGTGGCTGCCCCTGATCTTTTGGATCCCAAATCTGCAGCACAGAACTCCAAGCCTCGCCTTTCCTTCTCTGCTAAACCCATTGTCTTAAACCTGGGGGATGACTGTGATACCATTTCCAAGGTAATGAAGTGGAAAACTGTTTCTGCCATATTTCTGCTGGTGTTGCTCTACTTGATATTTGGGGCCATGGTGTTCAAGGCTCTGGAACAGGCCCATGAGAGATCCCAGAAGTTCACCATCCTGGCTGAGAAGCTTGAGTTCCTCACCAGCCACTCCTGTGTCAATTCATCCGAACTTGAGGACTTTGTGAAGGTAACTAAGATCTTATTCTGGCAGGAAGCATGGTTCATCTTCCCTTATTTCTCATATAATTAAAAATAGTGGATCTCCAGTCACATAACAAACAGATCATCCATCAATCATACAATTTTATCAAATGCCACTCAATATACCCAAGGAACATTCCATTATTTCACACAATTAAAAAAGGAAACACTGTTGTCTAGTAAATAAGAGACTGTGGAGCATTATAAAATATACTTATTAAAAAAACACAGAAACAGGGAAACAGGTGAGTTTGTGTATTCAAATTACATCAACGTGACTTGTCTCCAAATGTGTCCAATAAAGGCAGCTGGGAATACTACTTTCAGCATCTATGAAAAATATGGACAAATTTGCTTTGGGGTTACTTATAATTCCCACATGCCACACAAGGTCTTTCCATTTCCAGCTAATAGCAATCAATATCTTTTTGTCTTTATATCATTTCCTTTCTCATCTAGCTGTTGGACAGGGAATATTAAAGAACACAGTCTTTATTATAAAGTAAGACAATTGGCCAAATGTTCGAAGAGGAGTTATGACCAACTACACATATTGACTCTCATGTGCCCTTCACTGTGCTTGCAATGTATAAAGTAAATATGGAATCAAAGTGAATATAAAAAGATATTATCTCATAATTGTTATAATGCGGCAGTTGAACTTGAAGATCTGAGAGGGTAGCTGAATGTGTCACCTATTGGGACACATTCAATTATACACACTTTAGAAATCAGAACACTACTGCCAGTATGTACAAACCCACTAGAATTGCTTGTGTTACAGTGCCAACCACGAAGTACAGGACAATATTACAAGATATAAAGGAGAAACAATTCACAGTACAATCTATGCCAAGGAACAGTACATTACAAATGTGTAAAGATGTCTAAAAAAATTTTGCATAAGAGTATATGTGCAAATGATTGCAAAGTGCAAGGGTCAGGTTAGGTATAAATGACATACAGAAATATATTACGATGTGATAACAGTCAGAAGCAATTCTTTTGGCACCTTCGGTGTAATAAGAAGCTGATGGAAAGGAAGGCATTTCACATATCAAGATTGAGGATCACTCCAATCAGTACAGAGCATCTTACTTACAGCACAATGAAAAAAAAAATCTCTGACCAAATTTTCTCTGTCATGAGAAGAGGCCAGACTCTTGTAGCTGCAGGGCTGCCCTGAGTCTTCCCATCGAGTCGATACAGGTCTAGGGGGTGGGGGGCGGGAAGTGCGTTAAATGGCCACAGCAAAATTTTCAGTTTCACTCGTTTCTCAATTTATGGGAATGAAGTAAAATATACAGCCTTGCTCTTCCCTGCTTCTCATCCATGAAGGGCTTTCTTCCTTGCTTTATGGGTCTTCAGTCCTGCTTCTATGAGCCTGTTATGAACTGTCCTAACACTGCACTTCACACCACTTAATGTTTCCCATTCCTATTGAAGGTCACTTGAGGTCATCCACCGATTTATGAGACACTACTGAAGAAGTTGATGAAATAATAATAATAATAATAATTATTATTATGATTATTATTATTATTTTAATTCTGAAATAGTTTAGCAATACCAAAGGAGTGCCATTTTGGTCATGAATCGTTTTTCATATTTGTGTTTTTTAAGCTCTCTGCTCCTCTGTGCTGCTTTCTGTAGTAGGGATGTCCCTTAACCTGAAATGCTTAATCGCAGATGACAATGGCTCCTTATGGCAGAGACTAAGACAGTGGTGAGTCATAGTAACAAGTATAGAATTATTCGAGACTGCGTACGTAACAGTTACTGGCCCCCACATTTGTGCTCGCTTGTCCTGTTTTAAGGAGTTGCAGTAGACTGATCAGCAATAGGCTCTGAATGTTCTGTGGTTCTCTTTGATCAGCAAGTGATTTCCTCTTTGAAACTTTCAAGTCTGAGTTTCGCTCAGCTGATTTTGAACTAAGGACCAAGTCCTGCACTAAGTACCATGGACAGCTCTTCCTCTCTTGTAGTGACTGCTTTATGAAAAGAAGCTGTAATGCTATGAACATCAGTACTATTCATTGACTTTATATTATAATCAAAACAGATGGGTACAAAAAACAACAGATGATAACAGCGAGCAATAGCAAAAGTGATCTCAAATATCTCATGTCCACCAAATGCAGCTAGGTTGAACTCTTTATATGTACAGTATAAAGAAAAGACTTAAAAAAAATTGAATAAGCAAAAAACTAGAAAACACATACACCAATTATAATAACGTGATCAGCAGGTTTTCCTCCTTTTCTTTGAAGTGAAATAATGTCTCTAACAACAAGTATAATTACCTAATCATTATGTCACCATTCTCACATGTGCTCCTTTTATTCTGCTAAATCAAAAGATTCTAAGGCAGAATAGATGAAAAGAAAGACATCCTCCACTTCAGTGCGCAATGAGGCAGGATTAAGATGTATTGGTTTCTTTAAGCAGAATACAAATATTGCGTTATAATTGCAAATTATGATGTGTACAGAAATTGTAGCATGGGGGCATGTTTGCTTCTACATTTCATTAATTTATCTGACGCTTTTATCCAATGTCTCCTTCTTGCATGTTGGATTTCTTTCTTTTTGGTTGGAGTTTGCATGTTCTGTCTGAATCCATGTTGCTTTCCTCTGGGTACTCCTCTTTCCTGTGGTGGTTCAAAGACCTACAATTATGTGGATCCATTCCTCTCAAATTGTTCATAGTGTATGATGATAGCTTGATTTTCCTTTCAGGATGCCCCCTCACTTTCCTAGGCTCCCTTTGACCCAGCATTAAATAAATCTATAGGGGTTATGAATAGGCGGATAATGTGGCTTCTGTTATTCTGTCTATAGAATATTTCAGAGCTCCTGAGGATCATTTCAGTAGCTGGAAAACTGAAAATGAGCATTCACTTTCTTTTAATGACAAGTGGTTTTTTGTGTGGAGAACCTGACAGATATCTCATTTTCTACACAGTCATGAATATTGACATCAGGGAAATGGGATGGCTACAGATTCTGGAATGTTCTGTGTTTCTTGAATAGTATTATGTAGTGTTCTTTGAAAAACTTCTGGAAGGAGAACAGAATCTAAGGGAATTACAAACAGAATCAATGGGCAGCTGATTTTTTTCAAAGCAAAATTCATTCCTAGTTGAATGATGCTCTCTCTACAGTTTTGCTTTGTTGTGGACATAAATGTATTTATACATCATTTTTTTATATGTTTTTGTCCAAAGTGATGTACAAGTGGCGATCACAGAGCAGGGTCAGCCATTGTCCCTGAAGCAATTTCTGGTTAAGAGCCTTACTCAAGGGCCCAGCGATGATATGGCCACTCTTCTGGCCATGGGATTTGAACTCATGACCTTGCAGAGATGGACACAGACCCCTACCCCCGATGGGCAGCACACTGCCCAGGGAAAAACAGAGATGCAGCAAACACAGGTGCATGGTCTGTCAGACATTCAGGTGCTCTTATAAGAAAGGAGATTCCAATGGAAAAAAAGGAAAAATAAAATTCTTTGAATCAAATTGAATTGAATTGAATCGAATTGAATTGAGTCTTCATAAACACTAATTTGTTGTTATTTATGGGTATATATCTTTAATCTTCAAAGCATGTTGAGGTGCCCACTGCTCACATCACTGGGAGAGGAAAGCCCCCACCACCGTCAGAACATAAACGTGACAGAATTATTCTTTGGCATAGCTCTCCTCTATGTATGCAAGACACTCTTCAAAATCACTTGCTTTAACTCTCTCATAGGCAAAGAACTCTACAGCCTATTGCAGATTACTTTCCATAAGAAAAGCCCAATCGTTTTAACAATCAAGGGTGCAGATTTGGGTATGGACAGTAGGGACATATCCTTACCAATATTGTGGGAGTATCGTGTGTTTAGAGGGGCAGGGGGTTTGGGGCTGATCTGGTCCCTACCAATGCTGAAACCAAACCTATGGTCTTGTTAACGATCCACTGATTTGGAGCAGAAATGATTCAGAAGGATATAAATGAGGGAGAACAAATTAAAACATTAGTGGCTTCCAGTAATCAAGGCTATTTATTTTTCTGAGGGCAGAATCCTATTTAGAAAATCCCTAAGGGTCAAGTCTTAGAATCACCCCTATTTTACACTTTAGGAGGAAATGCGAGTGCAAAATAAAATCCAAACATTCCTGGGCCTGAATCTGCAAATCAACATGGAATGTAATCTCATGGAGTATGAAGTCATACTCAGGGTCAGCCCTTGGTGTTCTGGTAGCCTAGATACCCTAGATGAGATTCCCCCACCCGCCACCTGCCACCCCCCACCCAAACCAACATAAAACAAAATTTGTCAGTTCATTTATATTAAATACATTTCAGTAGCACGGGATATCTGGCTGCTAACTAGCTAAATAGCATATATATTCACATGAAAAGTAGTAAAATATTAAAACTAACAATTAACTGTAATGTCATGTAATGCAAACAGAGGTATTTGTTTTGACTTTTGCAGCCTCTTAATCAAATGGCACACTTGGTGACAGCCTATGTCGCATAATTACATACATAATTTCAAAAAGAAATCTTTTAGTATCAGGACCAAAACATATTTCTGAAGGAAATTGACTTTGGGCTGGAGTACCCATTTGGTGCTTCGGGAATAAGCTGCCCTGCTACCAGAATTATTGTGGTCCTGCTATACAATAGCATACATTTGATGACCAAATCCTGCATACTTTAATCTACAGCAGGTGGTGGCTGCGGTGAGAACTGGCGTAAATCCCTCAGGCAACTCGTCCAATGAGATGAGCCTCTGGGACCTCAGCAGTTCCTTCTTCTTTGCTGGGACTGTCATTACCACCATCGGTGAGTATCTATGTGTTTATAAAGAGTCATAGAGCATTCACAGTATTTTAAACCTCAATTATGTTGTCCCCCACAAGAGGCTCCTACTTAAACTCAAAGCGACTGTTTTTTTAGGTACTGTAGCGACCTGGATTGATAACTGGTTAACAGATAGGAAACAGCGAGTAGTTATAAGAGGCACAATGTCACAGTGGGC
>JAODJX010000027.1:8946694-8956818 GCA_026776945.1 Isichthys henryi
CAATTTAGCAACTCCAATTAGCCTCAGCATGTTTTTGGACTGTGGGGGGAAACTGGAGTACCTGGAGGAAACCCCATGACCCATAACCACTGCACCACCATGCTGCCCCCATTTTCCCACCCATTTATAGCAATTGTTTTCTCTTCATAATCTGCCCATATGTGTATAAATACAGTACCAGTCAAAAGTCTGGACACACCTGCTTAAAAGCAGGTAACATAGTTAAAATAGATACAAATGCATTTTAATGTATCTATTAAAATACATTTCTATCTATTTTAACTATGTTACTCACCTTATAGTAAAAATGAATGAATGAAGTAGTGAAGTAATACATATCAAACATTGTAATCACCAAGAGAAGTGTTCAACATCTTAAAATTTTTCAAGTTTTAGATTTTTCAAAATAGCCCCCCTTTTGCTTCTATGACAGCATTGCAGATTATTGGTATTCTTTCAACCAGCTTGCAGATGTAACCATCTGGGATGCTTCTCCAACAAGTATTTCCACAGGTTCTGGGTAAAAGTTGGCTACCTTGCTGTATCTCTTCAATCCGACTCATCCCAAACCAGCTCTATAGAGTTTAAGTGAGGGATTGTGGGGGGCAGGTCATCTGTCACATCTGTCATTTCTTTCCTTCACAAGACTGTACAGTACTTACATAACCTTGAGGTGTGCTTAGGACCATGTTATTGAAAGACAAATGATTTTTAGTAGGTGTGTAGAAACCTTTGACTGATACTGTATATATAGCATTAGATTCCAAAAAGAAGCAAATCTTAAAATTTTCAAAAATATATGTCCTCTCCACCTTCAAACAATTACAAAACAGACCTTTAAAAACAATACAACAGATTCCAGATAATGAAATATGGTAATCATCAGTCAAGCTTACGGTGCACCTGGAAACAGGGAACTTAATGTATTCCAGAAAGCAGATTAATTTTATATGCACAGTTTTCATGCAATGTACAGATCTCACAATAGTCACACAATGGTGTAGATCGGTTTGCATAATACATTTCATTTCTACCAAATTTTTTCTCATGAATATTGGATCTTTCAAAGGGTATTTTGAGCCTCTGCAACAAATTTAAGCTATTGTCAGAAATCTTACATTCATGTGATCCCTGTTATGATTATTAAGTAGCAATTCTTTTATTACCTTGGGTAGTAATGAGAAGCTACGGAACATTCTACAAACCCCAAAATCATCAGGGAAGTTTACAGAATAAACTTGCAAAGCCTTACAAATTCTCTCTGCAAATGAATTTCCCTTTCAAGTGCAAATGCACATTTGATACCACCTGTGATCTTGACTTTCATATGATTCCCACCGTAACCCTTAAAAACTCGGGCCATTTCGGCATTTTCAATATCAGACCATTTAAATGTAATTGTGACCTGTAACTTCCAAGACTTTGTGGATCCACTGAACCCATTGATATTGGATTACAGAGCAGCTGACAAGGGCACACACACCACAAGAAGAGACGGACAACATGAGGATAGTTAACGTCTACTACGTTACATATTATTAGGAAACAACATTTTACTTATTTAGACCATGGATATTTATTAGTCGTTTTTCATTCTCGATGTTAAACATGGCCGTAAATACATTTATGGAGGATCTTCATCTGTGATTTTCTGACAGCAAACAATTTGTACACTCCAAATTTCTAGTATTAAAATCAGGTATCTATCCCTTGAGCTAAAGAAATGATAGCCCCTTATTCCAAAAATCTTACTAATGGTGTAGTTGCTAAAGTGCAAGAACCATATTTAAGACCAATTATCTTCAAGTGGAATACAAACCTGGCACATATAGCATATAAATTAATTTCAACTTAATTTTTCATCTGCTTGAACTAAGCGAATCTTGTGTGCCTTTCAAAACCTGATGGACAGCCATGTTTGTAGCTAATGTTGTATGAGACTCCATGTTCAAACTCCAATCCAATACTTATGAAAAATTCATGTTGCCTTTGAGTTTCGAAGGCTCCTTTCTGACTCAACCTTCCATGGACCCCCTGACCACAGCATCTACAGGTGCATTAAACATTAACAAACTGTGTGCACGTTGTATTTTCTGTTCTATTTTCACACCCTAAAGATGAGGTGCAGCCCTAATTTAACACACCTGATACAGATAATTAGGCCCTTGTATAGCATCTCAGTATTAGAGCCAGCTTAGCTAACTCAAATACTAAGACGCTACTTACGGGTCTAATTATCTGTATCAGATGTGTTAAATTAGGGTTGCACCTAAGCTCTGCAAGGTGGTAGATCTGTAGGAGCAGGATTGGGCATTCCTGCCCTGAAATATTTTAACAACAATGCATTTCATTTTCTGGAATGGCAAATGTCTTTATTAGGGTCTTCAGTGAGCCTGCTTTGCTTTTAGATGAGTTTGGGTCAACATTAGTTGGCACAGAGAGGACAATGTACAACATTTTATAATCAATCACTGCCAGTTTCTACCATTTTCAGTTCCAGGTCTCTGTCTGAATATGCAAGGATCTTTTTTTTACAAGAAGGAATTGTGAATATTGATCATGTTTCTTCGGTGTACATTTAAATTCAGCTGATGCTCTCTGTTATAGGCTTTGGGAACATCTCTCCACACACTGAAGGGGGAAAGATATTCTGCATTATCTATGCTTTGTTGGGGATCCCTCTCTTTGGTTTCCTGCTGGCTGGGGTTGGAGACCAGCTGGGCACCATCTTTGGAAAAGGAATAGCTAAAGTTGAGAAGATGTTTGTGGTGAGTGAAGTGTTTCTGTTAAAGATACCTTCAAAATATATTATAATGGTTGGTATAGGAATTAAGAAAGCATTACAGCATCTTCTGTTGACAGTCATAAAGAATTATAGTGTTAATTATAATACTTCATTAGCTGCAATGAAGCTCACGTCTACAATGCACTACAAATTATAATGATTGGTATAAGAATTAAGGATTCTTTGTAATGCATTATGAATGTATCTATAGTGCATTATAGATGAAGGCTTCATGAAGCACTAATAATGCATAATAAACATGGCCATTGTTAGGTCTGATCACTTGAGGCTATAGCCCCAAGCATTTTAGCCCTGATGCCAATCTTCTTTCAAAAAATGTCAAACCCCAGGTAAATGTGACTAGGCCCCTGATCTTCTCAATAGTTAGAAACACCCCTGAACATGGCTATAATATGTTATTCCTTTAAAAAAATAAATATATATATGTACTTGGGTTGGGGTCCTTTACTATATGCTTTCATGGGGCCCAAAATCTCTAGTTATTCCCCTTGTGAATAATACAATATGCTTGTATTCAGTACTTAGTTTTAATCATAGGTCTATTGTACGAAAAGATTTTCTTCATTTGTTTATTAGGCTGTTATATTAAATCTAAACTCTATGACTAGAATTATTTAAGAGTTAGAAATGATGATGTTTATGACTAGCCACAGGAATGTACTTGTAGAGTTATAGAGTGATAATAAATATGATTATCATAATTACTATCAAGGATAAAAATATCTAATGACAGCTGGAGTGAAATTCAACAAGTGATGTGCTGGTTAAAGACATGTAATTCTGTAGACTTTAAGTGCCATGATCTAAAGGCAATGTCATGTGGTCTTGTGTGCAGAAATGGAACGTGAGTCAAACCAAAATCCGTGTGACGTCCACCGTACTCTTCATCTTGTTCGGGTGCCTGCTGTTCGTAACCATACCTGCCATCATCTTTAAGCACATTGAGGGTTGGAGTGCACTCGAGGCCATCTACTTCGTGGTCATCACTTTGACGACCATCGGATTCGGTGATTTTGTTGCTGGTGGGTTTTAATGACTTTAGTGAAAGCTGTAGCACCCAGTATAATCACAGAACTTTTTTTTTTTTTTTTTTTACTTAATTTCTGTTTCCGAATATAATACAAGGCCTGCTATTCCTCATGAATACTGTTCTTTGGCAGTAGATTGAACAATACAATGGAATCAACAAAGATGAAGAAGACACTGGTATTGATTCCATTATCTTCTACAATACTTAAGTGAATGCCAAGCAGTCATCATTTATTAACTAAGGCCCACTAAAAGAACAGAGAACCATTCCGATCGGGATGTAATTAGTTTTAATTTATTCTTAACCGCAGGTCCATGTTCCAAACACAGGAGCAAAGTGTTATAATAAGGTGATAGGTAGGATGCAGATTGGAATGGTGAGACTGCCTTCAACAGAACCGTGGTTTTGTTGTTAGTGAGTCTACATTTCATGTTTCCTATGTCAGAGACCAGTTTACCACACGTCTACAAGTCTGCGTTATGCATTTTTATTGTAAAAGCTGAAAGAAATCTAAACTCAGGTTCCTCCTTAATGACATCTTACAAGGCCTGTTTCTATAGGGGGGCCCAGGGTGGGCTTGGCCCACCCAAACTTGATCCACCTCAAGACTAGGTAAATGCCAACTAATCAGAGATATATACCCAGACATCCCCCACTGGGCCCCTCCAGTAAAGTTATTTCATCCATTTAGCAAGTCCTTCCTTTCTGTTCTATAGGAGGATCAGAGATTGAGTACTTGGACTATTACAAGCCAGCAGTATGGTTCTGGATTGTGGTCGGTCTTGCCTACTTTGCTGCTGTACTCAGTATGATAGGAGACTGGCTGCGAGTGCTGTCCAAAAAAACAAAGGAAGAGGTAAGAGCATTTCTATTGTACTTGACCTCCAGTACCAGTCAGAAGTCTGGACAAACCTACAGAAAATCTTTTTTTTTTTTTAATAAGATAATGACCTTGAGCACGTCTCGAGGTTATGTAGTAAGTATTATCTTGTGAACGAGCAAAGAGATGAAGTGCTGTGACAGATGACCTAGCCCCCACAATCCCCCAACCTAAACCCTATAGAGCTGCTTTGGGATGAGTCAAGGTAGCCATCTTGTGCCCAGAACTTGTGGAAACTCCTTCCTGACTACTGGAGAAGCATTCCCTGTGGCTACATGTGGAAACTAGTTGAAAGAATGTCAAGAGTCTGCAATGTTGTCATTAAAGCAAATGATCTAAAACTTGAAAAATGTTAAGATTTAAGATTTTTTTTTATATGTATTATTTCTTTGCCTTGAGGCTTTATAGTATAAGGTGAATAACACAGCTAAAACAGATACAAGTGCATTAAAAGCAGTTGTGTCCAGACTTTTGATTCATACTGTACATTAAATCTAAGTGCCATGATGCAGTGTATGTGGTAAAATGTACATTATATCATATTTGGTTATGGTCATGACTGTCCTACAGATTCTCATTGAAAACATAACCACTTATCCAGGCTAGGGCTGTGATGAACCTGAGTCCTATCCCAAGAAACAGGGGACACTCTGGGAAATATTGAAAAAGCAATTCATTCACCAGCAACTTTTTGTACTATGGGTGTGAATCAGAATACAAGGCCATCATGAAATCCACTAAGCCACCAAACTGTCTTAAAGACATGTAAACCAGTGTTTCTCAACCCGGTCCCCAACAGAATCCACAAATAGACAATCCACATTTTTGTTCCCTCCCAGCTCCGTGCCTGGCAGTCTCTTGTCTGGGGCTCCCCCAGGACTGGTGTGAGAAACACTGATGTAGACAATATGTATTAAACAAAATATTCTGCAGTGAAATTCTTTCAAAAATCCATTCTTAACCTGCAATGATTTTGTTTGTTTGTTTGCTTTATGTGGCACCACGATAATGCAGGATATTATTTCCTGGTATAACCATCATCCAATTATCATCTCACTTTATAGATGCTTTGCGTACTGCATTAGTGATGATTGTTGGGGTAATCAAATTTACTGAACAAAAAAGTATGATTCAGTGACAATGATCATATTAATACTTGCTGTGAATTAATTTGGTCTTCTTTGCATGCTCCACAAAAGATTAGTACATCACTTAAATCTAAGCAATAATGCGACTCTTGAACCGAAGGAGTAGCGCGTCTATTTGAAGGTTCCTCCAGTTCTCCAAATCCCTCAGTCTATCACAGCACGAGAGCCTGCATGCCAGGGAGGCTGAGAAGTGTGATCCCCTTATAGTTTGAACATTTCACATGGTCCCCCAAATTTTGGCCCTTTGCAGGAATCTGGATGGATGGAGTTCCATATCTTGCCATTTGGCTTTACTAATTCCCCTGTCTAGGGCTTGGTGGTATGGCCAAAATTCTATGTCAAAATTTTTTTATTAGAATCTTTATCCACAATAAACATCAATTTTTTTTTGTTTACAAACTAACCACATTGGAATCTATGTAAGAGTGTTCATTGACCAACCACTTAACCAACAATTCTATCCTTACAAGAAACATTGTTTGTGGATTTTATAAAAATAAACTTCATTGTTTATTACGGTAGGTGAGCATTTGTACAAACAGTATCTTTTCAAAGTTTACAGTAGTCTGATCCATGTCAGATTTCACAAATCCAGTTTTAGTTCAATATCTAGTCACTTGTCACTAAAATCTAGTTACTAAGTTGAGATCTACTGAGACAGGTGGTTGAAAAAGAAGTGAGATATACGGACAACTCTGAGATGTTATGAAGGCTGAAAAATTTCACAATGTTTCACATTGATCTGTTTGTGTTTTAGTACATGTAGACATCATGTGATTGGCACTTTCTGATTTGTTCTGTCATTATAATAATCGTGTTTGTTCTGTTGTTGGTTATAGTGCTTCAGTAGTGCTGAATTGCAATTTTTGCAATAACTACTTAATGTTTATCGTAGAAACAGTTTCAACCAGTCACGATAAATTACCATCATATCGCCCACCAATACCCCCCCCCCCTCTCTGTTTAGGTGGGGGAATTCCGCGCCCACGCAGCAGAATGGACAGCCAATGTGTCAGCCGAGTTCAAGGAGACCCGGCGACGCCTGAGCGTCGAGATTTATGACAAGTTCCAGAGGGCAGCCTCCATCAAGCGCAAGCTGTCATCTGAGCTGGGCCTCAGTCCTGGGCAGGATGCACCACTGGGGAAGAGGGCCCCGTCTGTTAGTTTCACCAGCGAAAGGGACCAGGATGCCAAGAATGGCAGCCCATACATGAATGGCCTTCAGCCCAACTGTGTTGACTGCAGTGAGATTGCCATCATCGAGCACCTCAAATAAGGGCACTCACTGCGTTCCCTGTCTAGGTGAAAACACTGCTCAGAAAATTGCCCGATCCAACTAATTAACATTATACAGGCAAAGAGGTGTTCAGTCATAATTCAAGTTTTTTGCACACTGTGGGGTCACTTTACACATGGCACCAGATGAATTTCCCCGTAGCTCCCAATTACTGAAGAAGAAACACAAGTGCCTTAAATGTCGTCATATTTTAAATTCTTAAACTCTAATGCATGTTTTGATATGTATGCCTATAGTCTGCTTAAGCTTTTGTGATGAGGACAAGAGCGCACGCAAACTACATAATTTTTTCCAGAATGACTATAATTGACCTTTTTTTACCGATTTTTTTTTTTATTTATTTTATTTTTTTTTTATAATTTTTGTCATCCATATTTTATGTTTCTGTTTAAATTATATGGTAATTAAGTTAAATAGCTAGCAGTGTGATTTGAAGGCATGGCTGAAGAATGTTCATGAGATTGATTCCCTTTCATCACTGCTCTGCATATCTTCAAAAGTTTCAGAACTCAGCAAACACTAGGATAATCGATACTGGTCTCCATTAAAAGAGGGGGGGAAAATGTGGGTTTTCCATCTTTTTTCTCAATATGTATTTTTATATTACTCTTATTTTGCTTTATTTTTTTAATAGTACTTGGTAGAGCTATTCCTTGGCAAGTCCTTGAATATAGCATGACCCAATGTATTGTTGATCCACATGAATGACTTGTAACCTTTGTTAAACTGCATAATTCTGATGAAAATAGCTCATTGTTAAAATAAGATAGTCATTGCATGATTTTTATGCAATTGTATATATTTTAATATTATGTAAAATCTGCTTTCATGATGATATTAGTAATCTTTTTGGTTTGTTTCATGAAATATATTTTAATACAACTGCTAAAAATTTATATGGCTTTAAAAAGTATGAAGTGTAGGCAGGTATACAGAAAATGGTTGGAAATAATCTGTGAGACTAAAAGTAAACAATGCTATGTTTTAATAAATGCAGACAAAATATGAAGAAGCTAATCTGTTCACTATACTGGTATCCTACTTTACAAAACAATACATATGTATCTTATTTCAAAGACGCTATACCAAAACTAAAGATCAGTATGGATTATTCTTCATCTTTAGAGAAAAAGGCAAAAATGTTTCACAAGTATTCTGACTTAAAAAGTCAATATTTAATGGAAGCCCCATATACCTTACAGCCATTTCTTCTCAGTAGATGTTTTTATAACTTTTAGCACTGTTCAAGTCCAACTGCGATTCTCGAATGAACTGAAGTTTCGTGACTTTGTTTTTGAACCACCCCACCATGTTAAAATATCCGGGTTTATTTTTGGATTCTGTCTGTTTTATCATAGCATTTTACTATAATTGAACCCCGACAGCTAGTCTAGGTTGCATCTTTATGACATGAAAGACTAATGTCTTTACTGGTAGCACACAGTTATGAGTACATTCAAAACAAGTAGAAATAGTTCCACAGTACAAGGTAGTACAAGATAGGTGTATACTGTATTTTTTACTGCAGTTTATTGAGTTGTACATAGAAAATCTGGACCCCCTTACAAAATGTTACCTCATCCCTCCCCCCAACCAAATTTTACATGTAATTTTGCACATAGTTTTATGTATTCCAGGACCCCAATGGTATGGTAATGGTAGTAATGCTATGGTTGTAGTAGTATGGTAGTAATGCTGTGGTAGTGGTACGATGGTAGTAATACTATGGTATTGTGACATAAAATCAACTGCCTGAGATATCTTCCAAAATATCTCCCAAATTAATGCCCCCACCTCAACCCTGCTTCCAGAAAAACAGGAAAAACAAATGGAGCAATGTACCCAACAACAACAGAAATAGCCCCAGATGGTCTGCTAGTGCTGGGGTGGAAAGCTCTCAGTACTCTGAACCCAGCTGGTTCCTTGAAGAAAGAGAACGTAGATGCTAACATTCCAGCCTCCAACCCTCAGAGAACTTCCTAAGATGGTGTGAAAAAGCCGCCTGAAGGATGTCAAGCCGCCTTCGAAGGAGAATGATAGACAGTGTCACATCATCTGGCCACCTGATCTAAACACAGTACAGATGGTTCAGGAAGAGTCTGACCAGAGAGTGAAGGAGTGCGGCCAGTGAGTGCTCAGCATATTTGGAACCTCCTACAGGATAGCAGGGAAAGCACCCCAGGGCGGCACTTCATGAAACTGGTGTAGAGGAGAAAGTAGGGCCAGCTATTCATTGGGGTTAAGGACTTTGTTCAAGGATCCAGTGGTGGGATCACTTTGCCCATTACAGGATTTGAACCAGCAATCCTCTGAGACCCAACCCACAGAGCCGTCCCTCCCCCTAACAAATTTATTTTTTGTTTAATACTTTTTGGTCAGCGCATAATTCCATATATGTAATAGTTTTAATGTCTATAATTATTCTAAAATGTATAGAATATTACAAATGAACCTTTACATGGGTAGGTATGTCCAAACTTTTGACTGGTACTGTAAGTGAACATCAAGACCACCTTGGGAAAAATATATATGAAATCATACAAAGCAGGTCAAGAACAAACATATTTGTCTTACTAAGCCAACAGAGTGCTTCCACCAAGCACTGAGATTAAATTGTAATTTTTGCCACCAAATTATGGTTTATACAAAATGTCAGCAGAAACTTAACCTTAAAAATAACTTCTTGGTTTGAGAATACATATTTTAAATAATCATGGAAAGTTTTGAACATATTTGAAAATGCTACAGAGTAAAAGTGCAAGAAAGCATGTTTTCATAAAACATACTAGCAAGCATTTGAATACCACGTGAATACCACTACAAATTTGCATCCATGATTTATTATAGTTATATATAAGAACATAAGAACAATACAAACGAGAGGACGCCATTCGGCCCATCAAGCTCGCTTGGGGAGAACTAAACTAATAGGTCAGAGTTGTTAAAATCTTATCTAACTCTGA
>JAODJX010000027.1:8964507-8975006 GCA_026776945.1 Isichthys henryi
CACTTTCTGTAAATCCTATAAACTTCATTTCACTTCTAAAATATCACTGTGTTTGTCTGCTATATGATATATTTAACCGAAATTGCTGATCCAAACAACCAGTGATTCATAAAGGAAAAACATGAAAATTATTAGGGGTGCCCAAACTTTCGATCTCCACTGTATAATGTAGGTGCAAGAAGGAAGGACATTTTTTCCGCTTGAGTGTTTTAGCTGAGGGTCACATTGTTTCACAGTGGCTTAATGAGAGGATCTTCACAGGTCTTATCACTGCAAATGACCACCTTTTGGACTGTTATCTCAGACGTCCTCCTCTTTCTGTCCATAGTAGCTAACAGTGCCTGCATAACAGTACCTGCCAGCAGAGGCAAAGTCGTCAGTCATGGTTACTACAGCCTTATGAGGTTGTTGCTGATTCTGTAGCTGAAACCCAAGGTTTCTACTGTGAATTATGGATTGAATGATAACCGGGGTGCTATATGTATAATGATACTGTTGACCTTCGACAGTTTACGTCAAAGCTACATCAAGGGTAATTTGAAGGAAGGACAGATGAGTCCTGTGCTCAACACTTGGGAACAAGGTAAAATATCCATCCATCCATCTTTCAGTCGTTTATCCAGGTCGGAGCAGGGACAAAGCATTGATTCTAACTTTGTTGTCTGCACAGAGGTGTTCTTCCTCTTTTCCCTTCATGACTATGACAAAAGCGGAAAGATGGATGGGCTTGAGATGATGAAGTTACTCTCAGACTTCCTGTCTCACCATTCGCTGGGCCCACAGTCTGCTGATTCTGTGAGTGGCACCTCATCGTGAGAGTGTGAGGATGCAAGATGAGCGACTCGCTAACCTATTTTAAACGGTTAAATTGTGACACATCTGTGTGAATGTGAATAACACAGTTATATTTTGAACCGAATTTATATTATGAAGAATAGGATGAAACAGAATACGATTCTGGAAAAAAAGTTGCAAACCTTGTTCTTCATAATTTTCCAGACTGCATAGTTTTATAATTAAGGACTCAAATAAGTGTTTTCAGACGTTTTATTTTCAAGCTAGCTAGGTACTAAAGAACTGGCAAACTCTGTATTTGACAGAAATTAGATACATTGATTCTGAATGGGGAACATTTGCCCTTTTTATGATAGATACATATGGTGTGAGAGGTGGTGTGCAGCTCAGTGATTTAGGACGCTGTGTCTGTAATCAGAAGGTCACTGTTTCAAATCCTGTGGTTGGCAGAATGATTTCACAATTGTGTCCCTGAGCATGGCCATTCACCCCCAGTTACTGTAGGAACCGCTGACCGCTGTCTTCTCAATTTTGCGTCACTTTGGATAGTACTGTCTGCTGTAAGAAATGTATATGCTATTATTTGACTATAATATATAATGACTATAATCAAAGAATAAATGCATTGTTTTTCTTCTTTCAGGTTGTCTCCATGGTGGATTCTCTTCTACAGACTCAAGACTTAAATGAAGATGGTATGCTGGACCCCTCCGAGCTGCTCTCCCCACCCACAGAGCCCCAAAAATCCAAGCAGCAGGAAGCCGCAGACACAGCAAACGAGCCAAGTTCTGACAGCACAGCCGCTCACGACACACACAACGCTGCAGCTAAGGAGCAGGAGCAGGGAGACTCAGTGCCGGAACAGGAGGTGCAGGGAGAGCAGGATGGAGGGCAGCAGAAACTGGATGTGGACAAACAGGAGGTGCAAGACCTACCGGAGGAAGTGGGGGAGGCACATGAAGAGCAGTCACAGGAGAGGCAAGTGGAAGAACCTCAGAACCAAGTCAGAGAGCACGTTCCTGCTCACCAAGGACAGCCTGAGATATAACTTCCCAAAAAAAAGCCTGAGATACTCTGCCCAAAAAGCAGGAGTCAGCCTTAAAAGGGGAAGTACAGATGTGACACTACGCCTGACTCAGAGACAGAAGGGGCTGATTTCCACTCAGCGAAGAATAAGCACGGTTTGTCACCACAGCTAGTCATTTCTCCTAAAACAACTACAATTATTTGTTTACCTCACCCTGCAACTTACGATTATAATTATTGTAATTATAATTGTAATTGAAAAGCCAATTTGCAAAAGTCACTCAGGGCATCTTTTGATGTTTTTGAGATGAGACTGCCAATGACCTAAATTCAGGCTTCCACGTCATATGTTACAGTACTAGGACCCGAAACTTACTCAGTCCTTATGTAATCTAATGAAGAACTTCCATTAAATTTCCAAAACTCACTCAGTTCATCTTTTTGGACTTTTCTGACCTGATGTCCAACTTCCTCATTATATGTTATTCATGTAATGCAACAAAGAATATTCGTTAAACATATCTCGTGAACAGAGTGAGTTTTAGAAATTTGCTCTTCAGATATACTGAGTTCTACAGCTGGATATATAACCAAATACAATTTGAGTACATCCAATCCAGATACATTTTAGAAGGTATAATGGCAGGGTTTAAATTTGTGACTGTGTTAAACAGAGCTGCTTAGGAATTCATAATATACATGGTCTTGTCCAACCAAACATATCAAATAACAGACCAACAGTCCCATGCTAACTAAATGTTTGGTAGCAGTTGGCTTGGTTTGTTGGTTGATAAGGGCCACACCCTGTAACTTTGGGGTTAGAATGGGCTTTGAAAAAGTGAAGCAGACGGTGAATTCAAAAAGGCTTAAAACAACCAAATTTTATATTTCACAATCTATTTTGTATTTGAAATTTTTTATCTGTCAGACAAATTGGACAACGCTTGTACTGGTAATGCTAAATATCGATAGCATGGTAATAAAATTATATAATATTGAACGTTAATTGAAAAATAGTATTCAGCTACTGAAAACATGTTTAAATGGAACTCCCCTTTCAGAGTGTGACTGTTGAAGTAGTTAGTTTTATCAGTTATTTGGAGACATATATTTCAAGAATGCACATACAGTAGACTCTCGTTTATTGCGTTTAATCAGTTCCAGACTCTACCGCGATAAGTGAATTTCCGCGAAGTAGGATTCTTTATTTATAAATCGAATATTTTCGTAGTTAAAGCTTAGAAAACCTGTTTATGACCTTCTAAATACGGTTTTTAACATTATTAGACATGAAATAACACCCTTTAGTCACCATTACTGTTATGATTGCTGGACACGGATTCAGGATCGAAGGGTTTATTTGGAATCACTCCAAATATAGGACACACGAACATTTAACATCCAAACGTCAATGACAGACCTGGAGTTACAGACTCTGACGTGGACTTAAATACACTGGACGAATCAGACTGACAGAAAACAGCTGGTCACAATTGGGGTTGCACGATTGGTTAATAAAGGGGCGTGGCACACAAGAGGATCCTACAGACAGGTCATGACAATTACACTCATATTACCCAATATATTAGACAAAGTAAGAGAAAATAAGACATATTAGACGTTACAAATATCATATTATTATTATTGTACATTTAATTACGAAGATCAAAGATGCTTCCGATACATTGCGATGTACAATGTCTCGATCAACTTTTTGAATATACAGTTTTTGAATATACAAAAACCCGCGATAGAGTGAAGCCGCGAAAGTCGAAGCGCGAAGTGGCGAGGGACGCCTGTACTTAAGTGGCAACCTATTGTGGTCACATAAAATGCAATCAAGTTCCGATTCTTCCCCAATTTTTGTGGGTCTTTTCAGGGTCCTCCAATTTCCTCTTGTAGCCAAAAGCTACCATTCAGGTGAATATAAATTTCTGTTGTATCTGAATTTTTAATATACCCTGCAGACACCCTGCAGTATGCTGTGATACAACGTCACAAATTCAGGTGAAGTAGAAGCAAATATTTATTTATAAATGTACATTATTGTTTAAGAAAGTATGCAAAATATGATATTCAACATTGGATATAAATCAACAGTACAATCAATATCCTCCTGAGATCCGGCGGGAAAAATGCTTCTAATATTCATGTGGCATGAATATTATATATATTGGAGATGTATAATACAAGGGGGCGGCATGGTGGTGCAGGGGTTAGCACTGTTGCCTCACACCTCTGAGACCCAGGTTCGAATCTCCGCCTGGGTTACATGTGTGCAGAGTTTGCATGTTCTCCCCATGTCGTTGTGGGGTTTCCTCCGGGTACTCCAGTTTCCCCCCACGGTCCAAAAACATGCAGAGACTAATTGGCATTGCTAAATTGCCCATAGGTGTGAATGAATGAATGAATGTGTGAGTGAGTGGTGTGTGAGTGTGCCCTGCGATGGGCTGGCCCCCCGTCCTGGGTTGTTCCCTGCCTCGTGCCCATTGCTTCCAGGATAGGCTCCAGACCCCCCGCAACCCAGTAAGGATAAGCGGTTTGGAAAATGGATGGATGTATAATATAATATTGGAGATATGAGCAGAAACATGTTTTGTACAGAGGACAAAACTCTCTGAAGATCTCTATCAATTCCTTTTGATAAATGTTCATTTTCTAGGTCTCTGATGATCGTAGAAATTAATCTGTTAATATTACAAAATGAATACTAGAGAACAAAAAAACTACGGATCTGGACATGACAAATTGTGATACAGATTGTAAGCTGTTCAGTTACCTGTGAATGCACGTACATAGTTCAAGACCAGTGTGAAAATTTCTGAAAAGTAAATTTCCTACTAAACATGCCAGAAGTACAAATAAATTAGCTATTTAGCCAAATCCTTCTGGCAATTTTTGTCATAAACTAATTTTTATTATCATACCTTACCTGACTGAACACCTCAGAATTATTGGCTGAAACATCTTCCATTCTCTATGAAAATGACAAATCAGAGGGACGGGAGACCCAAATTAAAGCCTTCCTCTGTATTGACAATTCAAGGCATAAAATATATGACTGCTGTATTTTATAGTATTTACAGTACTTGTTCTCAATGCAAATCAGGTTTCAGAATGATGTATTTAATTCTGCAGGATGTAAATGTAAAGCTAAATAATTTTGAAAAACTTGATGTTTGGTAAATTGTTATGCAATGCTATTAACTGTCAATAGGCAGAGTATTACTCATTTATCCCAACTTCATAACCATTTTACAAATATTTACTTCTGATTTATATATCCTGAATGAAATGTCCATTGATTTTAAAAAAATGAATTGTTTATGTTGATTTCTATGTTGTTTTTTTCTCATTTCATGTTCTGTCACCTAGAATTCTTGGATAAGCTTTTTTATGCCTTAATGTTTACAACCCTGTCACCACACCTTATTTCCTAGTGACTTTAAGTGATTATTCTGATCAGTGTGCTATGATTCTTTTGAGCAACTTCTCTTTTTCAGCTAAAAATAGCTACGCAGGAACATTCTCCTTGTCTACATAGGTCTGTGACATCAGTGATATGCAAAATACTGTGTTTGGGGGTACAAGTGACTGTATAACTTCCCCAGAAACAATAAAACTTGAATTCTGCTGTGCAATGTGTACAATAATGTACAGAAACATGCATTTTCAAACTCATTTCAGTCAATAGGTCACTTTAGACCAGGGTGGACCAAGAAAATGTGTAGTAGGGTTGTAACACATGAACAGCACATTTAACATTTGTTTTTGTTTATGTGTATATGTGCATATCAATAACTACAAATCCTAAGAATATCAACGATCAGTTTAAAATGCAATACATAAACTGTTATCAATCTCAGACATCTGCGAATACAACTCAAACTCAGTTTTTTGAATAATTTAGAAATTCCCAAAATTTCAGTTGAAGACCAAACTTTTATTGATTCCCCAATAAGGAGTCAGGAAATCATACATGCTATAAAAACAATGCAGAGTGGTAAATCACCAGGTTCAGATGGCTTCCCTATAGAATTCTATAAGGCTTTTGCTACTAAATTAACACATTTGTTGGGCCTATTGTTCCAAGAAATTATCACAAGTATGAAATTGCCGGATACCATATCACAAGCTGTGATATCTGTAATTCCTAAAAAGGACAGGGATCCACTTGATTATGATTCCTACCGCCCAATAAGTCTTCTCTGTTATGACTACAAAATTCTCACAAAAATTTTGTCCCAACGTCTCGAGAAGGTAATACCCCACATAATCAATTTGACCAGACCAGCTTTATACCGGGCAGACAGTCATGTTACAATGTGCGGAGGCTCCTTAATATCATGTATTCTGCCCATTCCACCCTCCATCCTGAAATCATACTATCTCTTGATGCAGAGAAGGCCTTTTTCACAGGGTGGAATGGAGCTATCTGTTCACAACAAAATTTGGTTTTGGACCATCTTTTATTGCATGGATTAAGATTCGGTATTCTCCAAAAGCCTCGGTTCAGACAAACTCCAATTACTCAGAATACTTTTTACTACATAGAGGCACAAGACAAGGCTGCTGTCTGTCCCCCTTTTTGTTTAATTTAGCCATTGAACCTTTAGCCATAGCAATAAGGCAATCACCAAAGGTTACAGGAATCACTAGGAATTGTAAGATACATAAAATATCGTTGTATGCTGATGATGTATTACTGTACGTATCTGACCCGTTAGAGTCGATTCCATATTTGTTGCAGATTCTGCAGCAATCTGGGAATTTTTCAGGATACAAATTAAATTTTTCTAAAAGTTAACTTTTTCCTATAAATAATTTAGCGACTAACATAGATTATAGCACTTTTACATTTAAGTTGGATAGTCAGTCATTTTCCTACTTGGGTATTAACTTCACACAAACATACAAAGACCTCTATGACTATAATTTAAAGGTGTTACTGGAACGTACCAATTCAGATTTTAACAGATGGTCATTGCTTCCCCATTCATTAGCAGGTTGAGTTAATATTGTCAAAATGATTTGTTCATATGGAACAAATCGATGTTACGTATGAAGAGAGCCTATCTGGAGTTACCTAAGTCAGCAGGAGGGCAGGGTTTACCCAATTTTATGTTTTACTACTGGGCTACCAATTTTGTCAAACTAAGCCACTGGATTTCTGTACACAAATCAAGGGAAGGCCCAACTTGGGTTACCATGGAGCTAGAGTCATATCAGTCTACATCTCCAATAACTCTTCTTGACAGCCTTCTACCTATTAATTTCAACCTTAAAAATTTAAACCCTGTAGTAAAAGCAACCCTTAAAATATGGTTTCAATTCAGAAAACATTTTGTTTTAACCCAAGCATGTAGTTTTCTTCCACTAACTGATAACCATCTATTCCTACCTTCTGAAATAGACACAGCTTTCAAAATTTGGCAGGACAATGATTTATTTTTTATTTGGGATTTATTTAATGATGGTACATTTGTTTCATTTAACACCCTACAAAATTGCCATAATATTCCAAAGACACATTTTTTCCAATATCTGCAGGCTCGTAGCTTTACCATGAAATACTTTTCTACCCCTCTTCAGACATCTAAAAAGGCAGTAGATTATATTTTAGAAACAGATCCCTATACAAAATGCCAGATTTCAGTGATCTACAATATCATTCAGAATATCAACATACCTTCATGGGATAAAACCAGATCAGCCTGGGAACAAGACTTAAGTGTTGAAATCAATGACGGAATCTGGCGACATATTATTAAACAGATGCACACTTCTTTCTGCCTTAGACACAACCTAATACAATTTTTAGTTCATCGTTTACACTTCACAAATGAAACATTGGCTAGAATTTACCCTGGCACCGACGCAGGATGTCCCAGGTGTCAATAGAGCCCAGCTACAACCGGTCATATGTTTTGGTCTTGTCAGTCTTTAAAACATTTTTGGGAACAGAGTTTTCATTCTTTCTCACACATATGCAACACTACAATAGTGCCCAATCTTTTTATTGTACTGTTTGGGGTGCTCCCACAAGACAAACATTACACTAGATTGCAGGCGAGGGCTGTTGCCTTCTCTTCTGTGTTAGCACGAAAAATAATTCTTTTAATGTGGAAGTCCTCCAGACCACCAACATTTAATCAATAGGTAAAAGTTGTACTCTCTACACTGTCACTCAAAAAGCTGAGATATAACCGAGGTAAATGCAGACAAAAGTTTCATGCAATTTGGTCCTCCTTCATAGAATATGTTGAAAACATAGTACTCACCTGAATATGGAGGGTTTTTTTCCAATTACTCCGTTATTGTTACACCTGGGTCGAGGGGTGTTTTCGTTCTTTCTTTGTGGCTTAATGTTGTAAAATTTGGAAAAACTCTGGATAAAGTTAAAAAAAAGAAGTAGAATAGTGAGGTACATTCTGAATGCTCAGATTAATAATAAATCAGATACAAATAATGAAGACTTCAATACCTTTTCATGAATGTTCATTTTCTAGCATATCAATGTTTCGATGGGTTATAGCTGCCCCAACAATTATAGAACAGTAATGGTACTTATCAAATCATAATTACCAAAATAATGTGAGATAAACTGTGACAGTGCAAGTAAACAGAACTTCACCTGCTTGTGATCTGTTACAGTAAGTTAGCCAAATATCTGCCATTCAGTGCAGTTTATGTAAAATTGTAACACCCTGTGTCAGTAATTGGATGGATGGTAGTGAGGGTTTTTTTAATCAATGTGTCTATTTTAAAATCACTTTGCAGGCTGCCTTTATCAAACAGATTCTGGCTCACATTTGACAGCCCAGATGTAAGAGACGGCTAATTGTTGCAATACATTTAAACCTGGCTTAACTCCGTCTTGAAATATGCATGCAGTATAATATACAAACTGAAAACTGCACTGGATACAACTGATAGCCTGACAGGAAAAGATGTAATTTCCAGTGCCATTTGTGATTATCATGGACATGACATCAAGGCGCAAGAGAAGCAGTTTGAAGATGAAATGAAACACTGATTGGGTACAGATGATTTATTTGTTCAAATACATCTTCTGATATGCATTTTAGGCATGTTTACATCCCATTTTACTTTCATTTAAAACACGAAATAAAAAAAAATCTAAAAAGCAAATTAAATTGATCATAGCAATCTGATTGCCACTGAAATGCTGAGTAGAAAGTCCTCAGCTAACGTAAAAAAAAATAAAACATTTCAGAGATATCAGTAAAAGTTACAATGTACCCATCTGCTTCTAGATTCACCTCTAAATTTTGGGCATCCCAGCAATTATCATTGACTCAATCCTCAATCCCACAGTGGTTCTGTCCTCGTAAAATTTTGGGGAAAAAAAAAAAAACAAGTTCCCTGGACCCTCTCCAGTTTGCCTACCGCGCAAACCGATCATCTCACTATGTACGTATACACAGCTGCTGATGACAATAAAGTACCTTGAACCATAAATATTATTCCACCATAAAACTAAAATTATCTACATTAAAAGCATTCCAGGCTAAGTCCCTAAAACTTTTATATACATGTAAATACATGTGCATGCGTATGCAGACATGTCTTGAATTAAAAATCTCACGCCAGCCAGCAGACCAAAGTCGGCAACCCCGCTTGCATGCTCATAGTCTTGGCTTGGGTACGCCGTGCATCTTTGTCTCGGTAACCAACCTCACTGACATAGCTGTTCAATTGGCTATGGGATCTCTCATTTGTCTCAGTAACTTTTAAACTTTTCATTGATGTTAATTTCACATTTTTAATGAGTCAAAAACAGTGCTCAAAATGTGTACAGTAGTAACTTTGTACTTGCAGGGGCTTAATTTAGATGGTTTGTATACTTTGTAAAAATGTCTTCATAGAAAATTAAGTAATTTGTCATGCAAAATGTACAATACTGTTTGGTTAGAAACTGGTAATAAAACTTTGATGTTATCATTCAGGCTTGCAGACTGTTATAGAAGCAGTTAGGAATGCCTTTATTTATAATAAAAGTATTATTCACGAATTGTTACATTTGCGGGGATTTGCCGCTCCTAAGCCTCACAAATGTGAAGCTGTTACTATATCAAGTCTTGAGTCACTATCAGTCTTTCATCAATACAAAAAAACCAGGGTATAGAAATTATGACAACTATTCATCAGCATGCAAGGTCATTGATTAATACCACGCTGTGCCAAAAAGAAGGGTGTGACCAAATCAAGCGTTGATGCGACCAACTAAAAGGCTGTTAATAGCAATGCTACCACTGAAAAAGTTTTTCTAGATACCTGCGTAATGACACACCCTTAGCACCATAACCAGAAACCTGTCTTTACGCAGACATCAGTGAACGGTTTAATGGTTTATATGGATTTATGTGAGAAGTGCGTCAGTATCAACAAGATACAAACCTAATCTTAATTTATATTCACAGTTACCAATGTTTGCTATCTAGCTATAAACATAAATTGTTAAAATTAGCAATATAAAGTATTCCATGCAAACAATGACCATGAGTATGAATAAAGATTAGTTAAACACATGACGTAATAAAATACACTGCTCAAAAAAATTAAAGGAACACTTTGAAAATGTCATGCCCTGCTCGTCCGATCCTTCCGTGTGCCACGCCCCCTAATTACCCACGTGTGATTCCCTGATTGTCTCC
>JAODJX010000027.1:9004263-9021477 GCA_026776945.1 Isichthys henryi
AGTGTGCCCTGCGATGGGCTGGCCCCCCATCCTGGGTTGTTCCCTGCCTCGTGCCCATTCCTTCCGGGATAGGCTCCGGACCCCCCGCGACCCAATAGTAGGATAAGCGGTTTGGAAAATGGATGGATGGATGGAAAAGTTTCCTCTAGTCCCCCAAGTGGATATTTTGGGTAGTACAACCCTTTGCTGTTGGAAGCTTCTCTGCATACATAGCTCCTACAAATAAAATGCATCTGTATGCTAAATTCACATGTTATATCAAAAGCATGAAATTAAATTTAGATTTTTGTCTCATCTTCTCTCCACCCTCAATGGATGCCTGTCTTAGGTATAACATCTCTGGTCTTGTATTATCGCTTCCTCCACCCTAAGTCTACGGAGATCTCGCACCACCTGTGGAATGGACACTCGGGGATAGTTTGTTTGAGAGGAGAGTCTTCCTTCTCTCTGGGAGACAAGATGGCGGTCGTGCCTTCCGTCCCATCGCAAGGCAACATTCCTCTCACTGCTGTGGCCAGAAACATGCTGGAACATTCCGGAACCTGTGGCGCAGAATCTGCCATGTGGGATGGGCACCATCACTGGCTGCTTCTCCGCCTGGCCCTGAAGACAGGAAACTTGGCTAAAATAAACGTAGCTTACGGGTACGGGGAGGTGGCCGCCATGATAGACACTATGGAGATGCCAGAAATGAAAGATGTGGAGTCTCAGCCGCCAGAGTCAGAGTTAAAAGATGGCATCATGCCCCTCTCGGAGGGGAAGGAGAACTTCCAGAGTGTCAGCGAACCTTCGTTCACAAGCGATCTGACAGGTGATGAGGAAGAGGAAGACGAAGATCTAGAGACAGAGAGTCCATTGCCGTCTCCTGTGTTTGATTATAGGAGAGCATCTCCAGAGGGAAAATCAGTTTTGGAGGAGAGCCTGGAGCCCAGGTATTGCCCCACAGAATCTACCACCACCCTGTACTTCAGTGCCGATCCCCAGTCCCCTGGAAGTGCCAGTTATCTTGGTTTGGAAAGGGACTTGGCAGCAGAGAACATGGGAGATACAAGCCCCATGTCAGGTGATGCAGGTCAGCAAGCAGAAGCCAGAGAATCGCTCAACAGGGTGAACCCCAGGTGCAGATCTCCCCCAAAAACAGAAACCAGGACCCCAGAGCCTACAAGTCCTCGTTTTCTCGTCCCCAGGCGGCAAGTGGTTTTGTCTTGGAAAGACAAACCTGAGAGATTTTAAAAAATGTTTTAAAAAAAAGTCAGTTAAGTGTAATGGAAGCGTGAAGGGCTGTGCACAAGCTAATAACCTGCGCATGTTTGCGACCAGTATTTTTACATGGACACCAGGCAAAATTGGTAATATCTGCAAGGCATTTTGTGCTCATGACTTTGGGGTCTTTTATATTAACATATTATTTAAAACTTAGTAATACTTCTTAGTCTTTTAAATGTACTTTTTAAACTTAAACAACAATATGTTCTTTTTTTTCAACTCTTAAGCACTTGAGACAAATAAGCCGGTAAAATTTATTTGCCCTGGCATAGAGCCTACCCAGTGGAGCACAGGACACAATGTAAGGGAAACTGTGGATGCCCACATTCACTTAATCGCACACTACAAACTATTTGAGGCTGTCAGAAAGCTGCACAAACAGCTTCATACACAGAGATGGGATTCAAACAAAGCAACCTGGAGGTGTGAGTCTACAGTGTTATTTCAAGGCTGTGTGCAGTCGGTGCTGTACGTCATTGTAAATGTAATGTGATAAACAATAAAAATATAAGAACATTCACATGAAAAACATCATTTTAAAATATGTGTGTAACGTTATTTAAAACATTTGTTAATTTGAACCAAGTAAAACATATTGGATCATACTGTTCTATTTCTTTGATTGTCATGGGTTATACTTTAATTTAATTAAATTTTTAAGTAACAGATGCTTCTGTCCAAAGGCACGTGAAGCAATTAACACATTGCAAATATACGACTGTCAAGAAGTCAGTTAGGTACAAGTGCAGCTTTCAATGAAAGCCCAGTTACAAACATAAGTTGTACTGAAACAAAAGCTACACACCATTTTCCAATAAAGCAAGAACCCTAATAAGCAGAAAATTCAAAATTAGAAATGTTCAAGGAACATGGAGTGGTATCACGTTAGTGGAGGTATTCCTGGAACAGTTGGGTCTTGAGGCATTTCTTGAAGGTGGAGAGGGAGTCTGATGACCATACATGATTTGATAGCTCACCCACCATCGAAGAACCACGCATGAGACTTTCGGCGTGGTGGCGGCATTACCAGTTGGCATTGGTTTGCTGAACGGCGAGGGCAAGATGGGACATTTTTAGGCCTTTTATATATTATTTTGAAGTCATATTTTTATGTATAGCATCAAAATCCACCATTGTTGCATCATAACCATTTCAACTGAGTTTTAATAAACCCACAATGCAATTAATACAGAAAAATTTATTTTACTGTAAAACAATACTTCTGAGTGTCTTGGGTACTGCCATCCACATTAATTGAGCTCTTTGAACAAAAATGAATTGCTGTTATCCGCAAATGAATAATTGGATATTCTTTTTAAACTATTAGATTCCCCTCCCAGGTTCCAGATGAAGTTTTCACTTGATTATTTTTGGAATTAAGATTTGCATTTGGTTATCATCTCGAACAAACAAATGACTCATATTTACATATTGTATTCATATATAGACTGATTACAATTTAAAAATTCTTAAAGAAATCACGACGAATGTCAGAAGAAAACTATAAAATAAAATGTGTTTTTAATTGATGTTCATTAACTGGGACCTCTTGCGGCAGATAATGTACGCCTCACCTTTAATAAGAATATTCCCCTTTAAGGCGCAGTGCGCATGCGCGCAAAAGTGTTCTGCCTCCTCAACTTCGCAGAAAGTTTTACAGAAAAGAAAAAAGGGAGATATAGCGGCGGCGCTGAAATGGCATTCCGCAGGAGGAGTAAAAGCTACCCTTTCTTCAGTCAGGAGTTTTTCATTCAAAATCATGCGGACTTGGTCTTTTGCTTGGTGGTTTTAATTCTAATTGGACTGATGTTTGAGGTGAGATTTCTGATCGCATTTTTCTCTTTCGTGCACAGGAATGTTAGCCTGTATGTAGATGACTCTGAAGGGTAGGGCCACTTTCGAGTCAGACAAGCTCGGCAAACAATGCACGATTATAAAGATTTTTTTTTAATGATTTAATATGATTTAAATTTTACTTCCTGACCATTAAACTTGTTGCAAAACAGTATGCAGCTGCAAACATTGCATTAAGATGACAATATGGCTGGAAGCGTACTGTCCTCCAGCGTTTAGGCAATGAGATGCATGTAAGTAGTGGAAATCTGAAATAATCACGCCTGCGGCAAGATGCGTGGCTGGATTCGTGTTAAAACTGCGATTAGGCTGCATGCATTTCGTCTCTACCGGTATTAATATGCAAGCAAGTAGGTGACGTCGTTAATTAGGCAGATAAACCGCAGTTCAAAGGTTACTTTAACAGATACTGCTGTTTTGGAGGAAAAAAGTTTATGAAGCTTTAGTTTTTTAATGGGAACCTTATTGCTGCCCCATAGTAACTAGTAAGAGCTGATGGCTCGATCAGACGATAAACTATACATTTGGTTCCCGTGGAGTGTCATAAGCAGTTTTCTTTTTTTTCTCTTATTATGCCGATTGACCTTCGAAATCCGCAGTGGTGTTTAAAACATTTTCTTGTTAATACAGATCGTGTTTAAAATGATCTGTATCAGGACTTGTCATCCGCCTTGTGCAGCGTCTGATTTCTGTCCTGAACAAGTGCCACGTCTCAGTCTGCGAACTGGGTTAAGGCCTCGAACCGGAAAACCTTCACTTTTTTAAAAACAGGATCGTAAAGCCATTTATTCATAAAATGAACTGGCTTAACTGCTGATGCAAGCTTGTCGGAGACGGAGTGTCATCTGTATAACGTGCATTTTCAAATTTGCTTTGCATCTGAATGATTACGCGATATGTGAATAATATATATTAATTAAGGTTTCCCGGATTAATAAAATGAGTCAATGTAGGACCTTGTACAGTTTGAAAAAGAAATAACTTAATGTATGTACCCCTCCCCCACAAAGGGTTAATATAATATATTATGTTTGTTTGTGTGTGAATGTATATATAGTTGTGGGACTTAGAAATACATTTTCAATCATTTTCACGCTTACCCTTTTCTTTTGAAGCTTGTTAGTTGTTTGCTATGCTGATTATATTTTTGTATGCCTTTGTGCCATGTATGAATTTCTAGCAAACGTGTGTATTATGACTTTCAGACTGATTTTGTCCAGTGACGGTCATAATCCGTTAGCTGCTGAAGTCTATTAGCTGACTTAGAATTCACATAGAATCGGCTTGCAGACTGTAAGCCCCCACCACCACCACCACCACCACCACCACCACCACCACCGTGTGTGTTATAGTAATTGAAATGGATTCAACTTTTGCTGTATTTGGAATGAAACAATTGCCTAAACTGCCACTTTTCTGGGTACTGCATCTGTGAAGTGGGGAAAACTGTTCAAGAAATGTGAAAAATAAGTGTTCATCTCTACAGCACTGTCACATCTGCTCATTTTTTGAACATTGTTGGAAACCAGTTAAAATGTCTGTCTGATCTCTTTCAGGCAACAGCAAAAACAGCTTTCCTCTTTATTCTTCCTCAGTACAACACCACCACTTTTCTTCCAGGTTAGTATGTTAATGAGCTAGGACTCCTACTTGAATATGTCCCATAATTCACTGCAACTTTTGGGTTCAGCCAACCTCAGTGTTTTATTGACTTTCCGTTTATTAATTTATAGCTACTGACTGACAGTTCATTTCTGGAATCTTATATCTGTTCATTCCTAGTACAGTTTTTTGTGGTTGTAAGTTAATTCTCATCTCAGGTTTTTCAGGAAGACATTTCTTCAAAATATCCTTGCATGCACTTCGGCTTTATATTACTGTTTGAACTTAAGCCTATTCTTACTTGGCTTCCAGGCCTCAAGGGAGTTTAACCAAACCTACAGTCTCTTGCCAAAACCTTCGTAGTGTCTGAAACTACTAGTAAATATCTTGTGTCTAGGGTGTAGGTACACTACTGTGTTATGCACAGAATCAATCTGCTGTATGACTCATAAGTGTGACATTTCAGCGAGTAATCGGACACACTGTAAACATTAGCAGCAGTATCACTGGTGTCATTGTATCGTAAATTCACTCACAGCCTAAAATATTTCTTTAATTTCAATGTTACACTTGGTTTTGTATTTCTTTTTTTCCTAAGTCCATTTTTTGTCAAAATTGATTTACAGTAATTATGTAGCAGAATTTGTTTAGCATATAAACTTACAAAAGGCTTCATCCGTTTATGAGACACTGGTCTTTGTAGTATAACCATCTTGTGTGACAGGAGTTGAGAGTTGTGGCCATTCAAGTTTGATCCCAGGCCTATTTCCGTAACCAAAATTAGAGCATAGTAAATTCAGGGGCCCAAGTGGGAGACCAGATGATGTTACCTCATAAAGTGGTGCATCTGCCTGTAATGGTCAGAGTTGTTGGGGCCGGCGAGGGTGGTGAAGGTGGCAATTTCTTTTCTTATCACAGCATTTTTGGTCTATACAGAGGGAGAAGAATCTCTGTATCACTACGGCTGGAGGGACTGTATCACCATCTTCTTCTATTTTCTCATCGCCATCATTCTCCACGCTGTGGTACAGGAGTATGTGTTAGATGTAAGTTTGCGTTCCAGTAGTGTCCTGGGCATGTTCCTCAAGAGGTTCAAAATGGACAGATGCTCCTCGCTTTACGATGGTTTGGTTCATGATATTTTGACTTTACAATAATGCGATGATGATGCATGTTCAGTAGTCAACTTGGAATTTTGATCTGTTCCTGGGTTAGTGGTATGATGCTGTGATACTTTCTACTGATGCTGGCTGTTGGCAACATCCTCTCAGCCACGCTTCCGGTCTTTGTAGCGACCATGTGCGTATTTATTTATTTATCGTATCATATTCAATATGATATTTTCCACTTAAGATGGGTTCATCAGAATGTAACCTCGTCCTAAGTCAAGGAGCACCTGTAAATAAAAAGTACTGGCTTTTTACTTGTCAAGGTATTGTACTAATTATTTCAGAAGTTCTTGCTGGTTTGAATTAATGTGCATTGACCTCATTTAGAAAGTCAACCGACGACTCCACCTTTCCAAAAGCAAGAACACAAAGTTTAATGAGTCGGGACAACTCTGCGTGTTCCATCTGGTCTCGTCCGTGTGGAGCCTCTATGTCCTCATCACGGTGAGTCTGCAAACTTGAAAACGAAGACCTTCATCAAAAATCCCGAAGGGACAGCAATTTCTGCCTTTTTAAAAAATACAGACACATACTGTATTTGTTCTCATCTGTGACATCTTCCCATTTCTCTAAAAAATTTTATACCCCCCCTCCCCCCCCAGGAAGGATACATTCAAAATTTTAGCAGCCTGTGGGAGAACTATCCTCATGTTCCCCTCAGGTAAGGCCAGCCTTATTACCTTATTGACACAGCTTTTACTTTATGGCCTCAAGCTTTTTTTGTTAATTTAATTGCTGTAAATAAGTCGATTCCTCTGCCAGGTTCCAGGTGAAGTTTTTCTACCTCTTCCAGCTGGCATACTGGCTCCATACCCTGCCTGAGTTGTATTTCCAGAAAGTGAGAAAGGTATGTTACTGCAATATTCTCCTTTGTTATCTCTGTATTGTTATTGTGGAAGTAAATGGCAAAGAGTGTGTGCGTGCACACATGCACGCGCAAATATAGGGTTAATTCTGTTCCACTAATTCTTAATAAACGTTCATGTAAGACTTTCTTAGGGCAAGCACAGTTCTGAGATTGGGTTAGGAATTAAACTGGAACTGATAAATGCATTGGACAGTGTGATGATGTGGCATGAGAGGAATGATGGAGGTACCCAGTCGGAGAAGCGGCTTGAAAATGTCCTCATAGATTTATTACCAGAATGTGTGTCAGGGGTACAGAGGGAATGTGATTGAAGGTGTCGACATGTATGAGGCTGTGTGTGTCTGTGTCTGTGTGTGTGTCTGTGTCTGTGTGTGTCTGTGTCTGTGTGTGTTCGGCTGAATAAAGCAGCGTTTAACGTGACCCCTGCATGCCTCCAGGAGGAGATCCCTCGTCAGCTGGCCTACATCTCGCTGTACCTCCTGCACGTCACACTGGCCTACCTCCTTAAGTAAGCAAAGAGTGCAGAATCTAATTCAAATCTGCATTAGTTCAGTGCTTCATGGTTATTTTTTGATGGAGTTCCTGTCTCAATATATGGATGAGCTTCTGGGTTCTTCATCTGAATTATGCAGAAACACGGGGTCAGCATGTGACTACATCAGAGCAGCACATGAACTAATCAGAATACACACCTGATATGTAGTTTAATATATGTGGAATAGATTCCTGTATTCCTGTTTCTCTTTTTTTCTTTTTACTTTTGGTTTCTCTTTTCCTGTTTGCGTACCCCTGCAGTCTGACCCGAGTAGGCTTGGTGCTACTCTTCCTGCAGTATCTATCCGAGCTAGGCTTCCATGTCTCCCGGCTGTTCTACTTCATCGACGAGAACCATCACAAGCTGTGAGTGACCCACTTTGTGGATCTCTCTCAGTGCCTCGACCCAGTCGGTACTGACCTGCGACTTGCCTCGCCAAAAACATTCAGCGAGAGTTTTGTCAAATGATATCATCAACAGATTTGACGTGTGGGCCGTGAGCTTTGTGTTCACCCGCATGGTGACCCTGACCTTGACGGTTCTGGCGGTGGGTTTCGGGTTGGCGCGGGCGGAAAACCAGGGCTTGGACTTGGAAGCAGGGAATTTCAACACCATTCTAATCAGGTGCGATCCGCAGTTACCAGGGCTATCAGAAACCAACACCTCTGTCCATCTTCCTCCTGCTTTCTGACAAACGTTCTGCATCCTCTTGCCCTTCGGGTTGACGTCTTTCTCTTTTTTTTGTTTTCCCTTCTGCAGGCTAACGGTACTCCTGACCGTGTGCTTCACCCAAGCCTGGCTGCTATGGAAGTTCATCCGCTTCCAGCTCCGGCGGTGGCGGGAATATCGGCGGGAGCAGCCAGCGCGCAAACGGCTGGCACCGAAGCTTCCCCTGCGGACACTCAAGCGGGACGTAGGTAAGCTCCTTGCTAATGATGCAGGCCTTTAGCCCTGTAGCTTCCTTGCTAAGCTCGGCTAACCGTCTTACCCTTATGTGTCGCCACACTCGCCAGGACATCACGAAAATGGAATTATCAAGGCGGAGAACGGCGCCTCTCCACGGACCAAAAAGATCAAAGCTCCTTAACTCCTGTCGTCCTGTGCTGGACCCGATTTGTGCCTTATGAATGCAATAGGAGACTGGTTTATTGTTTTAATACCTGCCTGGATGTCTGAAGACGTGGCAGGTGCCAGACCTCTGGGGAATTGAGCCATATTGGGAACGGTATCCAATTCCCCCCTCGCCCTTCCCCCAAACTCTGACAGATATTTCATTCTCTCATCAGTATTTTTTATGTCAATACTGCCTGACTGTTTTCTAGAGTTCCCTGTAGTCTTTTATTTTTTTTAATGTTGGTCATACTGTGTTGTCATTTTACCTTTCTAGTACCTTTTTTTTATTTTATATACTATACCTGTAAGCACTTTTTCCCTGTTTCACCGCACATGTCCCAATATTAGTGTGAACCTTCCTGGGCTATAATGGAAAAGCAGGATGTGTCCATCCCCCACCACCAAATGTATGCTTGCTTGCAAGTTCTGGTGCTGCCTAGTGTCTGGGTCCAACAAGGGAAGAGGATTGTCAAGCAGAGCAGCCAAGATGCCTTTTGGGTTTAAATGTCAGCTTTGAGAGTGAGCCAATTCGTTGCTTGCAAGACTATGCAACTTCACAGCCTCCCCCCCCCACCTCTGGCCAGTTACAGACCTGCAATGAATGAGTCAGTAAAATGGAACATTTACTGTGACTGAAGTCGACATGTTGAAGCGTTTGTGTTGAGCAAGTTTGCCTTGTGAAAACTCTGGCAGAGTGTGACTGTTTTATCAGGTGTTTTAAATATCTGTGATATTTGATCTTAGAATAAGCACCTTTTCATAGCTTCTGGTAATAAATCTTTAAAAAAAAAAATGCTTATGTCTGTGAACATTTGTTTAATCTTTACTGTCCTGCAAATCAGTCATACGGGTTGATTTCATTGTAGCCTTTTTTCATTGTAGCAAAATGTAAGAAATGCATAACCTTGGAGATATCCATCCATCCATCTGTTTTCCACCACTTATCCAGGATCGGTTCGCGGGGGCAGCAGTCTAAGCAGGGATTCCCAGACCTCCCTCTCACCAGCCACCACCTCCAGCTCCACTGGGGGAATCCCAAGATGTTCACAGGCCAGCCGAGAGATATAATCTCTCCAGTGTGTCCTGGGTCTGCCCCGCGGCCTCCTCCCGGTTGAACATGCCCAAAACAACTCTGCAAGAAGGCATCCTGGAGGCATCCTAGATAGATGCCCGAACTACCTCAGCGGCTCTCCGCTCCCAAATGTGTGAGCTACTCACCCTATCTCTAAGGCTAAGTCCAGACATCCTGTGGAGCAAATTCATTTCGGTCGCTTGTATCTGCAATCTCATTTTTTCAGTCACTACGCAAAGCTCATAATCATAGGTGAGGGTAGGAATGTAAATCTACTGGTAAATTGGAAGCTTTGTCTTCCGGCTCAGTTCTCTTTTACCATTCATATTGCGGTCGATGCTGCACTGATCCATCTGTTGATCTCCCACTCATGAACAAGAGCCTGAGATACTTAAACTCCTCTTGAGGTGGCAACTCATCCCCCACCAAAAGGTCAATCTACTTTTCTAGTTGAGAACCTTGGCCTCAGACTTGGAGGAACTAATCCTCATCCTGGTCACCTCACACTCAGTTGCAAACCACCAAATGAAGTCTGTCTGTCAGACCTTATGTAGTAAAGTACTGCGATTACTGATACTACAATCACCATATGCTTTCAACAGACATAGCCCAGGTAAGCCAACAAATTCCTTTGACACATCAGCTCAAACAATGTTTTAGAAGTCAAAAAAACATACAGATGCTTCTTGGCAAACTTGTGATGTGCTCGTGTTTTTCTTAGCTTAGCTCTGTCTTGCTATTCTCCAGTGTAAACCCTTTTTTTTGCCTTTTGATGGTGCAGACGTGAACAAGTCTCTGCCAAGGCAAAATTCTTCACTTGATTTTGTCAGAAAGATCTCACTTGGGACCATTTACAACTGGCCCTGTCTCTATTTGGAAAATATAGCTTTGACTGTAGTTTCTTTGGTGCCCCAAAAGCTAAAAATGGCTTGGAATCCTAAGTTGGCTCCCTGACAGCTGTATGCCTATGATGTATTATCTGATTCATTTATACGTCACTTTGGTCAAAAGAGTCTGCTATATAAATGTGTGAATTGAACCCTTTTAAGAGGACTTGGCATCAATGACTGCAGTGTGGGGAGCTGCAAGCACCTTTACACATTTTTGTTTGCTTATTTTGTCCTACTAGATGATGTGTGCTTTGATTTTTCACTCCCAATCAAATCAACCAGTCATTCAAATTTATATTAGGGTGGAATAAATCAAATTAGGCCAAAGTCTTCCAACATCTGTACTTAGTTATTTATTTGGGCTGATATAACTCACAGGGGTTACTTTTCCCCCAAAACATTTCATGTAAGCCAACACTTTGCTTTTGGTAAGCAAATGAAAGACGATTTCATCTATTTTTTTTCTTCTTGTGATTCCTTCCATATCCCACAACCAATGAATACATCTTGACAGAGTCTTTGTGAGGAATGTGCCACTGCGATGAAGATCTATTACAACAACATAGTTATTTTTTTCCTGAATTTCTGTCGTATTCTTTTAAAAATTGAAAATACGGATTTAATCTTTGATGGTGATGACATATTCCCTGGTGGTGAGGGTTTCAGTTTTTAAGTTCCTAAATGACTATAAAACATAATTTCTAGAATGTCATGTTTTTGGTACATTATGATAATTTTTAACTTTTCATGCAGTATCTCACCTACCTTGATGATGCAGTTAAATGCCATTTTAGAATAATGTCAGCCTATCCTGTCAAATAAGATTTAGATGTCAATATTTAGTTTCTTGTTCTACTTACATTTTCAGATTATTACACAGCTCTTATATTTCTAGTGTCAGCTATTATAATGATTTAGACAATTTATAATTGTACAATGTAATCCACATATTGTAGGGTTTCGTTCACTTAGACCAAATGTGACAGATAGTATTCTTTTAGTGGAAGTTTTGAAGCTGAACTCAAAAATTGTATGATTTTGACACAGAATGCTGTTTTAGTGTGATGTACTGTATATTCTGAAATAATACTCATTTAAGGCGAATCTCAATTAACTATAACCAATAATTTTCTTGAATAATGCTTTACTAGCAAATTTGCATGAAAAGTGCAAACATTAAAACCACTATTATATACCTTTTCTCTGGAGCTTACACATGAAAATGGTTTTAGACCTTGACATTACTTATACAAAACATTTAAATAAAATCACTTGCTTATTTTAAAATCCAGATAGTTAATGGTGGTATATTCCAGAAAACACACATCGCTGTGTTAAACTGCAACAATTCTCCTAGTTTTAATTTTTTTTGCAAAGCTACACTTTTGTTGTTTACAAAACAGATATCAAAAGGGAAAATAATACACAAATAAAAATAATATTTTTATTTATCACCATTCCAACTTATGAAAGAAATATATCTAACATTCATGGCTACAAAATGAAAGGAAGAATACGTTTTAAATGTAAACACTTGTTGGATACTAAAGGTTTAGGCCCGTTCACCACGGATACGGCGTGCCAGTTGGATGTCTTTGGGCATGATGGTGACGCGTTTTGCGTGGATGGCGCACAGGTTGGTGTCTTCAAAGAGGCCTACCAGGTATGCCTCACTGGCTTCCTGAAACGCAACAGGCCACACACTAGCTAGCAAGTCACTGTCACAGAGCCCTGTGTGAGTGAACATTCTCTCAAACGTTTATGTGACGAAGGACAATAAACAATCTTCCCTTATGAATTGCAATCATTTTTAAAACCCAAAAAAGTCAAGACAGGACTGGGGCACCCTGGGCAGGATTCCATACCCACACTATATGCTATATTATTATACTGCATTATAGTGTGGCTCAGGCGATAAAACTAGCAACTAGTTCTTTAATCTTTTAAAAATATTAACATTCCATGTGGGGCAGCAAGGTAGTGCATTGTTGTCTCCCACTTCTGGGACCAGGGTTCGAGTTTCTGCCTGGGCTCCATGTGTGGAGTTGGCATGCTCTCCCTGTGTTATCATGGGATTTCCTGCGGGTACTTCAGTTTTCCCCCCCCAATCAAAAAATATGCTGATGTTAATTGGAGTTACTTTCCACAAAACGTACTTTGGCGTGTGTCTGGACTGAAATATAACTGAATCTAGACTGTCCAATCAATATCCTGCCCCCCACCCCAAGTGGGTGAATTTCATAGTTGGAGGACCCCTGGAGGGCAGATTCTTTTTCAACAAAGGAGACCTTGGCTTTGGGTTGCTGATGGAATTTGAACTTGCAGAAAAACAGCCGGGGACCCTTGTCCTAGGATCTATGGACGTTAAAATTGCTTCTGAGACTAGATGTTTGGAGCTCACCTGCAGGGCACCGATGGCTGCCCCCTGAAAGCGCAGGTCGGTCTTGAAGTCTTGGGCGATCTCACGCACCAGGCGCTGGAATGGCAGCTTGCGGATGAGCAGCTCAGTGGACTTCTGGTAGCGGCGGATCTCACGCAGGGCCACGGTACCAGGCCTGGATGTCATGGAGAAGAGGATTCATGTGGGCTCCTAGGTAGCTAATCCCTGCTCTCTTTTTTGCAGTGACAAAATCTTGATTCTTGCCACCCCCTGGTTCTTGGGGGCCTGGAAGGCCTTCATTTGAACCAATTATTACGGTAGCTGAACCAACATCACCTACTTGACGCTAAGGCTGCATGATTCCTTCAAAATTTCTTCACTCACGGCTCAAGAGCCACTGATGTAACCTTTGAACTGAGTGAATTATAATACTAGATTATTTCAAGCCTGGCAGGAGATTTGTGAGTTTAGTAAATCTTTTGGATCGGTTCACACCACATTGTTTTCTTTACTCCTGGCTTGGATGGGAATCAATTAGGTCAAAGAGTTGGCACTTTCCCCATCTACGTTTCACAGTGTAACTAAAACAAGTAACAGGGAGCAAGCCAAAGTTGCTCCCAGCACACCTGTAGCGGTGGGGCTTCTTCACCCCTCCAGTAGAGGGCGCACTCTTGCGGGCCGCTTTGGTGGCCAGCTGCTTCCTTGGTGCCTTTCCACCAGTGGACTTACGGGCAGTCTGCTTGGTACGAGCCATACTCCTTCACACTGCAGCTACTGAAACAACAGCAAACATTTTCCACAAAACTTCCCCAGAGAAGATTTCTCTCTCATATATATATATATATATATATATAAATAAAAGCAGGATTTCTGGCTTATCTGGACAACTTGTCAGATTTAAGGTAGTCTGGGATAAGTTGAAGTGAACAAAGATTTAAACAGGGAGACCTTAAATCTGACAAGTTATCCGGCTAGAAATCCTGTTTTGTGGTACAAGCCCCTGGTGATTCTCATTTATGACTGAACATTCAGAGACTTTACCAGGACTGAAAGTGCTAGGAACATTTCATATCCTTCTGTGACTTAACAGTTTCATTCTCTACATATGTACGTTTATATTACATACAATATCGAATTTTTTTTTGAAAAATATTTTCTTGGTGTCAGTTTTACTTAAATCAGACTCCATCTATTTGTTTTCCGGAAAGTTTATCAGACAAACAGTATACTAATCATTTACCTAGAATGGTAATCAAACTAAACTGTTCTTTTTTAAGTATTTGGTATCAGTAAGAAACCAGCTAGACCGTCTTATGTCATAGAAAATATTGTTGTGTCGCATTTTTCCACTCCCTTATGTTATATACGGGGAAATGGTAGCCCTGTAGTGTTTTTTTTTTTTTTTTTGTATTTGTAGTTACAGATATTTTTGTATTACTGTGTAAATAGAACAGTAAACATAGTGGATATATTAAATAATATATTGATTAATGTTATACATCGTTTTTCTGATTTTCAACTACCGGGTGGGTGTCTATGCATCCAAAAAGTCCGGCAATGGTTTTGCAGTTAAACGATCGAGATACGTATTAATGGAAAAGCCACATTTCCTCTTATTGATAGAGATGGCACCTTAATCGAATATCACATATTTTCTGTATAACTTGCATCAATAGAAACTCGGCGCGTGTTTATTAGTAACTAAAACTAAATAAAATAAATAATTTTCTACCGTATGCGTCAAATACCTCTGTAGCGACTGTAGCCGATTAGTTACGCTTTTGACGCTCGATGCTACTGGGCTACAATACCTACGCAACGCAAAACATAGGTAATTAAAGTAGATTTCCTTTCATTAACTTGTACCCTCGAAGGCACCCGCCAAAACAGTATGTCATATACGCCCAACAGTCTAAATGGGCTTTAACGCTATACAAAACACGTTTATTTAAAGAAAAACAATTACTATTCAAATAGGATACAGTTTTCTCTTGGTTTACAATAACAAATACTGCCCAAGAAAAAGACTGCAGTAAAATTCTGCATATAATTGCGATGCACCACCTGCTTACGGCTACAAGGGAAAGCTTTGTAAAATAGGCTGCTGTGATAAGACAAAATGGTGAATACCCCCCAATATCATCACGGAAAACATGAATAACAGACATTATATTTTGATCAATGGCATGTTTCAACTCATGATCCAGTTTAATTGAAGTATCCATGTAAAGCAGTTTTTTATAGCATTAGGATAGAAAGTAAACAATAATAAGCTTAATGAAACACGCATATTTCTTATAAAATGTTACACATTGTAACCCATTGAATTCCCATAAACGTTTCTGCTTAACTTAAGCGTTTAACAGTTTTAAAAATGCAATTTTAACCCAGTCTTCTTAACGTTTTTTTTATACATACCAACAATCTAATGTTGCATTTGTGCAAAATCGACGTCAACGAAACTTACCTCTGGTGTCTGTCTATAAAAGCACTACTTTAAAAAAAACCTTACGGCACAAACACAATTGAAAGATGGCTGCCAGGGGTGATATCCCACTATAAGCTCCTCTTTCGCAGCCAATCGGACCAAGCTAAAATTGTCTTTACAACTCTGTGTACAAACAATGCAGGCATGCTTGGGACCGGAACAAGAGCATCAAGTCCCTTAAAAACCCAGCTACAGTATGCTGCATTTTCATTAAGGACGTGCTGTTTCAGTCATTACACATATAAAATCTGTTCTTTATATGTGCACATAGAAATTCAAGAACATTCTGAATGTAGACAGTGTCACTGTAAATGCGATACTGGCTCCATGATGTAAAGATATTGTGCCACACTCCCACTGATTTTTAGAAATGTCTGTACATTTCATTTACATTTAGCATTGTCATTGCATCATTCTTTAACTTAAAATTATGTAAACGTATACAAAAACAGATGTACCTAGTATGCGTAAGAGTGTTCGAGTTTGTGATTCAATTGACAGCGTACAGGCACGATTTTTGGTCAATCCTGAGACAGTAAACCATGCCGGCTTTGCGAATTATTATCCATTTGCTAGATGAATGTGACTCTGGCTGATTTAGTGGTGTGTCTGTCTGTTTGTCTCTCTGTCTGTCATCTATCTTCCAGAGTCGCTTATCTGCTGATGGCCACACAAAGCAAGGAGTGGGGAAATTGTGGAAAGAATTGCAGACAATCCATATGCGCTGGCATAGGGCGACATCTTCTAGGAGGGCACCGACTTAGGAAACTGCCAGCAAAGTTAAATTTGACGGTGAATCTTACCCGGGGGGCGCCAGCGGCGAAGCTTGCATAGGGCGCCATTTGGCTTCGTTCGGCCCTGAGGAGAAATGCTTTAAAAACTACCCTGTGAACAAATGGTTATTATTTTATCAGTTAGTGACATAACACAACGCTACACCGCGGCCCAGCAGGCAGTGTTCTTATCTTATAGCTTTTCAGCTAGAAATTCATAAATAACCGCCGTTCTCTGTGGTTTGCGTTCCCGTTTTTACTTTTAACCGAATCTCACCAGCAGATGGCAGTACAAATTCATTTTTAGACAGTAGAGCGATGTACCCTGGCCTCTAGCGTCACAGTTGCTTGGATGAACTTGTTAGTTCATTTGTTGCCTTTATGGTTACATCTTAAATGTGCTGGCGAACTCACATTTGCCATTAAATTCCACTGCGTTAGATAAAATACAGAAGTGGTATAATTGTGTAGTGCTAAATACATATATTGCGTGCACAAATTAACTTACCATGTCGTCGTGGGGTTTCCTCCGGGTACTCCGGTTTCCCCCCGCAGTCCAAAAACATGCTGAAGCTAATTGGAGTTGCTAAATTGCTCGTAGGTGTGCATGTGTGAGTGAATGGTGTGTGAGTGTGCCCTGCAATGGGCTGGCCCCCCATCCAGGGTTGTTCCTGCCTCGTGCCCATTGCTTCCGGGAAAGGCTCCGGATCCCCCGCGACCCAGTAGGATAAGCGGTTTGGAAAATGGAAATTAACTTACCATTAAATAGACAAAGTACTTTATTTTAGGCTTATGTGAATGTATTTGATCTGCTCCCAGCTTTTGTCATATTTGTGACTGAATTTTGGGACCTTTTCTGGAACAAACGTATTCTGAAAAAAAATAGGAAGCATAAAATCAGTGATTACTATGGTAAACTAAGGATCATGTAAACTTCAGTAGTGCCCTCTTACTTTGGACATTTCAAAATCAGGGGTAGTAAAACTATTTTATGTGAAATCTTAAATGTTTTTTCACTTAACCCTTAACATGAAATACATTTGAGTTCACTGCATTATATGACAGAGCTAAAACAAGCAAGAACAATGAGCTGTACCCTGTAAATCAGAGGTATTAGTTACTGGTCAGGGGCGGCATGGTGGTGCAGTGGTTAGCACTGTTGCCTCATACCTCTGGGACCCGGGTTCGAGTCTCCGCCTGGGTC
>JAODJX010000027.1:9051378-9070898 GCA_026776945.1 Isichthys henryi
CCAGGCAGGGATTCGAACCCGGGTCCCAGAGGTGTGAGGCGACAGTGCTAACCACTGCACCACCATGCCGCCCCATGAACAAACATGAGATCAGTAATTCATTTATGTTAATCATTGCTTCAGTAGTTCGTTAGTGGTTCATTAATAGTTCCTTCAGTAGCTCACAAAGGTTTACAAAATGAACAGATATAGTAACAAATATAGTAACTGCTTGAGATAAAACATGAGATCAGTACGTAACTAAAACTTAGTTTGTGGTTAATTAATACATAAGTAATAGTATAATATTATACTATCTGTGCACCGTCAAATAAAGTGTTACGCATTGTACAATGTACAGTACTCTCAATTTTTGTTTAAAGATGAAGTACCATTAATGGGTTCCAGAAAATTAACTGATGTCTGATGAGAGGGCTCAGGAGTTTGGGTATACAGAGGCTAATGTAAGCATTGTAGTAGGACTCTGGGAACAAAACTCTCCACTCTGCAAACCGACTGAGAATCTTCTTAACATCTGAGAACTCTTCCTGAACATCAGCAAAGATCTCCTGCGACCCCCTCAGTATTTCAGCTGGACGACAAAAGTGACAATTATGGCAGGCACACCCCTCAAATTAGGGACATGAACAAATAAATAAATAATCACTATGCATAACACAAACTAAGGTGGAATAAGAGAAACACTGACCGCCATCCAGTCCATACGTGACACTCTTACCTCTCTTTCTTTCCAGTTCCACTTTCTCATGTGACAGTGGTTCACAGTCACCCTCACAACCTGCTTCAAGGTCACTGTTCTGGCTGACAGTGTTAAAATGTTACTCATGTTATTCATGTGAAATGATATCCAATGTCCAGTCACAATACACAAATTAAGTGAGCAGCGACCAAAATTTAGGCTGAAAAGAACATATTTAAAAACTGATAATCTTAGATATCCAGAACCTAAAAAAGTTCTTCCACAGCTGCACTGCTTTAAACCATTCAATGATGCGTCGGTCACCTCTGATCTATGACAAACACACTGTTAGTCTGACTTCTTGCTTACCTTTGTTCTGAGATCCCTGTGAGGTTTTTCTCCGCAACTTCAGAGATGACTGGATCTGTGTTATCTAGAGGATCATATAAAAATGGCAATGAGTGAAACGAGGCCTTGAAATAACAGAAGTAACAAATTTACCAAGACTATTCTTAATGCTAAACAGAAATATATCAAACAGTCAAGTTAAATTTCTGTTCAAATCTGCTGCATGCATGGTGGGACAGCCCAAAAACACGAAGCACACTCACAGACCAGCTGCTGGAGGTGAATGGACTCTTTCCTCACTGCTTCTCGCCTACGTGACAACAGCGCCTCAGCCTGGTCAATGAGCAGTGTGTGCATTTCCATCTCTGCTGCATTAATGAGCACTATCTGGAAAAAACCCAAGTCAAACTGCAACAATCAGCTTGTTTTACATGCAAAACAGATCGATTATTTACTCTACAGGCTGGATAGAAAGACCCCTATCCCTGATGAAGAAAGTACAGGCTGCAAAATTCCATTTCTATGCTAAATTAATTATGGTACTACATTATGAATTTGACAAAACGTCAAGTCACAGCAGTTATTTCATCCTGTCAAATTCAATGTCCACAATATAAGTGTAAAAAAAAATCCGCAAATAAAGGACCAATAGGGGACACTGCTTCCTTATACAGACACTGCTCAGAGCAAGGTCCAGCACCTGTCCCTTTTGCCCAAACAACTTTTGAGGTTCTAAAAGTGCCACTTTAAGATTACAGACAATCACACAAAATTTACTAAAGGGGAGGATCTGCCTCTGAAAAAGTATCTGCACGGCACTGTTCAATCCTACTGTCCACTTGGGGCAAAGATGCTTTGACAATAACATCTCCAGCTAAGCGACCTCTGACACTGATACGTGACGAGATTTTTGATGCTAAACATCTCTAGACTGGAGAAGCACAGCAACTATGGCTGAGTAGATGCCATTGAGAAATAAAGGGTTTCAGGTGACCGAACCCTAAGAATGTTCACTGTGACGCCCACCTTCTCGGTAAGACACTCAGTGAGGTTCAGCACGTAGGCCCTCATGCCTCTGTAGAACTTGTGCTGTTCGTCAGAGGACCCACTCTCCAGCAGCTCCAACGAGGCCTTGGCACTCTCCATGTCAAGCTGCATTCTCCGGTACTCTGCCTCATGCGCTCGGTGCACCTCTCTCAATGACTCCAGCCTAGAGGAAGAATTCAGAGCATCAATCGGCATGTCAATGAGCATCATGTAGCCAAGAATCCTTGGTCTCTCCTGTGTAGCTCCAAGTCTCTCAAACTCAACTGGAGAGCTGCAGATCCCCTGAATAAGTTATTAGCCTACAGGAGAGCCAGTCTTTATTTGTGAACTCAATCTTGATTAGCATTTGGGGTTTCCCATATATACGATCTAATGCACTTAATTCAAAGAAATATGAAATTTGTCAGAATGTGTTACTTACCTCCCGGTTATTCTCTTTCTTATGACATCAATGCTGACTGCCGGAAGGGTTTGGGGAATATCGACTTTCTTCTTTGGTTTGACAGTGTCCCGGGAGTTGCTGCTGTCTGGAAACTGAGCATGTACAGAAACTATGCTGAAAGAAAGTCAGAGAGCTTTCACCTGACACTAAAGACAAGTCATTGAGTAACAGACAAAAGTTGAACACTGCCATTCTTCCCTAGATTTACACAGCTGAATCAACCTTTCATGTATTGTTTCATCGGATTAAAGACAAACATTTCTGCAGTGTGGATTTTCTGTGTCGTTTGTCATGTAATGCATTTCTACTGCAGGATAGTGAACAAGGTCACCAGCACGGCATTTCCCGCCAGCAAACTACAGCAGAATCAGGCTGTTTAGCAGGTTTGAAAAGCTTGACGTGTAAGTTATACTTGTTCTTCAACAACTGTAAATTAGACAGGGTGGGGGGCAGTGTGTGTGTCAGTGGGGTAGGACTCTGTGCTCATGATCAGAAGGTCATCAATTAGAATCCTGTGGTCAGAAAACTGATGACACCACTGGGCCCTTCAGCAAAGCCCTTAACCCCCAGCTCCAGGGCCGTTGCTCATTGGCTAACCCTGTGCTGCGACCCACAAGCTTGGTCTTTCCTCTATATATGTCAGTGTGTCTCTTGGAGAACAAAAAGGGGTATGTGGAAAGAGACATTCCCCATGGGGATGAATAACAACACTATTCCATTCCATTCCACTCCATTCTGTTTCTATTCGTTTTTGCTTTAGAAATGCATATCCAGCATCACAGAATGTTTACAATAATTCCTGAAAATAGCTTTTTAAAAGTCATTACATATATAATATCACAGCGTTTAACCAGTTACGGAATTCACAATCAGAAAAGCTGAAGGAACTGAAAGAACATTATACATGAAGTTTAAAACAGCTGGTTGGAGCCTTGGCACATATGGGGGATGGTGGGGCAGAGTGCCGCAGCTTATAGGCTTACCGTGAAGATGGTAGTACCGACTAGTACTCATAGGACCTCACCTTATGTCTTCCGACTCCTTTCCCAATTTGCTGTTCCTCCCACAGGGTCCGATCACCTTCGTCCTTGCTGTCCGGGCTGTCACTCTCACTCTCACTCCCTCCTGCAAAATCAGTGATCAGAATCACAAGGGAGGCACAGCCATACAGTACAGAACATCAAGCAAAACAGGAAAAAAAGTGAAACTACAGTGAAATAAACGGATGATGGATGGATCTTGCCCATAAGGCTTCACTTTCTATATATACAATAGATAATTTTCCCCATGGCTGCACCATTAATAGTGCCCACTTAAGATGTCTCTCAAGTGACACCCTCACCAATCTTCTCAGCAATCCTTTCCCTGATACTTTTCGACTTGGGCGCAAACTGGATGCGACGCTGGTGGTCATCAGGCTCGTCATCGCTGTGCTTCCCGACAAAATCATCATCATCATCCTCTTCTTCATCCTCCCCTTCACCAGAGCTGCCCCCCTGATTCCCATCTAGGGGGATGTAGTCCCTCTGGGTTCTTGCTTTCCTCCGATGTTTTCTAGCTGCACGGATTTGTCGAGCATCCGGAATGACATCTACACTGAACACAAACCCGAATGTTGCGCTGCTGCTTACAGAACACATAGAACTGTAATCTAACTTAAATATTGTAAATGTAATCTTATGTGATTTAACACACCTTCGATGCAAAATTATTTTATCTGATTACCATTATATATCAAATTATTGATGCAAGGATAGGTATCAGTATACTTCAGTCACAACAAACCTGGCCTTGGTTCCGATGTTCTGGAGGAGGTAGATCGTGGAGAACTAGAGTCATTTTCACTCTTTCGCATCTCTTCATCCACTTCAAGGCATTTGGAGTCCTCTTCGGAGGACAGGTTCATCGCATCAGTATCTTTTTGTGCTTAAAAAAGAACCGTGAAGACACATTCCGTGTTAGGTCCGCAGATGAAAAAGTTATATTTTGTAGATGCATACATCTTTGAGATTACCTTTGCGATGCAATTCTTTCGCAGGAGAGTCTTCTTTCTTCCTTGCTTTGAAGACGACCTCTTTTTCGGCGGACTTTTTCACTTTAAATTCACATCCATCCGCTGTCCAGAGACAGGCAGGTCATTACATGTGTCAGAACATTGTACCAATAGATTGGTATATAATATAGACCAGAAGTCGTTATCCTCTATTATATGTACCCCTAGGAAAGAAACTTACCTTCTTTGTCTTCGGAGAAGCTGAAAATGTTTCTCTTTTTCGGAAAGTCCAGCTTCGCCGGATCTGTCTTGGATCGGGTATCTTCGCAGCCACTGGAATCCGCCTTAGGGATGACTACCTCCGGCCGTGAACTGCAAGAAACTCCCCTGTCTTGGCTTCTAAGGGAGGCCGGCGCCTCTTTTCCGTCTTCCGCACCGTTTCCATCTCTATTGCCTTCTTCTTCGTCACTCGATTCATGTTGCCTCTGCCTGAAATTTCTTTTAGGCCTTTTATTAAACATGGTTCAGTAAATTGTAACTTGCTGTAATTTTGGTGCTTTCAGTATGAAACCACGTTGGGAAACATCTAAAATGAAACAACGGGGGAGTAGCCTACCTAAATTATTTATTTGGTACTATTCTTAAATACAAATATACGATTTTTTTTTACAGGTAATATAAATGATAAACATTAATTTCTCGATACATGGATAATCACACTCAAAATAATCCGTCTGGCATATATATAAATATATATTTTCAGTAATATTGGTATGTCAGATTTGCACTGCATTGTGGGAAATGTAGTTTGGTTCTGGTTGCTTTAAAGATTATTAACTAGTTATACGATTTTTAATCATATATGTTAATTAATCGTACACTTTATTCTTACGATAGTCCTTATGTCAGTTTAGCCAGAAATTAAATACGCAACCAAAATGTAACTTTATTGTATTGCTTTGAGTTAAATCTTCATTTACATTTTTGTTTCAAAATGCACAGACAAAATCGCTGAACTCAAGGTTAAGACTGGTGCAATACTGACACGCAAAAAACATCACTCGTGCATGTATTTGATTTCAGCACATTCTATGATTGTTTTATAATGGCTAGAGACGGTAATAAACTGTTCCGGTCCATGCCATTGTATTCGAACTAGTTTTGAGTTAAACCACGTTATACAAACTAACTGTTTAGATGGTCAACTAATCAAAAACGACTCACAATGTATCTGCATTTAAATTTTTCTTATGATTGGTATAAAGCAGATTACACAAAAACAAGGCTTTTATAAGCAACACAGCGAGTGTAGATGGTAAGGTCAATAATTGCATGCAGTTACTTAATTTATAAAGACATCACCCCGCGATCCTGACCAAGAGGCAGTAGTTAGAAAACGAATGGGTGCTAGTTTATAAAGACATGACTAGAGGGGGATGAACTTGGTTTGTCGTTCCAATACTGGGCAGTAACCGCCGCCGAAATAGTTCCAAATCACGAGAAAAAAACATCCGGTAACCCAGATAAATGGGAAGCAGTGGTTAAGTTTTATTTTGAAGTGGTCATTTTAAGAATGCCTATTTTACGGTATTCATTTCCATGTTATGGTCATGTGGAATGCACCAACCATGAAGGATCTCCCCCGAAAGCAGTAAAAATGTTTCCATCACAAATCACCATAAAATCATTAAAAAAGTTCATTCTTAATCCATAGAATGCGGGGATTATTCATCACAGAATGTGCGTATTGTAGTCTAACAAACGGGTAAACTGCGATTACCTCCGGCAAATTTTAATATTTTGATCTAGTGGTGTATTTGGATCACTGTGGTGCTTAACGCCGTATCTGGAGATACCCCGATTTTTTCACACTGATGATTTAGGACTTTGGGGTGTGACCAGTATAAATGAAAAGGGGGCGGTATGCGGCGTGTATGCTACTGGTTCTACGAGAGAGATTACTCTCCTCCCAGTTCGTGGCTGGATTAAAATCATGCGCTGTGCAAAACTCAGTAATTGTCAGCCATGTTTTTGCTTACATATCGTGATCAGCAACAGGTTCAACAGCAGATTAGAAATGTAATTCTTGTAATGAGCTGTTGCTCCTGTAGGTTTTCAGTGATTCTCTTAGACGATTCTTGACGTAGCACCTGGCGCTCGGATTAAAGATTCCAGAAGGCCAATACTGCATGTTTTTCCTATATCTTATAAATGTGAGTATTTCCGACTTATAGTTTAGCTATTATGACATAAACATGTACCCGATTAATATTTTTTTTTTTCCGGAGGGAAATGTTGATGCTGTTTTGTACGATCAGTTGTTTGCAGTGACGCCCGACTAAATAATATATAATGACTGAAATGGAAGTATCTTAAGGAAGTAGAGAAGTTAAACAGTGTCGTTTGCTATTAGTGGTTAATTAAATATGCATATTTCTCGAAAATGAAAGAACCGTTGTCTTACATCAGCAAGAGGGGAATTTTACTCAAAATATGCCAAAGTGGACGTTTAAAGTCGAATAGATAGCCAGTGTTAGTATTGTAAATGAGGTATGCAAGTGTCGCAGTTCACAAAGTTTACACGAGGATAGTTTTAAAGAATTACGACTGCTGTAATTTACAGTTCATCAATAGGACATCGCACGGATAATTTCGAAACCTCAGCGCTATACTGCAGGAAGAAATAATCACCAATTAAGCGAGTGAATATATTGATGTGTATGGTTTAAAATGCCTTATTCTTTAAAGTTAGAGAGCTTATGCTGGCATACAATGGTAAGCGTTGCAGGAAAGTCAATATTGCAGTGTACAAGTACAATTGTGTACAAGTAGACTTAAAATAAATAATTCGCGGAAAAAACAAACGTGGTATTGTTTGTTTCTGACGTGTCTGTATCTTTTAGATGTTGGTAAATATCCTGCTGTATGGCACCACGCAACACCGTTTTCACAAATTAAATGACTTATAATCCTTGATTCTTGTTTTGATAACCATTCGACCAAATGTGGCATAAAATGACTTGTGTGTGTGTGTGTGTGTGTGTGTGCCCTTCGAGATAAATGCTTCCTTGTTTGTTGAAAGACATCTTTCATGTCATGATCATTATTTATGCAGTGACTTATTGGGGAACACATCACGAAGTGTTTAAGTATATATGTCTATTGCGATTAAACATGATTGACTGGCCGCTTAGCGGTAATTGCATGTGGATAATGTGATATCAAATACTTGGGTGATTTAATTGCAGCTTTTATTATGCATTTTACGATGGTAGTGAGTCAGTACTTTGTGAATGTCTCCTCCTCAAGAACGCTATAAATAAGCAATGGGATAGCATAATCACACTATATGTGTGGACATATTTCTTTCGTCATATTTGCTTTAAAAAGAATTGCCTAATGTATGTAGAATGAACAGCAGTAGTTATGCATTAGGACTGCATATTGTACACTAGTCCTGGCAGTTTAAGTACAATTGTAGGTAGCATTTACAAATCTGTGGAATATCTTTAGTGTTTTTGTATACAGTATACTTTGTTTCAGTCGCTATACTTTCGACTTATTTGACTCAGCAATTCAGCAGTGAGTGAATGTGGTTCAGGTGCATTCTTTGTGTCATTTTCCTTTTTGTGTTTCTAACACATACTTATCAGAGGCTGGAACATTCATTTATGTATAGTGACACCCTGCTTGGATGTGTTTTTCCATTTTAAAAGAACTGATGTGGCATTTTAGTAGAGAAATAATGCATGTACCTGTATGTATGTAAGAACAACAAGGTTTTTGGGATGTACCTTTTCACTGTTATTTAAGGTAAAAAGAAAAAGTATGAGTTAATTTGTCCTTGGCTCTTGCATGAGAATTCTGAGCAGCGGCCTTCCTCATTTAATGGCTGTTATATTGGTTCTCTTAAACATGTTCAGTATATCATTTCCTGTTGTTGTAAAACTTGGTCACCAATTATAATTGTTGGCTTATATGATGGAGGAGACTGTTTCAGTTTTTTTGTCCTTGTTTGTGATCAGTATTAAAATTAAACAAATATTGCTATATTGTGTTACCTTTTCGCAATTGCGTACTTAAGCATTTAGGTATAAGCTCATCGCATAGGATTTGTTATATTTTTATGATGATTTGCAGCTTTGCGGTTTGACCTTATTCTCAGTGAAAATTATTTTATTGTGTTATTTTTCTGACTTGTTTTGTTACCCTTTGTCTTCAGTAGGACTTCCTAATCATGAAGATTCCAAACTTGCCCCAGTTTTGCTTAAAAACGTTTAATTTAAAAAGTATAAATGTCTCTATTCCGTCACTTGTGACTGGCTGAAACAGCAGCTATTCAAATTTTGTACATATTATTCTATCTATATTAAATTAGCATATTGTTGGCATTGAATTGAATGTGTTTCTTGAAAATATATTGAAAGCTACATATACGTAAATGGTTTATGCTACTGTTTTAAATCATCTTTTGCAGAAGTGGTAGGGAAATCCTTTTTGCATGGAAGACCGGAGTGATTACAGTTTTTTTGGTTACCTTTCTGTCAGCGACTGATTTACACCTAGGGCATCCGATGAACTTGGATCCTATTCTAATAATAGTCTTACTAAAGCAATTAAGAGCTGATGTGGAGTTAAATTCAGCATGCCCTGTGGCCCTCCGTGGGTCGTGGTCGCTTTCCAGTGCGACAGAGGTTGCCTTTATTTCATACAGTCTAGACTGAAGAAAATTATCGGTGCCTGGATATTTTAAAATTTAAAGAGAATCCCTTTTTGGAAATGATATTTATTCTTTTTGTCCAGCATCTTGGTCATGGGCCTTTAATCATCTGGTTTAATGTTGTAACAACAGACATCCATCCTTGAAGCCAATAAAGACAATAATTTTGACATCCACCCTGGAAGATCCAAGGACTCTGGCCTGAATGTAAAAGAAGCACATCCATTGTCAAGCACTTAAAAATGTAAAGGTAAATTGGAAGGTTTGTCACTAATATTAAATTAGGTAACGTTGTGCGCTTGCACCTTCAGGGCAGTGAATTTGATTACTGGCTCTTCTGCAGTCCAAAAACATGTAGTTAGGTGGATTTGTGTCTCTAAATTGCCCATTCAGTGTGTGCGTGTGTTTGTGTACATTGTGTGATTGGCCCTTTGCTCACTGGGATTGGTTCCATGCCCCCTGCAGCCCTGTATTAGATATGCAGTTATGGAAAATGTATGTAAGGATGGGGATGCATTAAACGAACCTGCCCAGTTGCTCATATGTTTGCATGTACAAAATGCATATAGTGAAGAAAATATTTGTCCAGAATCTGCATTTCTTGGTATATACTCCTGATTCCTGGCTTCAGTAGCCCAATATAATCTACGCATTAAAATATGTGTAAATGAACTCAAAATCACATACTAAAATTGCCGCTGTGGGGCTTTATGATAAATCTAATTAAACTTTTATACCATAGTCCTCCTGTGTTATGCACCCCCATAAAGCTGTTCTGAAATGTCCAGATTCAAGCTGATTTCAGGTACTTTTTTGTATAGGCAAGGCATGTGTAGATATTACTATTTAAAATTATGCTTGAATCGCTTTCTGTTTGCACATATACCTGTATGATTATTGCTGTCAGTAATAATAAATGTTTTTGAAAACGGCATTGCAGTATTACTGTAATAGCTTGACTGGGAAAAGTTACAGCAAACAAATAACTAGTTTGTTTTTTGCAGGTGGATTTTATTTGGGACCCAAGTTTTGTCAATAGTTCACAGATCAGTAATTAAGAATTTGTCAGGAGTAGGAATCCGCATGCAACAGTGTAGTAGTAAGACCAGGGCTGGTTGTATATCTTGTATGTCATCATTGTCCATAGCTGAAGGTATGGAACACTGACGCTTGGTGCTGCACTTATGTTTAAATGATCCTTGGTGGCTTTCATGCAAGTTTGATTTTGTGCAGTAGTCAATGTCTGAGTGGGAGAAACTTTGGTCAAGAGTTCCATCAGTCTTTAGTCTTATTAAGCTGTCAGTATTGTGTCTGTATTTCTTAGTGGGTATATGCCAAGTTTATTAGTTAGGCATTTAGAAAGAACTGAAATCGGCACGGAATAAAACTGATCAGCTTTTGTTTTCCTTTTATTAACACAAATCTGAGATGGTTTCCGGATGATTGGTTGTGCTATATAAACCCACTGAATGAGAATTGGAATGTGCTGCCTGATAGGCCAAGCTTGAGCAGGCTTATGTGTATTGGGATCGCACACAATAGCCTGGAACAGCACAGTCGTTGCGTACTGGGCTTGTCTCGTTATTATGATATTCAAAGCTCAGGTTTGGTATTAGGAGTCGTGTAATTGCTCCGCAAAGGTCAGATAAATCTAGCATCCAGTTGGTACCTTGCAAGCGGGGGAATTGCATTAAATAATGTCAGAGAGTGCACAGATGTTTTTTGAAATAGGTTATGCTGATGTTCCAAAATACAATAGCAGGCTTCCACAACAGAGCAAGAGCCTCATGCTAAATATCAACCCCCCCCCAAACCCCGACCAATTATTTATATATATTTATATATATATTTATTTATTTATTTAACCCAGGGGGCAGTGGCCCTTAGTTTTGTGTGATTGATAGAATTTGGCACTTGGGGAAAAATAATTGGGGAACACTGTGCTATAGGGTATGCTAACCCACCCCAGGTGAGGATCCATAGGGTAGTATTAGCCCCCACCTCCAACCTTGTCAGAGCGAAAAATATACAAGGTAGAACCCCCTTGGTGTGTTTCTTACAGCACCTAAAAAAATAACCCCAGGAAACCGTCCCCGTCCGCTTCTGTCATGGACTGCCCTGACCAGAGGTTTCACAGAATGGTTTGGAAATTCCACTCAGAGGGGAAACAGGTTCAAAAGAGAATAATAAAAATGGCAGAAACGATTATTGGTACAGGTTTCCGCATGATGGAGTCTCTGTTCACTAGTCACGGCCTGAGCAAAGCACAATGCATTATCAGAGTCCCTCCCCACCCTACCTACCACCTATTCACCTTAAATGACACCAAACATCATCTTAGGTGTCACAGACCAAAAAGTTCCAAAGATCAGGTTCACTGATAGCTGCTTCTGCTTCCCCTTTATATAAACACTTTTATGGTGCTATGCTTTCACAGTGCACATATAGAGGTGTATTGCACATATATATCTATGCTAATCTTGTCTGTGTCTGTCTTTGTGTTATATGTGCTGTATGTGATTAACAGGATGTGTGATCTCCACAAAAGGCTTTTTTTGTAATTGTACTTATGGACAGTCGCTTCCCGGTATCATAACAAGGCCCGTGTTACGATATTTGGACTTTATGATGGGTATTCCAGTTCCATTCTATTTTTCACTTTCAGTACATTATTCAATAAATTTCATGAGATATTCAGCACTTTTTTTTTATAAAACAGGCTTTGTGTTAAGGATTTTGTCCAACTTTAGACTAATGTAAGTGTTCTAAGCATGTTTAAGGTAGGCTAGGCTATGAAGTTTGTTAGGTTAGGTGTACTGACTTAAAATGCATTTTCGCCTTACGATATTTTCGCTGTACGATAGGTCTATCGGAATGTAACCCCATCGTAACCTGGGGAGCATCTGGATTTGTTTCAATGGCAAATAAAGTATCACATCTTTTTAAAGCTTATGATAACAGAGATGTACTTGGACCCCCAGAGGTTTTTTTTCTCCCCACTTGGGAGTTTTTGGTTCCTCTCCTCCGCTGTCATCTGGCTTTCTCTTTCATTTTTCCATTTTCACTGTTTCTGTGTTCTGTCGTTATCTCTGTTAAGGATGTTCCACAACACACTCCTGTAAAGCGCATTGGGGCAACTTTGTTGTGAAAGGCGCTATATAAAAATAAATTGAAATTGAAATGTACTTATGGCAAAAAATTAAAATTAACAGTGTGGACGATATGTTTGTCAGTGACCTGCATGTGGCAGATGTCCCAGAATAAGGAATTCCCTGCTTCAGAGGCCGTTGGCTTCCCCAGCTGCTGATTACTGCAAGCACGACTGGATCAGCATTTATAGGAAAACCTATGGAAATATTGCGAAGTCTGGGGCCATGTAAAGAAATGGTACTTGTTCACAACAGCCAGTGTCTGTGTCAGGCATTTTTCAGGTTTTTTTGTTCCTCAGTACCAATGTTGCCCTCTGATGTCATCCACCACTCCAGGGAGAAAATGGTAGGAAGTTGCAGGATATAATCATGTCAGCCTTTTTACTGTATTCCTTTACTGCTAACAACATTTCAGTGCTAATTTATGGAATAATACGCATCTCATCAGTTTAGGTATTCCTATATGTCTCTCTTTCGCCAGCTTCACATAAAGAACTGAGTTAATTAGCCTCTGCTACCAATTCTAATTTGTGTGTACCAGGCAAAATGCAGCAGTTGATTAATAGATTGGCTGTCGTCTGAACTGGGTATGTAAGGTACACAGCACTACAGATTGCAGTTCGGTGGCAAAATCCCAATTTTATGCATTTTTTTTCTTGGCTGAAAACACTTCAAATTGCTTTACGGCTTTTCTGAATTGCTAAAACACTAAACCCGATTTTAAAAATGAAACTGTCAACTTACTAAACAAATCAAATCAATCCCATAGTTGATCCCCCTAAACCAGGGGTCTCCAACTCCGATCCTGGAGAGCTACCGTCCAGTACCTACCGTCCAGTAAGTTTTCTATTCTACTTGGCTTCTGATGAGCCACACCTGTGCTCAGGTAAATATCAGGAACAGGTGTGGCTCATCAGAAGCCAAGTGGGACAGAACTCCTATTGAATAGTAGCTCTCCAGGACCGGAGTAGTAGACTCCTGCCCGAAACACTGTTCATCAGGTTAGACACAATTTGCAAATCTGAATCTGCCATTTAGCAAAGCTCTAAACACATTCTCATTCACAAGACACATTTAGCAGTGTGGTGCACTTATACCCCGAATGGCACGCAAAGACTCCAAAAGTTACGCACCACTAACACCCTGTTTTCAGCATTAACGCATTACCACTCAAAATTGCCTACACATATCCAATCTGTGGTGTGTGGAACCCAATAAATAAACAGAATATAAGCCTAGTCAAATGCAAGTGGCATGAGTGAATTCAATGATGGAGCTCTACAAATGAGGAGGAAGATCAAGAAGAACAGCTATAATCTCAAATGAAATTAGAGCAACGGTCATAGATCATGTTCGGGTAAAATGTGACTGTGCTGCCATCAGCAGCTATGGGGTTGTCCACCACCATGTATGACACACTAGTAACAACACTGAACTTCTATTAACATTCCTGGTTGGTCTAAAGGATGCTTTGCTTGAACATGGGCAAAGAGGTCACAAGCAGGCAGAGCATTCCACGTATGTTATGTTTGCCTTCCACCCTACTCTCCCTTTTTAAACTCCTACTGAGGGTTTCTTGTCAGCATGACAGTGGAAAGTATATGACCGAATCCCCTACACACAGGAAAATCTAATCCAAGCAATAGATGCAGCATGTGACGATGTAGGAGCGTAGTCTTGCCAGGGCTGTATTTGGCACGCCAAAGAACTCATTCCATGTTGCCTTTCAAGGGAGAGCTTTGCCTGTGATGTAGATGCAGTCCTGTGGCCTGACCCAGTGCAGAGGCATGGTGCTGTGGCAGAATGAATGATTGAATTTGCAGTAAAAATATATAAAATCGTATAGTGTAATTTTGTTTTGCTGCAGGCTTTTTTGTTTAAATGTGAGCATTCATAAGTACGGGAATATCCTAAATAAAGATTAATTTTCTGTTACCCAGAGTGTTTTGCATTTGTCTATGTAGTGCGTAATGAATGATAGCTGATAAGTATTTATACCTTGGCTGGTTTTCTGTATTTTGTGTAGTGCCGCTTGATTATGAGTAAAGCTAAAATATTTTTGGGTCAACCGTTTGATTTTGCAAGACAAGTCGAAGGTTTTGTGAACGTAGCATGAATTTTAAGGTTTGTGCTTAGTGTTTTGAGAAAAGGAGAGGAGATTTTAGGAAATGCGTTTTAACAATCCAGGAAAACTGTAAAAGAACAAAGGAATCGGAACAATTTCTGCGACAACTTTAGTTACTGTTTCATGATAATTGATTATACACGAGAGCTATCTTTGAGCCAGGTTTAAATAGTGGGCGGAGTCGTCTGTAAAATGTCAGTTTTCACTGTTCTTCCTATAATTGCAATTATTTGTTTTCCGTCCTTATTTATCAAAGAAGAGGTGAAGGAATCGTACGAAGACCCATAGAGGTCCGTGACCATGAAGTAACACGTCCCTCTACCTTGTTCACTTGTCCCATTTCTTTCTTTCTTTCTTTTTTTTAACATGTCTCTCTCCTCTCTCTGTCTGTGTGTGTTTCGCGGATCATGCAGGACTGGCCCCCGGCGGCGTACCGTTTGCTGATTGGAAATTCATGCGAGGCTGGAGGTCTGTCTTTCTTCCCCTCCCTTTTTCGCTGTGCTCTTTCTCCCTCTCCCTCTTTTCCAAACCCCCCTCCTCCTTTTTTCATAGAGCCGGAGTAAGCTGCGCTCTGCCCTCCTTGCATTATTAATGGAAGGATGTTTCTCTCTCTTCGTCCCTTCGTCCGTGTGTGTGTGTGTGTGTGTGTGTGTGTGTGTGCACATTGCAGATGACTGCGAGCTAGCCAGCTGAGCGGAGCTCCGGGACGGCCGGCTCACTCCTCCCCACCTGCAGCCATGAATGGTAAGAACAGTGCGCCAGTGTGCAGCGGAGCGTGTGTGCGCGCGCGCGCATGTGTCAGTATGTGTGTGAACGCGTGAGAGCGCGACGGAGTGAGACACCGCATTTACTCCTTCCTGAGTACCTCAAGGACAGAAATGAGAAATGAGCGTGTGTATCATGGTGTCTCTCTTACCTACGCTGGGGCATGGAGTGATACTTACTGCAGAGTGCTGGCTAGCCTTATAAAATGCTCGTGCCTTGGGGCTTGGGATCCCCTGGGCTTAGGAACCGGCAGCGCTGTTCTGGTGGCGTTTACCTGGCTGAAAAGTGAAGCGGTCTAGATTAATGAACAAGCAGCAGCCTCCTGACATTGTAACGAATACAGTTTATTTATTTCATTTTACTGTTTGCGTTATTAGCAGAAGCAAGAATCACAGTTGTGCTGCCGACCGTATATTTTCCATGGCAGTAGGAAAAAACTGTGAACCCGTGAAGCTGCTGCTGCTGTGTGAAAAATGATGCTGTCCTCTTTTTTTTCCAAAAGGGACAGTGGAAGTAGTTGAGACGGTTTGGGATTGGAAGGGCTAGGAGCTGCTTTGTGATGCTGGACGGATTGAGGGTGTGTGTTGGGGAAAACTCGCTTCTAGGAAACGTCCTTGCTGGCTTGATGCTAGCAGATCTGTTTTTTTTCTGCTGTCGGATAGGGCTTTCTGATCTGTTTTGGGTAATGAAATAGAAAATAAAAAATAGTGCAGCAGTATTGAAAATTGCGAACCACTGATCAGAACAGTGATTGGTTGCTGTGGGGAACAACACTGGCATTTATGAAAAACAGGTTTGTATTCATGAGTAATTATTCATTGATTGGCAGTCTTGATTTGAGTTATTTTATAACTAACTTTAATAGCACATCTTAGAAGCAGGTACTTGCAGGCCAAGGTGTGATGGTCTGAAAATTAATTACTCGTCCAATCAACTGTACAGAATCACTTGAAACCTAACAAATTATCAGATTATTATATTTTTTTTTTGCTTCTATGTTCAATTAATCATAGTGTCCTCTTTTTCTCACCATGAAAGTGCTCGTGGTGCTAAAAATAAGATTACTGTAAACTGCCAACTTTGCTCTGGAGGGAGTTAACCAGGGTCCAACCAAACAGGTGTCAGTGAATGGTGTGTGTGAATACGTGTTTGGCTACTCAACACAGATGTTAAGGTAGCTGATAATGCCTTTTTTTTCCTAACACCGTAGTTTTGAACCTTTCCTTTGGATCCCTCCCTCGTAGCCTCCCTTGCTAGCTAGGACTACCAGTAGGGCAACTGTGGGAATCTTTGCTGTGTTTCTCTTCCTGCATTCCAGCAGGGGTGAATTTGTTTTTATTTGTTGTGCGTTGGATTACTGACAGAAGCTGCTTAATTCTTCTCCCGACCCCTTTAAGGGTGGTATTATTTGTGAGCGTTTCATGTTGAGGAACAGGAACGACGGTGTGGTAATCGGCATCCCACCAAGCATGGAGATGTTGAGGACATGTTTAGAACAGGAAACTTGGTGAAATACTTCTGTTGAGGGTTGTGGTCTGTGTGCAAGTCTGTCTGAATATGGAAAGTATTAATCAGACTGGTCAGGATGTCCATTTATTGTATTACTGTTCCTTGACCTTGTCGACACCATGTTGCATAGGGATTTGTGTCTCAGATGTTTAATGGTGGGCTCTTACGTTGGCACCTGGTTCTGTCACCTGATGGTGTTCAGGGTGTTTGAGTAGGCTAGTGTTTGTACTACACGGATGAGATATCATTGCAGTTAAAAAACTGACTGTGTTTGAGGTCAGGAGAAAGTCATACTGGTCACTCATTTCCCGTTTTAGGAACTCCTTAGATAAGTTGATGTTGGTCAGATGACATTAATATTTTTAAGCAATGTCAGATTGATATAAATTAAGGTGGTGGTTTCTTTGCCTATATAAAGTTTGTTTGCATGGGGTGGTGAGCATTAATCTTGGATGACAGTGGTCAATGTCTTAGTGGCTTCCACAGTCAAGACTTTCTGAGAAGAAAATGGGTAAAATGTATTAAAGTGTTGAAAGGAACTATTTTTATTGTATGCTATATTAAACAGACGTGAAAGTAATAGACTGTTTGGTTAATTTTGTGCAGTTTTCTAATACCTCCAATTTTTTCCCCCTTTTCCGAGCTGGCGACTAAGGAAAATTGAATTAAATGTTGACATTCCAAAAATCAAGCGTCAGTATTATAAAATTAATAGATTTAGAAATCAGATTTTGGCTTACTGTACAGCGATCAGACAGAAACTAAAATACCCACAATTCATACAGAAAATTTATTGAACAAAAAAGGAAATATTTCTTATCTTGAAGTTCTGTGATAAGAGAGTGAGCCATTCAGTAGCTATATCATGTTGTAAGTTTTTTGTTTTTAGCATATAATGGTTCCTATTCACGGAGGCTTTTAAGTCATCATTATTTTCATAAAAATGCTGTATAAACGTTCTCTGATATACAGTGTAGTGTGAGATGTCTTGTTTTCTTTATTGTAGATATAATAAATTGCGTATCTTGGCAATGAACTTCAATTACTTGAAAAATGAGACTTTCTTTTCCATATAATTTTGCGTGATGTTTGTGTTTACAGGAAAATAAGGGACATGATGTCACACCCTTGTGGCATTTCCTGTAAGCACATATTCATGTACTATCTAAGAGTGTATTGGTTTTTTTGCATAAATGTGTCCTCAAGATAGTTTTGTTGCCAGTTGTTTGTGTGTTTTTATTTGAATAGTATTTCTTTCTATTTTTGTCTTCCCTCCAACTTCTTTTCTTGCTTCCCCCCTGCTCTTCACTTTCAATCTTGTTCCGTCTTTCATGCCTGGTCTCTTTCTCTCTTCCCTTCTCCCTCCTTTCTCTCTCTCTCTCTCTCTCTCTCTCTTTCTCCCAGGTCCTCACAGTATTTGGGCCATCACTACAGAAGAGAGGGGCAAGCACGATAAGCAGTTTGACGCTCTCTCACCCACTCTGGGATATGTGTCAGGTGCGCACCATTCACTAATAACCTTAACAGTCTGGTTGATGTTGCAGGTTGCACCAACAGTTTCGTGTTATAGCTGTTATACTCTAATTTCTGTGTTCTTGACCTTTTTCCCCCCACAAGGTTAGCTTCATATTACATTTGTATTTCTTGATTTAGTGATGGCTTGCCTAATGTATGGTATGATTACCTGAATCAGGCAGAAGGTAGGCTATGTATTCGTAGCATAATTATTTGTAAATGTGTAATATCACTCTGAATGCCAGTTATGAATGGGCCAGTCTTATTTAGCTAGGAGGAAAACGGATGCATTGCAACCGTAGCCATGTAATGCGCAGGGGTTTTGATGTGGAGCATTGTGGGTAATGGTAAGGGCACGTTTAAACTAGATGTGCCACAATTTCCATTCCATCAGTGGGGGGTCATTCACTTAACACAAACAAATAATCTCTGGATGTTGAGTTTATATATTTTTCCCCCCCTTACCCTAGTCTGTCCGTCAAAACGATTAAATCTGCTACAGTGGCCGATTCACTTGCATTGCTGTTAACATGGGTTATATTAATCTTCCGCAGGGCAGAGTGTGGTGGTGTATTCTGCTGCACTGTCTGAAATAGTGCACAGTGGTGCAATTGAAGGCCTTAATTTCGTCTGAACTCCTATGTGAAGCTGCACGGGTGTTGTAGAGGTCGGCTTCGAGGAATGCGCGTGATGTTCTCTCATGGACCTGGGAAAAGGGTGATCGATTGTCTCACTCAGATGTAATTAGATAAAATTCCTGGCTGCCTGAGGAGGGAACCAGAAGCTGGGCACCATTTTTATTCTTTTTAAATGCCGCTGCCTTATCTGATCCCACCCATCCGACTCGAATGCCACCCGGCATGCCTTGTACTCTGCCAGCAACGCTTTCCCCACGTTCCCTCAAGTTCTTGCCTGGACATTTTGTTTGCATAGCCTTTTTTGTCGTCTTCCCTCGCTCCTCATGCGTGCATTTCTTGTCTGCTCATTCTCTTTCTCCGCCATCGATCCCTCTTCATATCCAAATTCCCTGCCTTCTTTATAACTCGATCTACTTCGGACAGCTTTCCCGGTTTAGCTTTACCGTGTTTTGGTGTCTCCCCATGTCACACGGCACCATAAAGTAAGAACGTTCCCCATGAATAAAATTTGTTTTTCTATCAATCCTGATACTGGATCCCGCTAGGTAATGCAGTTCGGAAAGGGGCTGGCTCATCATGTTCTCCTGTGA